>OU343225.1:5463069-5801173 GCA_910596185.1 Chrysanthemum makinoi | reverse complement strand
AGAGGTCCTTGAGCCCCGACAACAACCCACCTCACCCAAACAAGTGCAGAAACCAGTATCCTCATCAAGGCCTTCCACAAAGAAGAAGAAGACGACTCAGCCTGGAGTTGTATAATGGCTAGATGACGATCAAACCGAAGAGTTTGAATGGTTTTCCACACTTGTCAATCAAACTCCCTACCCTGATGAAGGTCAAGACTTGGTAGTCGGTTCTACATTGGAGCATGCATAACTACTGCAAGAAAAGTTCCATGTGAAGAAAATGACAAAATCTGAGTTGAAGCGAATCAAGAATGAAGCTTTTCAACTGTGGAAAGACAGCTCTAAAAGCGCCCTCGAGGTCGAATATCATCTTGATAACATCGCTCGAGCTATGTCTAACAACATGGATTGGCTCAATCCAGAAGCAAACATTGACTTCACACAAAGGGACAACCCTCCATACTACACCGACTGGACCAAACCCCTACCGACCATTGGCCAAGAAGACGAACCAAGGATTCCCTTCAGATACTTTTTCAACAGAGACCTGGATTTTCTCTTACACGGTAGCGATGGTTCGCGAAAATACGCTACATCATTGACTCTTCCATTCCCAGCGGCTATTTACTCAAACTGCATAGCTATCGAGGAACGTGCAACTCACTTGTTTTCTGACAATGTGCAAGCATACGACCAAGATGCATTGTATGGGATTCATCATTGGCCTGAACGCCGAAGAATCTACTACAAAAGCTGCCTGGTTCAGAAGTCTCAACATGAAGTGTATTGTTCCAAGGACATCGTCGCCATCAAACACATTGATCTCAAGTCTAAGTGGGACTACACATTCTTGAAGAATATCATAGTCAAACGACAAGATGAACAGGACTATGGATTCTCCGAGGCTGACTTTGAGAAATTTTCCCTCAACGACATCGAAGACATGTACCTTGCCAAAGTACAGGGTCGTATGAGACAATTCTCGACTGAAGTTCAACGTGAATTTATCAAGTCAGTTCTTATCTTCATTAGACGCATCGTGATCAAAGAACGTGTTGAAGATATCCAGATGGCTGTTGAATCTTATCAGAAGCGTGTCAACCTCACTCCTCCAACACTTACTCTTCCCGATCTCAACCAGCTATCTCAATACACACTCATCAGCAAACCTTTCGGCGTTGTTTACCATAGTGAACTTCGAAGAAACTGCTTAATGGGCGTAGTAGTGAGCTACAAATTGGGGATCATACCTTGAAGATGGTTAGGGATGGATTGGCGTACAGGTTGAAGGACATACACCTGAAAGTTGGGTCTCGTAGCGTGGAATTCTAGGAAAGGAGAGATGTGGAGAATCATCACCATGATTGATGAACGGTTGTTCAGAAGGGATCAGTTTAGACGATTGGAGAGCTATGTTGGTGGTCGACCCAGGAGAAACATCACCGGCTTTCAAGCCCTGTGCGCACTCCTGGAACATCACGCACTTCCTGGTACCCCTTGAATTGTTTCCTTCATATAATTTTGGATGCATGATTAAATATGTTAATGGCTTGTGCACACATAACAGTGTACAACCCGTAATGGTCAAGAAAGGACCCTGTGGTACGCCTCAGTGCCACAATCCTTATAAAAGGAGCGAAAGCTTCTTATTTTTGACTAAAACCTATCAAACCTTTCATTTTTCAAGGTTTTGCTCAAAAAAACAAGTACTTCCCCATATGATTTTTTTCAAAACCTCAACCGTTTATATCACTAGTTGAGGGGGAGTATTTGAATTAAAACTTTGTTCACAAATTGTTCACATGGTCACTCTTCCGCAAAACTCAAAATGGTCATATTTATTCTCAAGCGTTCAAAATAACATTTTATGCCATTTTTGAGGGAAAAAGTGTGTGATAAGAAATATATTGTACAAAATGCAAATGAATCCGTGTACCTCGGACTTAACCTATCTAGTGTGGTACTAAAAGTATTTAGTAACTTCGAAAAGACTTGTCACGGGCCGGAGTAATAATTTCAAGCTAGTTATTTAGTGATGTAAGCGTGTCTACTTAAAAGGACTTGTCACGAGTAGAATGTACCGATTAGAAACTCTTGATAGACATGAACTCACGATGGGTATGACAACCTTTCAAGGTTTGTCTACACCTTCAAGGTAGTTATTAGAGCTAGTTGTCACCTAAAAGGTGACAATGTAACTCTTTAACTATGCAAAAATAGCGTGTCTGGGGTTGTCTATCTTGATTGGATCAATTCAAAAAGTGCAGCTCTTTCCTCAACTGTGCATTTAACCATTAAAACTATTAAGCACATGTGGAGGGGAGTATTTATGCAAAACATCATCTCTCACAATGGTTCAAACATGTTTTCCATTAACAAACCCTTTGAGAGATATTTTCACATACAATGGTTTTAATGGCAAACATAGGATAGTCATGGAGTTATAAGGTGACTAAGGTTAGGAATAACGTCCTATGATCCTTGAGCGGAGGGATCTACCCAATGACACTACCATTAGTTAGTGTTAGAAGTCCTTAGGAATGATTGTAAAAAGGAGAAAAATGAGAATCGGAGAAAGAAGGAGTTGAAGAATCAAAAAGAAATGTAAAGTAAAGGGTGAAAAGAAATAGCCCTCAGTTATTCAACTTAGAGGAGACAGGGTTCAATTCATATTACTCTTGGTGGTCACTTAGTGACGCTGGTATTGAAGATTAAAAGTCGTCATGGACCCAGTGGCGCATGCACTAAACCTTCTTAGCCACTCAAGTTTTTCTCAAAAGAAGCTTGTTTCATTCTCACAGGGAACCCTACATAAACTATTGGCTTTCTCTAGAGATGTGGTATTGAAGAAGGAGACCCTCTCTAGTCTCCTCAGGAAAACCAAAAAACGCACTATTGAGTCTAGAGCCACGAGATTCATCAAAAGATCTCTTAGGAACACTTGACATTTAATCACTTGATGATCAACAAATAAGATTATCGATTGGTTCATATCGAGTCCTTCACGGATCTTAGCAATCACGAGAACATTTATGAGAGGTTCACATCTGTGATCCTCGGTGATTGAATGGAAACTCTGCGGGGTCAACATCAAACAGCCACAGCGGAGGTCACCGGTAACTCCCGTGGATTACTGGAGTGTGTCTCAAACGGTCTATGCGTGAGGTGATGCTTGGTGTACCTCGTGACTCATCGAACTGTAGATGTACCCGGTACATCGCGTTATCTCACTTGTGGGACTCTAGTTCAGGAACGGCCTTTGTAGGAATTAGAGTTGTGTTTTCACACTATCTTTGTTAACTCTCGAAGTTCAATCTTGTAAGTGCCGGAAACCGCTTATTACTAACCGTTTGAAATGTTTTCTTCTTATGGAAGCTCCGGCGGGATGATCGTCTTGATTCTTCTCATGCTCACGCCAACATCATCACTAATGGAAGTTCTATCCAATGCAACACAACGGTCGAATGATTCTTCATCTACTCAAAGAATCTACAAAGTCAAAGACTTAAAGAACTTCATCGATATTGATTTCCAACGTCAAAGGCGTGTGAGCATGATGAAGAATGACGATGGAACCTGGAGCGGCGAAGCGGAACACTGAGGCATGATCTGAACAACAACATACTATCACTTTCACCACAAAGAACAATGATCAATGAACAAAGTTAAAGATGACGTCGAGCATAAGCTGTTTAAAGATAACAATCTCTCTACCTGGGAGATTGTTCGAATCAAGACAATTCCTCTCACAAGAAAGAAGAATGTCGAAGAAGCGTCCATGACTACTATTACATCAACGCCTTCACCGTTTTCATTCATATATACTTGAGGGGAGATTGTTGGAATCACTCCTAAACAGTATTTCAAGTATTTATATTTCATATGTAATAGGTAGCTTACTTATGGCCTTTATGTTTGTTTAAGGTCAAGCTTATGTAGAAGGCCCATAAGCTTGATTCAAGCCCAATAAGGAATAGGGAAGGAGAGGGAGTGTTGCCCTAGCTCCTTGCCTATAAATACATTGTAATAACCCTCACTTGAGGGTTGGTTGTTCAAGTTCTTTTCTTTCACTCACCTCCTACGCCTAACCGTATACATTATTGTGTGTGTGTGTGTTTGATACTTGTTCATCCGCCTCTCTATCATTCTTATAAGCTTGTGTTGTAAAACTTGTGACCTAACAGACCCGCTATTCCTACTACCTCTTCTTCTTCTCTCCCGAAGGTAGTGGAAAGTGAGCCTGAGGCGACAAAGGACAAGGAACTTCCTAATAATAACAGAAGTACCAACAATGTCCATCCTCAGTTTGTCGACCCAAAACCAAACACAGGTTGTTTTGAACCTCCGCTTGACAACCCCAAATCCAAAACTTCTATTCCTTACCCTCACGTTTAAATGAGCAAAAACTCCGCGAAAAAGCCAGTCATCAAATGGAAAAATTCTTTCAAATTTTCCAAGAACTACATTTTGACATAAGCTTTGCGGATGCTATCATCCTGATGCCCAAGTTTGCATCAACTCTCAAACACATGTTGAGCAACAAGGAAAAGCTGTTTGAAATGGCCAAAACTCCTTTGAACGAAGCTGCTCGGCAGATCTGTTAAAAAGCTTCCGAGAAGCTAGGAGATCCTGGAAAATTTCTTCTCCCTTGTGTTTTTCTAGGGATGATTGAATGCTTTGCCCTTGCCGATCTTGGTGCAAGCATCAATCGATGCCTTATTCATATGGAAGAAGCTTTCTCTTCCAGAACTTATTCCTACCTACATGACTCTTGAGCTTGCAGATCGTTCTATATCGCGTCCTCTTGGCATCGCCGAGGATGTATTCGTGAAAGTAGGAAAGTTCCATTTTCGGTGACTTCGTGGTTGTTGATTTCGATGCGATCATCGGGTTCCTCTCATTGTTGGACGAGGATTCACGAGAACGGGCGTGCTCTTATTGATGTATTTGAGCAAGAAATCCGTTACGTGTGGGTAATGAAAATGTCACTTTTAACCTTGATCAAACTTTGAGGTACTCCTCAAATTATGATACTGAATCAGTTAATCGAGTCGATGTAATTGATATTGCTTCAGAGGAGTACTCTCAAGAGTTTCTTGGTTATCTTCATAATTATGTGAGTGGGGATTCCACCACATCTTCTAAACCTATCATTGCCGACTCTTCCCCCTCTCTCACTCCGTTTGAGGGAGGTGACTTCTTCCTGGAAGAGATCGATGAGTTTCTTCTTGTTGATGAATCAATTCCGCCGGGAATTGATGGTGTTTATGATTCGGAGGGAGATATCCTTTATCTCGAGCAATTGTTGTTAAATGAAGATCCATTACCTTCACTCCTCGAAAGAGATCACGATTGAGGAAATCAAATCGGTACAAACATCTCTGAAGAATTTCCGAGGTTGAACTTAAGGACCTACCTCCTCATCTCGAGTATGCATTCTTGGAAGGTGATGATAAATTACCCGTCATAATTGCTAAAGACTTAACTGAGGAGGAGGAGACTGCTCTCATAAAGGTCTTGAAGTCACACAAGCAAGCAATTGCTTGGAAACTCTCCGACATTAAGGGTATAAACCACGAGTTTTGTACTCACAAAATCTTAATGGAGGATGACTTCAAACCAGGTCCAACATCGAGAAAGGGTGAATCCTAAGATTCATGAGGTTATCAAACAAGAGGTTCTCAAACTTCTTGATGCTGGTTTAATTTACCCAATCTCGGCAGTCCTTGGTTAGCCCAATTCAATGTGTTCCTAAAAAGGGTGGCATAACTGTTGTCACAAATGAAGAAAACGAGTTAATTCCAACTCGATTGGTTACGGGATGGCGTGTGTGCATTGACTATCGCAAGTTAAATGAAGCCACCCGTAAAGACCATTTTCCTCTACCCTTCATGGATCAGATGCATGAGAGATTAGCAGGGAACGAATACTATTGTTTCCTTGATGGTTTCTCGGGTTACTTTCAGATCCCCATTGATCCATTGGATCAAGAAAAGACCACATTCACCTGCTCATACGGAACTTTTTCCTACAGACGTATGCCTTTTGGCCTATGCAATGCTCCTGGCACGTTCCAACGATGTATGATGGCAATTTTCCACGACATGATCGGGGAAACAATGGAGGTGTTTATGGATGACTTCTCGGTCATTGGGGACTCGTTTCATACATGTCTCTCCCATTTAGAAAAAATGCTTCAACGGTGTGAAGACACCAATCTTTGTCTAAATTGGGAGAAGAGCCACTTTATGGTCAAAGAAGGCATAGTCCTTGGCCATAAGATTTCCAAAAATGGGATTGAGGTAGATAGAGCAAAAGTTGATGTTATTGCTAAATTACCTCATCCTACTACCGTCAAAGGTATTAGGAGTTTTCTAGGTCATGCCGGGTTTTATCGTAGATTCATACAAGATTTTTCTAAAATCGGCCGGCCCATGACCCATCTTCTTGAAAAAGATGCTCCTTTTATCTTCTCACCTGAGTGCATCGAAGCTTTTGAAACATTAAAAAAAAAGCTTACGGAAGCACCCATTCTAGTTTCCCACCGGGATTTACCCTTTGAGCTCATGTGCGATGCAAGTGATTTTGATATCGGTGCAGTCTTGGGGCAACGAAAAACCAAGCATTTTTTAGCCTATCCACTACGCAAGTAAAACTATGACTGAAGCTCAAACCCATTACACCACTACAGAAAAAGAATTATTAGTTGTGGTGTATGCGTTTGAGAAGTTTCGGCCATACGTTATCTTGACCAAATGCGTGGTGTATACGGATCACTCGGCTCTCAAATATCTCTTTGCAAAACAAGATGCAAAGCGGAGATTGCTCCGTTGGGTTCTCCTCTACAAAAGAATTTGATATCATTATCGTGATAAAAAGGAGAGCACGAACTGGCGATCATCTATCGTCTAGAAAACCCTCACCAAAATGTGTTCGAGAAAAAGGAAATAAACGAAACATTTCCTCTCAAAACACTCAATGTGGTTTCTTTTCGCGGAGACTCTTCTACCCCATGGTTTGCTGACTTTGTAAATTACCATGTGGGTAACTTTGTGGTGAAAGGGATGTCGTCCCAACAGAAAAACAAATTCTTTAAAGATGTGAAACATTACTTACGGGACGACCCTACTTGTTCAAAATTTCGCGGATCAAGTCATCGGCGATGTGTGTATGGTCGAAGCCAATGACATTCTCAAGGCTTGCCATTTCGGACCTCTTGGGGGACATCATAGTGCCAACTACACAGCCAAGAAGGTGTTTGATTCCGGATTCTATTGGCCCACGATTTACAAGGATGCCCATGAATTTGTCAAAACACAGTGACGCTTGTCAGCGTCACGGGAATATCTCACAAAGAAATGAAATGCCGCAAAACGCCATTCAAGTGTGTGAGATTTTTGACTTCTGGGGAATTGACTTTATGGGGCCATTTCCTTCGTCTCGCGGTAATAAATACATACTCGTGGCCGTTGACTATTTGTCAAAATGGGTTGAAGCGAAAGCTTTGCCTACCAACGATGCCCGAGTTGTTGTGAAATTCTTAAAATCTCTTTTGGCTAGGTTTGGAACTCCACGAGCTATAATCGGTGATGTGGTACGCATTTTGCAATGACCGTTTGATAGAGTCATGCAAAAGTATGGTGTAACTCACCGTCTCTCTACTGCGTACCACCCCAAACAAGTGGGCAAGTGGAAGTTTCCAACCGAGGGATTAAAAGAATCTTGGAAGGGACAGTGGCGAAAACCGTGCCTCTTGGTGGGATAAGCTAGATGGCGCACTCTGGGCCTTCCGTGCGGCTTATAAAACACCCATCGGGTGTACTCCATACAAGCTTGTATCACGGGAAGGCATGTCATCGCGGTTGAGCTTCGGCACAAGGCATACTGGGCCTTGAAACATGCCAACTTCGATATTGAGGCGGTGGTGATCAGAAAAGTTCAAATTAATGAATTAAATGAACTCCGTGATCAAGCATACGAGAACTCTTTGATCTACAAAGAAAAGACAAAGAAGATTCATGACTCAAAATCAAAAACGTTTTCAAGCGTCGGTGATCGAGTCCTTCTTTTCAACTCAAGATTGAAGATTTTCTCGGAAAATTAAAATCCCAGTAGTGGTGGACCATTCACCATCACTAAAGTATTTCCATATGGAACCATTGAGTTATCTCAACCTGATGGTCCAAACTTTAAAGTGAATGGTCATCGGTTGAAGCATTATTTTGGAGAGGACATTCCTCCTGTGGTTGTCCCGGTTTACAAACTTTCCCTAGGAACCAATGAATGCGGGGATCGAGTCAAGCTAGCGACTCGGGAATCAAAAACAGTAGCATGCCATATGGGTTTTCACCCATATTTCGGACTTCTTTCTACTTTCTACCACCCTAGTGTGGGGAGTTGCCCATTTGTTGTATATAAGGTTTCAAAAAAATCTTTCAAATAATGGCCGTAGTATTTCCCTTTTACGTTCTATGTTTGGCATAACTGCGGTACTTTGAATATTGAGGGCAATATTCATTTCTAGTGTGGGGGAATTCTCACGAATTTTATCATGTAATTATACCACCCAATTCCCCATTTTTGGCCAAAATTTTTTTTGGAGTAAGTGTTTTGCACTTACTCAGCTTCGATTATCAGTCCACCATGTCTAATAAACAAAAGGATTGGCTAATCTAGGAGCAAACGGCTCTTGGTAAAGATATCTCAAATCCGTTGACGGCTTGCAATTTTCCCAAAATTGTATGGTATTCAGCTCACCATATCCTTAAAAGTGAAGAGTTGGCTAGCCCGCAAGTTTATGGCTTGTGGTAAAGGCGGTGGAAAAACCATAATTGGTATCACTCACCAAAGATAGTATATATTATCTAAGAGTTGGCTAGTCAGAAGCAAGCGGCTTACGGTAAAGACAAATCAAATCCGTTGGAAGCCGGTGGTTTGCTCAAAATCACATGGTTATCAGTGTACCATAGTTCTTACTTGAACTGAAACATTTGGCTACTCCAGTAGTAATGGCTTTTGGTAAAGAGATTCAAATCCATTAAGTTTTTCTCAAAAGATTGCTAGGGACTAGCAATAGTTTAGTGTGGGGGATTGATGAGTGTGTAAATACTCATCATTTTTGGGTTAAATCTGAACTGCAAAACATTTAAAAATGCTCAGAAATGCATCAAAATACTGGAAATATCTCAAAATTTCATTTTATATGTTTCAGATGCAAAATGTTTAAAATCAGATGAAAAATGAGCTAAGTTTGCATAATTGGCGGTTTAGGTCCCCAAGTTTCAAAAGTTGTCAGAAATAGTCCCTGAGCACTTGATTTAAAAGAAAAGTCACCAAAGGTCCGTTTAAAATCATAAGTTGTCAAAATTAGTCCTTTGGTGAAAAATGTCAAAAGTTTTGAGAAATTACAAGTTTGGTCCTTCAAGTTTCAAAATTGGCAAAAATGGTCCTTGGAAATTTGAAAATGTCTATTTTGGTCCTTGCACTATTGAAGCTTGTCATTTTTGGTCCCTTGAAACAACTTTGATAAAATGGCATAATTGGTCCTTGTACTTTCAGAAATTGCAAAACAAGTCCTTGTATTAATAACCTAAGCCATGACCCCTTGGACCTTGTCAAAACCATTTGGACCCCTGCCATATCCCTTATGACCCCCTCATTTTGACCCCTTCCCTTTTAATATTAAACCCGGTCAAACAATACACCTTTTCCCTCAAAGTCTTCGTCTTCCCACCTGCTTCCCCTGCAACACTCAAGCCCCTCACCTCCACATCACATACTCCACACCATGTCCCCTCCACCTCCACCAAACTCCAAAATGCATTAATTGCTTCCCTTTCCCTTGTACTCAACCCCCCACTGGCAAAAACCAATTTGGCGCCAAAAATCGAATCAATGGCCAATATTACTTCAACTCATCCAATGGTCCTGAATTCAAGTGGGAAATGCTCAGATAGGAGAGAGAAGACTTTTTGGTGTATAAAAGGAAGAAGATAAGCAAGAAGGAGTAGTAGTCTTTAGTTTTTAAATTCCATATATGTCGTTTTTAACATAAAAGTTTTAGTTAAGTTTAAAAGTTGTAATCTTTTGTTCCTATGTACTCAATCTAAGTTGTTTTATCAGTGTAATCCAGTTTCAAGTATCAATTCAAAATTTAACTAAGTTTCATGTTTTTTTGTGTTTACTGTTGAAAAATTCAATCTCATGTTCTTATATGCAAGCTTCTAGTGGTTTATTTTTAAACTCAAATAAGTTTATTTAAGCTCCTTATAGCTTTTGGTAAGCTCCTAATTCAGTTTCAAGCAAGTTTGGTATCCGGTCAACAAAAGTCAAACTTTGTTGAAAATTGGTTCAAGCAGTTTTGGAAATGGATAATGGTGATGCAGAGTTGGATTTGGGTTGATATATATATAGGATAGTGGTTACTTGGTTGATTGATTTCAAGCCATTGTGGCTAGGACCTCATGTGAGTATCATATTCTTGGGTCTGTTTGAATCCATGTTTTATTGTTAATGAGCTTTAATACTGTTAACATTAGTGTAATTTGGCTTAATATCACTAGTATAACTGATGTTTTCATTTATGTACCTGTTTTAAGTTATTTTTGCATAACTGTCATAACAAGAGCAGTTGAGTTTTAGTGTTATGAGTAGTAGTTTTCTTGCATCAGTTAGTTGTTTTAGTGAGATTAGGATGTGATTTGGTGAAATCCAGTGGGTTAGCTGCAAGAAATCTAAGAGTAGATTGCATTTCTGTCACTTGAAGTTGTGTTTGGATCAGTGGGTACAATTGAAATTGAGCCTTGGTTTGCACTTGACATTTGCATTATCAGTCTTAATAAAGGTCACTTGAATCATTTCAGTCATCATTTTGCTTCTGCGTAAGCTCAAAGTCAAATTCACCTTTAATCTGTCTTAATTTGCTTAATTGTTGGAATTTTGTAAAATCAAAAACTTGATTTGTGTTTAGAATTCATAGAGATAGCTTGCATTAAGATTATTTCATCATAATACATCACATTCAGTCCACAAATTAAGCTCAAAGTTCACAAAAGTCAAAATAACAAAACTGTTTCAAAAGTCAAAAGAGTGAAAATCTCAGTTTTCACCCAACTTGGGTGATTTTTCATGGATTCAATTTTGGGCCAAATCAAGTGAAATTTTGGGTTTTACAAGATCAGTTGGTCTAGTTTCTTAAAATGATTTTTGTTGATTTTTGGTAATTTTGTACAAGCTCCAAAACAGCTTGTCAACTAGGGCTTATCTCCCCTGTGCACACACTCAGTGTATACTGAGTGTGCACAGGAGATTTGCAGGGCTTGTCAAGAGCTCAGTTTAGCTCATCTTGGTCTCATTCTTGGTTTAGAAGTAGCTAGCTAGGTCTAGTGTAGGATCCTATATCTGGTTTTTGATTTCCAGCTTATTGGGTAGCTTATTCTTAGGCTGCAAAGTAGTAGCTGGAAACTGTTTTTAGCACTCAAACTCAAATCATCATATCTGTGTAGTTTGAATTTCAGAGGTTTAGGATAGTTGTAACTATTTGCATTTGGGTACTTTTAGCATATTATAGCTTCTGCAATCATTTGGTGGTCTTTGGTGTTCATTTGCTTATTCCAAGTGCTTATTTATAAGCACTTGTCACTGCAGTTTCATAATCTTACACATAAGCCACTGTTTTTATATTTTTCTTAGATTCATAATATTAATTTAGACTTTTCCTGAATTTTTCAGATTTTTCTAGGTCAATTTGCTATTTTTCTTCATTTAAATCAGTTTTTAGTAGTTTTTAATTAGCATTTAATACAATTAAATCAGAAAATTTTCAAAAAAATAAGTTTTCATTTTTCCTAGGTTAAGATAAATATAAAAAGTCAAAAAAATATTTTTTCAGATTTTTCATAGTTTAATTTGTAATTTTTAGTAATTTAAGTAGTTTCAAATAGTTTTTAATTCATAGAAAATAGAAAATTAATCAGAAAAATATAAATTTAGTTTTGAAAATTCTCTTTAGTTATTTTAGAATTTTTTTAAGTCATAATTTCATTTTTCTAGCTTTATTTCATATTTTCTTGTATTTTAGGGTATTATTAAATAGGTAAAAATAGTTTTTAATTAATAATAATTAGATAAATAGTTTTAAAAATAATTTTCTTTTTCTAAAATTTTTCTCTTATCATTAGGTTTGTAAAAATGTCATTTTTATATTTTTAGGATTAATATTGTTTCATTTTTACATTTTCTTTTGTACGTCACGTAGTTTTCAATTCAATTTTATAACAGAAAAAATCAAAAACATCATTTTGCAAATAGTGATAGCGTTTATTTAATATAATTTATCTTTTTAATTTTCTTTAATTTTCATTTAAGCCCCTGTAGTTTATATACTTTTTCTTTAGTTATAATCATTCAAAACCCCTTTTTTCCGTTCAAATTCTCTCGATCACTATTCGTTTGGTGATTCATCGCACAGCTCGTTGGGACATAACGACCTGGGGAAACACTATACTCTCCTGATCTTCATTGCATTTGGTGTCTGAACTGTTTTAAGTTTCTTACGGTTAGCCATTCACAAGTGGCTAGCTTGTGTGAGATAACTTGACGGTTTAGCACGAATCAATACCCCATGATTCTTCCGCGGTGAGATCACTAAGTTTGCCACCGGCCGCTTGGTCAATGGATCGCTTAGTGGGGAAGTTGACATGATCATAAAAGATTTCGACTTGGAGCCAAAGATCAATGCCGTGATGAGGGACTTTATGAAGTAAGTCCTTGAATCGAGTCCATGCTTCGTAGAGAGATTCACCTTGACGTTGTTGGAACATCAAGATGTCATTCCTAAGCTTAGTGGTTCTCCCCGGTGGGAAAAATTGAGCAAGGAAGCGAGAGGTAAGATCATCCCAACTTGAGATGGAGCCGGCGGGAAGTCGCTCAAGCCAATTACTAGCTTGGTCCCGTAGAGAGAATTGGAAGAGACGCAAGCGCGTAGTCTCTTGAGTAGTAGCATCAAGGTCGATGGAATCGACAATTTTAAGGAAATCCCTCAGATGCTGATTTGGATCTTCGGAACGAAGTCCATGGAATGCACATCCGTTTTGCACCAACCGGATGGTGTCGGATCGCAGGGCCGTAGTTTGGGCTTGGTCGGGAAGCTCAATGGTGTTCCTATAGCCTAGGTGGCTTGGTCTTGAGTATTCACCAAGAGTACGGGCTCTTGGCGGGTCATTTGGTGGTGGGTTGATGAGTGGTGGTTGGTTATCATCCTCCATGATGAAAAGTGATGGGTATTACGAACAAAGGTCACGAAGAAGGGGGATAGACTAAGAGAAAGCTAAAAAATGAGAAAAAATTACTTGATAGGAATCAAGCAAAGAACCTAAACGAGGTGGACTACTAACTAGCTATTCTATTCACGGCAGTAAAAACTTGATAACGCTACCGCGTCGTCGGGTCAAGGAAACTTCCTTTTCTTCGAGCAAGTTTTATAACATCCTAGGCAGTGAACCTAATCGTTGTAGTGTAGTAATTAGGGTAAGCCACGGGTATTGATATCGTTCTCTAGGGGAATAGGAATGCTAGTAAGAAGTTACTACGCTAAGGTTAAGGTTGAGGAAGATTATTTTTTGTATTTTTATGTTTTATGAAATGGAAAGGTACGAATCTCGGGTATTGGATTTGGGGGGTTGGTATTTCTACCGATTACTCTAATATTATCTAATTATCTAAACTAAGGTTGTGGGAGTCTATGTCTAATTAATGTGTGCTCGTATGATAGTTTAAAGATGTGTTTACTTAGGTTGTACTACTCCTTAATTATCTCCTATTGATGGTTGAATTGTCACGTCCTTATTCTTAGTTGCGTTGTGTGTCTAAAGTTGTAGGGTATGCGTTTCTCCTAACTCTTTGAACTTACCAAAGGGTCTCGTCTACAAAACCCACTAGGGATGATAAACTCCTACTCTAAGGCACTCTTTGGATAATTTAGCCTACAACTACTCAGGTAATCATATTCTAAGGTTCACAAAGATGAATCAAGCATTAAGTACACAACGAATGAGCTATCGCATTACTAGATCATTGATCAACTAAGATAAGAAACAACCAATCAATATTCAATAATTAAGTTTCATACTTCCTAAGCAAACACACAAATAAATTAGTCGGACATGGAGAACATGCAAGCATACACACAAATAATCAAAGACATAATTGAATTAATGAAGTAAATACTTATCTTGATGTAAGATAGGGTTTAAAACCCTAAAATACTGTACAAGACACCTTAGGTTCGGTTTTAGGTTTTCACTCCAAAAGACTCTCCTTAAAACTGAAAAATTTGGATTCTATATATAAGATTACATATGCGACGGCGTCACCTTATGTTTCGTGACGCCGTCGTGTCGCCGTCATTAGGGTTTCGTCTTGGCCACATTAACCTTGCGACGGCGTCACCTTATGTCCGTGACGCCGTCCTCTTCAGCTTCGGACGTCGTCTGGATTGCATCTAGGCCGTCGAGTAGCGGCGGCCTACTCTTTACAACTGGGCGTCGTCACGAAAATAAGAGTTTTGGGTTGTCCCATCACAAAAATCCTCGGACGGCGTCGCAATTAACACGGCGACGTCGCCGCCTATACGATTTTCAGCAGGTTGTGAGTGTCTCGATTTCGAATTTGGCCATTTTCTTCATATATTCGCGCCTTTTCGTCCAAATAAGTGCCATTCCGGCATTTTGCCTTCAAGAGACCTAAAAAGTGAAAAGGAACGATATTAAGCAATAACGGATACAAAAGTGATCAAATAAGGGCTAAAACGACCCCTCAAAATGGTACCTTTTAAAACCTTATCAGTTGTCATTGTACCTGGTGGAGTTGTTATGCTCCACCATATTGACAACAGATGCACCAGTAGCATTGCTACTCTTTGGCTTGTCATTATCCTGCACCTTGAGAGATTCCTCAATGCGCAGATGACTGCCCAACTCAACCAGAGTTAACTCTTCTTTCTTATGTTTCAAGGTATGCTTGAAATCTTCCCAAAAAGGAAGGAGTTTGTCAATGACAAAAGAGACTGAAATAGACTCATCCATGTGCATATTATGTTGTGTAAACCTTCCAAGTATACCAAGAAGTTCATTGTATTGTTCCATAACTGGTCTTGAATCAGTCATTTTGTAATTTGTGAAATTACTAACAAGGAACTTCTTATTTGATGCATCCTCAGCCATATATTTGGCATCCAAGGAGTCCCACAGTTCTTTGGAAGATTCAATGTTCTGATAAATATCAAATAGAGAATTAGACATACCATTGAGAATTAGACCTCTGCATATGTAGTCATCATTCTCTCATTTGCTCCTCCTCCTGATCTGCTCCACAGTAGCATCATCTCCATCATCAGGAATAGGTGTAGTCAAGACATAGACCACACTCATGCTTGACAAGAAGTGCATCTTCTTCTGTCATCTCCTAAAGTCCACCCCTTCAAACTTATCAAGCTTGGCAAAGTTTGAAGCCATGTGTTTCATTGCAGCAGTTGCCATTGATTATCACAAAATAGTTTACTTTGATTGTTGGTCTGTAACTCACAGAACAGGGTTAGATAATCAATGTCAGCAGAAACAAATACCACTAGGTGGTTACCGGATATCACTTGGAATAGTGTGATCACTATAACATCACATAAACTCAAGCCATTTCACCCCTTTTAGAACTCATCATACCCAATTAAAACACAAACTCAACAACATAACTTAATTAAAAATAAAAAAACATAAAGTGGAAATGGCGCAATGTGAATTCACTCTATCAAGATCATACTATAACATCACATAAATAAGCCTTATATCCAAAAATTGTCATTACGTCACTAGTTCATATGATACCTCAAAGGGAAGTGCCAAGATAGGTTATTGTAGATGAAATATTGTCTCTCGCAACCTAAAGACAAATGGAAAATCTGAAAAAGAAAAATAAGTATAGCTTATCCCACATTAGTATTAACATAAGTATGTTTGGCAAAAATAGATTGTCTTTGGTCTTGGTGCTTTATTCTTGGCGATCTTGGTCTTTGATCTTTGTTCTGAAAAAAATTATAAAAAGTGATTATTTTTATAAGCTACATGAAGTAACCTTTTATTTTCAGAGATTATGGAAGATTATTTTTCTTATAATCTTTTATAAGTTATGTTGCCAAACAAGGATTATTTTTTAAGTAGCTTATTTTTTGAAAAAATAAGCATAATCTCTTCATAATCTTGTGTGTCAAACATAGCCAAAGAGATATAAGGGTTTGCACAAAGATAGGATACCGAATATATTCCTTACTCCTAGAAAGCTGTATATTCTCATCACAAAAGTAAGCCGGCATTATCTTAGACTGAATAGTATTATTAAGAATATGGTGAATAGCATGATCCTTCGCCCCGCAATCATTTGGCAAGAGTTCCCAAGACGGTTTGTGATTGTAGTTTTTTATAATCCAAGTGCCACATGAAGGGATTACTTCGTAGTCATCAAAAAGGGGATATATGCATAGACGGCCGTCCGTAATCCCAAGTGAGTAACCATAATTCCAAACGTATCTCGAGTCATCAGGTTGGGGAATTTCTCTAAATTACTGTTTAGCTAAATCGAAAGCCACAATTAATACCTTTTTGTCCTCGGTATCGTTAGCATCAAACCAAAACCAGTGAAGTGCCCCATTGAATAAGATATCAGACTTAGCTAGGCAGATATCATCATACCTATAATTGACAAGCACAAAAACTTTCCAAGTATTTGATTTCAAAGATAACATATGAACAATTGACCGGTCAAAACGTTTGTTCATGGCCACGACAATTTTGTAATCATGTGTGGACGAATCATAATCAAAGGACACGCATAGATATTGCATAGCTATCGGCAGTTTTGGTAGCTCTGCAAGTTCTCTAAACTCTCTAGTCATAGGATTGGTTACACAAATTTTATTTATCAGTTATTGATTCTATGCAAATAAGGCCATTAGAAGAACCTCTAATACTCCACCTAATATCGTATTCCCAATCTGGAGGTGTTGGGTCAAGATCTTGATATGATTTAAACACGTCGACCTTTCTTGTATTGATGTCCTCTTTGTTGCAAATAAATTTACATTGAGTTTTAGCAAAAGGAGGGCTTGAAATCAAAGAATACGGTTGCCATGTTTTTATACATAAGCGTATGGTCCTTGTTCAAGCCCAATCCTTACACATTTGTGTATTGGCCCAACTCAATCCCACTTTCTCAAATCCACATTTTTTTTTTTTTTTTTAAGAACAAATTACATGAAGTGTCATCTCCTTTGTTCTCTTGTCATGTTTTTAGATATCCTGTTTTTAGGAACCGTTTTAAAAAGTTAGTAAGGATTAAATAAGAAATAAAATTAAAATAAAAAGGATGATAAGAAACCACAACCGCATATTTTAAATGTTTCTACAAATATAGATGCATCTCCCCTAAAATTTCTCCTTATTAGCATATTACATTTTTTTTGCCTTTTAATAGTTAGCATGGTTAGTTTTCAGTGAACATATGAGATAGATAGTTATGAAACTTTCGTGAGACGGAGCCAGGATTCCAAGTTGAGGGGGGCTCGTTTTTTTCTTACCCTCAACAATAAACGGATAAATCATGAGATGAAACATAGTAACATAGTCACATTGATTCTATACTTCTAATGCTAATACATGTCAATCAATTGAGTTATAAACTAACTTTCTTTGGTATTAAAAATCAATTTTAATACATATATCAAACTATATTGAAATTATCTATTTGAAAATATTGTACAACATACATGGTAAAAGATAATATTACTTTTGTACTATATATTATATAGAAGTTGTATATTATAATAGAAGTTTAACAGTAGTAGATAAAGTTACTAGTAATATAATATTAATATACAACACTTTCAGAAGTACATACACAATACACAAAGCAAGTTTTATTTTATTGGTGAAAAAATAACCCATGTGTCTATCAAGATGTCTTCATCTACACTCATCTTCTTTAACTTGCCTGTAACAGAAACTTCAATCAAAACTTCCATATGTTTAAAGATTTTGCTTCTACATTTTTTACCATTCTTTGTGCCATTTATTTCTTCTTTTTACTAAATTATATTACACATCTCACAAAACAGCGTAAAATCGATTCAAAGCACCATAAACTTGATGCCCTGGGGCCGTCCATTTGGGGGTGGCCGAGCACCCTCCAGCCCCCCCACTGGCTCCGTCCCTGATGGCAGTGTCATAACATGACTGAAAACGCTCCACACCTAGCTCTCTAAAACCGCCTTCAACCCTTGTTATGGGATATATTAATCATATCATAATTATAAAAAAATCATATTTGATAATCCCAGAATTACCATTATTACTCATATATATAGTAAGTGTATACGATAGGTGTGTTTGTTAAAAGTAGCAATAGCCGTCAACATTAGCTATTTTGCCACAGATTTTTAAAGAAATATTAGAGAATTAGCCTTATTAAAAAATAGCAACAACTCACCGCTCTTTTGCCAAACGATCATTATAAATCAAATTGCTCCATTGCTCAACGCTCATAGCCCTAAAAAGCTCCACATCCCTCGGTGCCAAACATACCCCATATAATGCAATATTGAAAAAAAGTTGTGTTTAATGACTTAAGTTAATGAAAATCTTAACTAAAACTCTTTAAGCCTATGTTTAGAAAAATAAAAGGGCAACAAAAAATAGGGGTGAGCATCGGATGGGGTGGGCGGTTTTATGTTAAAAACCGAACTATATAATTCGGTCTTTAAAAACCACATACCATTTGGTTTTCGATTTTTAGTTTTTTACTTTGAATCAGTTCAGTTTGTTTTGTTTCGGTTTTTTTTACTTGACAACAAATAGGTTTTCATCTTTTATAAAGTTTACGATTCAAAGTTCTTAAGCAAAAATACTTAAACAAATATCAACAGTAGCATAATATCCAACTATTAAGCGTTATGAAACAACCAAACAAGAATATAAAATATTAAATGCATGTTGATAACATCAAATAGTCCTGAATATTAAGTGTCAATTTCCCCCGATAATGCTTGTAATTTATATCATTTATATGGATTTACGCTTGTTTTCCATTGTTTTCCACTTTCAGGTAAATTACAAGCATTGGAGCTAAAGAGACGTGGAATTGGAGAAATATCAAAGACTTATCATAGTATGCTGACTTTGAAGAGTTACGGCGTAACTCATCTCTCACATTACGCCGTAACTAAAGCGTGACTCAGAATACCAACTCATCAGAAGGTTACGGCGTAACTCTTCCCAAGGACTACGACGTAACTATATTAGGTTAAATGAGATTTCACGCCGCTGATAACTACACCGTAACTATTCTCCAATTACAATGTAACCAAGAAATATTGAAGACTACGGCGTAACCACTCATAAGGTTACGCCGTAACCAGCAGATCTAGTGCAAAATACGAAGGAATTGAAGGTTACAGCATAACTCTTGTATTAGTTACGCCGTAACCCAGATCTGGCCTATAAATACCCCACGAATTACAGCATTTCTTGTATTAGTTACGAAGAGATATAAGGGTTTGCACAAAGATAGGATACCGAATATATTCCTTACTCCTAGAAAGCTGTATATTCTCATCACAAAAGTAAGCCGGCATTATCTTAGACTGAATAGTATTATTAAGAATATGGTGAATAGCATGATCCTTCGCCCCGCAATCATTTGGCAAGAGTTCCCAAGACGGTTTGTGATTGTAGTTTTTTATAATCCAAGTGCCACATGAAGGGATTACTTCGTAGTCATCAAAAAGGGGATATATGCATAGACGGCCGTCCGTCATCCCAAGTGAGTAACCATAATTCCAAACGTATCTCGAGTCATCAGGTTGGGGAATTTCTCTAAATTCCTCTTTAGCTAAATCGAAAGCCACAATTAATACCTTTTTGTCATCGATATCGTTAGCATCAAACCAAAACCAGTGAAATGCCCCATTGAATAAGATATCAGACTTAGCTAGGCAGATATCATCATACCTATAATTGACAAGCACAAAAACTTTCCAAGTATTTGATTTCAAAGATAACATATGAACAATTGACCGGTCAAAACGTTTGTTCATGGCCACGACAATTTTGTAATCATGTGTGGACGAATCATAATCAAAGGACACGCATAGATATTGCATAGCTATCGGCAGTTTTGGTAGCTCTGCAAGTTCTCTAAACTCTCTAGTCATAGGATTGGTTACACAAATTTTATTTATCAGTTATTGATTCTATGCAAATAAGGCCATTAGAAGAACCTCTAATACTCCACCTAATATCGTATTCCCAATCTGGAGGTGTTGGGTCAAGATCTTGATATGATTTAAACACGTCGACCTTTCTTGTATTGATGTCCTCTTTGTTGCAAATAAATTTACATTGAGTTTTAGCAAAAGGAGGGCTTGAAATCAAAGAATACGGTTGCCATGTTTTTATACATAAGCGTATGGTCCTTGTTCAAGCCCAATCCTTACACATTTGTGTATTGGCCCAACTCAATCCCACTTTCTCAAATCCACATTTTTTTTTTTTTTTTTAAGAACAAATTACATGAAGTGTCATCTCCTTTGTTCTCTTGTCATGTTTTTAGATATCCTGTTTTTAGGAACCGTTTTAAAAAGTTAGTAAGGATTAAATAAGAAATAAAATTAAAATAAAAAGGATGATAAGAAACCACAACCGCATATTTTAAATGTTTCTACAAATATAGATGCATCTCCCCTAAAATTTCTCCTTATTAGCATATTACATTTTTTTTGCCTTTTAATAGTTAGCATGGTTAGTTTTCAGTGAACATATGAGATAGATAGTTATGAAACTTTCAGCAGAGACGGAGCCAGGATTCCAAGTTGAGGGGGGCTCGTTTTTTTCTTACCCTCAACAATAAACGGATAAATCATGAGATGAAACATAGTAACATAGTCACATTGATTCTATACTTCTAATGCTAATACATGTCAATCAATTGAGTTATAAACTAACTTTGCTGGTATTAAAAATCAATTTTAATACATATATCAAACAATATTGAAATTATCTATTTGAAAATATTGTACAACATACATGGTAAAAGATTATATTACTTTTGTACTATATATTATATAGAAGTTGTATATTATAATAGAAGTTTAACAGTAGTAGATAAAGTTACTAGTAATATAATATTAATATACAACACTTTCAGAAGTACATACACAATACACAAAGCAAGTTTTATTTTATTGGTGAAAAAATAACCCATGTGTCTATCAAGATGTCTTCATCTACACTCATCTTCTTTAACTTGCCTGTAACAGAAACTTCAATCAAAACTTCCATATGTTTAAAGATTTTGCTTCTACATTTTTTACCATTCTTTGTGCCATTTATTTCTTCTTTTTACTAAATTATATTACACATCTCACAAAACAGCGTAAAATCGATTCAAAGCACCATAAACTTGATGCCCTGGGGCCGTCCATTTGGGGGTGGCCGAGCACCCTCCAGCCCCCCCACTGGCTCCGTCCCTGATGGCAGTGTCATAACATGACTGAAAACGCTCCACACCTAGCTCTCTAAAACCGCCTTCAACCCTTGTTATGGGATATATTAATCATATCATAATTATAAAAAAATCATATTTGATAATCCCAGAATTACCATTATTACTCATATATATAGTAAGTGTATACGATAGGTGTGTTTGTTAAAAGTAGCAATAGCCGTCAACATTAGCTATTTTGCCACAGATTTTTAAAGAAATATTAGAGAATTAGCCTTATTAAAAAATAGCAACAACTCACCGCTCTTTTGCCAAACGATCATTATAAATCAAATTGCTCCATTGCTCAACGCTCATAGCCCTAAAAAGCTCCACATCCCTCGGTGCCAAACATACCCCATATAATGCAATATTGAAAAAAAAAAGTTGTGTTTAATGACTTAAGTTAATGAAAATCTTAACTAAAACTCTTTAAGCCTATGTTTAGAAAAATAAAAGGGCAACAAAAAATAGGGGTGAGCATCGGATGGGGTGGGCGGTTTTATGTTAAAAACCGAACTATATAATTCGGTCTTTAAAAACCACATACCATTTGGTTTTCGATTTTTAGTTTTTTACTTTGAATCAGTTCAGTTTGTTTTGTTTCGGTCTTTTCTTACTTGACAACAAATAGGTTTTCATCTTTTATAAAGTTTACGATTCAAAGTTCTTAAGCAAAAATACTTAAACAAATATCAACAGTAGCATAATATCCAACTATTAAGCGTTATGAAACAACCAAACAAGAATATAAAATATTAAATGCATGTTGATAACATCAAATAGTCCTGAATATTAAGTGTCAATTTCCCCCGATAATGCTTGTAATTTATATCATTTATATGGATTTACGCTTGTTTTCCATTGTTTTCCACTTTCAGGTAAATTACAAGCATTGGAGCTAAAGAGACGTGGAATTGGAGAAATATCAAAGACTTATCATAGTATGCTGACTTTGAAGAGTTACGGCGTAACTCATCTCTCACATTACGCCGTAACTAAAGCGTGACTCAGAATACCAACTCATCAGAAGGTTACGGCGTAACTCTTCCCAAGGACTACGACGTAACTATATTAGGTTAAATGAGATTTCACGCCGCTGATAACTACACCGTAACTATTCTCCAATTACATCGTAACCAAGAAATATTGAAGACTACGGCGTAACCACTCATAAGGTTACGCCGTAACCAGCAGATCTAGTGCAAAATACGAAGGAATTGAAGGTTCTGAGCATAACTCTTGTATTAGTTACGCCGTAACCCAGATCTGGCCTATAAATACCCCACGAATTACAGCATTTCTAATCATCCCATTCCACACACAACAATCAGAGAACGTGGGAAAAAGCCAAAGGCAGGTCTAGAGGAGCATAAGGAGCTGTCTCCAAGGAATAAATCACTCCCCTACGATAAGCATTAGCATTTTATATTTTCTTTACTTTCGATTCATGTATTTCATAACTTTGAATATTGAATTAATTTGTATGGTTAATATGAGCGGCTAAGCACCTCTTGGTGCTGGCCTAGTTATGATTCCTTAATTGTTTTGTTTGCGTTTACATTACTTCCGTACAATTATTTCTAAGTGTATGCATGCATAATTTATTGGTAGCTACATTTGGTTCGGTAGTTTTGAATGGCAGTAGAGGCCAATTGCCTAGGAGATATGACCAACTGACCCTAGGTGAGCGGACTGAGACGGGAAGGGTAAGATATGACCAACTGACGGCCCTTTCTACTTGTACGATTTGACAAATGCGATCACCTACCGTTTGGATGAACTTAAGAATTAGGGGGTGAGTGTTTAAGTTGTTAACGCCCGGGCACTCACTATTATAAATCTAGCATGTAGCGGTACTTAATGACTTGGCTCATGGGACCAGGAACAACAGGACTTATGAGGGGACACCTGATTTCTCCTGTGGTGGCATCTTTGCTGATAGTTTAGGGCGAATTGACCAAATGTTGTCCTCTCGACTTTGACCCCACCTGAAGTAATTGGAAGTAACTAGACGTAGACATAATTAGCTAGGAGGATTAACTAGGTTAGCACCACTCTCCTCTATTGATTTATCATTTACCTTTTATTTGCTTTTATCTACCTTAGTAGTTAAATAATTAATTCCTTATCAAAACCATTATTAAATACTGTGACACCTAGACTTCGTAATAATCCAACACACATAACTCTTGGGACGACCTCAGTTTTACCGAATAATACATTACACATGACCGGGTACACTGCCCGTTAGTGCATTAGGGTAGACCATAGGTATAACGAGACTTTAAAAATATTAAAACCTGGTCAGTAAAACCTGCATCAAGTTTTTGGCGCCGCTGCCGGGGAGTTATAATAGGATTGCTATTAAGTCTTTCGTTTCGTTTTGTTTTAAAACTTTTCTATTCTCACGATCATTATTCGAGTTTTCAGGTACCATGGAAGTTGTTAACATCGATGACCTCACTCTTGAGGAATATTTAGCGTTGACAAGAGCTGAACAAGGGCTAGGTCTTGTAAGACCGGCAATTGGAGCGGATGTCCGTTTCGAAATCAAAGACCAATTTATGAGGGAGCTTCTTGCTAACCCTTTTTCAGGAAACAGGGATGAAGATGCATATGAGCACGTTGAAAATGTCCTATACATCGCAAGCCTTTTCAACATTCCGGGCGTGTCTCATGATGCTTTTATGCTAAGGGTATTCCCAATGACTCTTACTGGAGCTGCCAGAAGATGGATCGAAAGATTGCCCGCCGGGGCAATTAATACTTGGGCTCTACTTAAGAAGCACTTTATTCAAAGATATTGTCCGCCGTCAAAGATTTCTAACCAGCTTTTGGAAATCCATAATTTCAAGCAAGAAGACGATGAAACGTTGTATCAAGCTTGGGATAGATACAACGATATTCTTTACAAATGTCCTACACATGATCTGAACAACCAGCAAAAGGTCAACATCTTCTACAAAGGAATCAACGTAACTACAAGACAAATGTTGGACTATCAAGGACCTATTCCAAACATGACGCCTACCCTCGCTATTGAAGCCATTCAAAAAATGGCTGATCATTCTCAAAAATGGCACGACGGAGGAAGTAAAAGAAACCAAGGAGGAAGTTTCGATGGAATTGCTGCGATAGCCAACAAGCTTGAGAATCTAGGTCGAGATATGCTAATGATCAAAGAAACTGTTCACGCCATCCAGGTCGGCTGTGAAAACTGTAGTGGGGGACATCTGACTAAGAATTGTCCTAAAATTAACAAGGAAGATACGATTGAGGAAGCTAAATATGGAGAGAATCGACCTTTCTACGGGGATAATCGTAATGGGTATCGTGGAGGACCCCCACCATACTATGAGCGTAATGAAAGACGAGCTAACTTAGAGGAAGTTATTAACAAATACCTTGTAGATTCAACCAAGAGGCAAAAAGAGCAAGAAGAATGGCTAAAAAATTTCAAAGATAATACAAACAAAAGCCTTTCTTCCCATGACGTATCACTAAAAAACCTGGAAACTATGATTGGAAAGCTTGGTGACGAAGTACAAAGGAGAAATGAGGCACAAAAGAACAAATCTACAATATGTAAAGCTGTATTTTCTGAAAATGAAAAGTCCTCTGATGAGTCTGATACTGAAGGAAAAAGTGAGTTACGCCGTAATCACATATCAGAATTACGACGTAACCAGAATACAAGAAAGGATACGGTTACCAAGATTGACAACTCTAAAAGGAATAGTCATTGGTGTGAGGCTATTGCAATTGACAATGGAGAATGCTACAGCTTATGGGCCTCTTGTGGCCCTCGGAAAACCTGCGATGGGGGAGTTGATAAAGAAAGGGTAAAAGATGACAGATACATGTGTACTACACTTAAAGACGAAGAAAGGTTAGTCAAATTTTCGATTAACGAAGTGGAAGGACCACCTATCAAGCATTACTGGAGACCCTTACTCATCACTGAAGATGGGATTACTCAAGCTTGGCCAACTTGCAACCCCTTTCGTGAGTATTGCAACTGAGGAGGTAACGTGAAGAATGAAGTTTGGATATGCCCACATGAATCAGGGAGGCATGACGTTGATTTTGGAGATCTGTCATTCAGAGACTGGTACTCAGTAAGGTTCGATGACGCAAAAATTAATTCAGTCTTGTTTAGAAATTTGGAGCTCAAATATGAAAAACATATTCTTTAAGGAAAAACCATTAAGCCCCTCGACGATATTCCTTCTGATAATGAAAGGACTCAAAATCATTGGTGTGAACAAATTAAGACCGCTGACGGAAATGTTTGGGCTTCCTGCAACCCTTTTGATTATGAATGTAACGGGGGAAGCAACATTGAGAGAGCTGGGGAAGACGAGTTCCTATGGACCTCGAATAATGATTCAGAAAGAATAGAATTGCCTTGGTCAGATGATCTCAGATTCGACGATTGGGTCAGAATCAAATACGGAAAAATTAACCCGTTAACTAAGGAGAAAATCTGGAATGGGTGTATGAGTAAAGATCAACCTAAAAACGAAGTCCCAATTGAAAAATCAGAGAATGACATCAAGGACTCATCATAGAAAGAGAAAGATGAATGCAAGCAAATTCTCATAGAAAATTCACCTTACGATAACCAGCTTAAAGATACCGATTTCGACGACGAAGATTTCGATTACCTCGAGCTACAAGGTGAAGACTGTTTCATTGACCCCGATGATGAAGTACACGAGAAAAAAGGATGCAAACTTCTTGGCATCCCGTTTAAGAGACCTACACTAATTATAGCCGAAAAATATGAGTTCACCCGATACCATTTAGGACCTAAAGAAAAATTTTGCAAAATTCGGAAGATTGAAACTAAAGAATACCTCCACACTGTCACAAATATCGGTTGGGTCAGGCGTAACTTGATGAAAGACATGGAGGAAATCGGGCAAGTGCAAAGGCCCCCATAGAACCCCACGGCTCTGAGTCTAACTTAAAGACTCGTTAATAAAGAAATGTGCTCTTTCGGGAGACAACCCGAATTATCCCTTTCTTTTGTTTTATCTCTATTTCTGTAGGGTTTTGTTTTTCTAACCATTTTTGCAGGAAACGAGGAAGTACTTACCGCTGCAGTTTGCTGATCTGATCATAGTTACGGCGTAACTCATCTATGTGATTACGCCGTAACCAACCTTTTGCAGCAGTATTTTTGACGCATCACTAATTACGGCGTAATACCATCTCTGTGGTTACGCCGTAACCACTCGCTTTGCAGCTTATGTCAGGTTTTGCCAGTTACGGCGTAACTCCCTCAAAAGAGTTACGACGTAACCTTCCTCTGCTTAACTTCTTTCATTTTAAAACACGATAACCTTATATTAGTATTTTAAATGAACTTTGTGGGCGTGTTCCCTGTAAACCCTCACGAGACTTCACTCGTCCACTTGGGACACCAAGTGGTTTAAAAGGCTTGTTGCATATGCTAAATGCAACCGTGATTCCTACGAAAGTGAGTTAGGTTTGTTTTTCATTTTTTCTTTTTAGAATTATGCTTGTCGGTAGTGTGATTTCAGAGATTGAAGTTTGTTCATGATGCTTATACGAAGGCACGTCCCTTTTTCGTGGGCCTTCTTTCTTTATGGAGCAAATTTCAGGGAAGTTCTCGCACTAATTCTACTTTTCTCTTCACATTTAGTTAATGTTTAGTACAAAAGGGACTTTGTAGAATTCAAGTGGGGGGACGGGAGTAGAATTATCTCTTGAACATTATTTTGCCCTCGTTTTTCTAGTTTATTTTGAAAAATTATGCCTTTTTTAAAATTTTGACATGTTTTTCTTAACCTAACTAGATTAGACCTTATCCGAGCATATACAACCCTTGATATTATATGGTGAGATTAGCCTTATCCGTTTCCTATATTTTACCCCAAATCCACCAAATTATGAGTGTGCCGGTAGCTTGTAAACTTTAGAACTTGGCCTTTGCATCATTTCGAGACCATAGACGAGGTATGTTGAGTTAACTCGATGTATTTGGACTTTTCAGTTTTAGAAGACAATATTATAGGATTATCACCCAAATAGCCTACTATTGTGTGTCTATCGATTAGTCACCTCGACTTCTCGACCCCCTTGTGAAACCCTTTTGTTGCACTCACCTTTAGTGCAAGATACCCCTAGATACACCCATCTTAGCCATTCCTTTCATTTTGTTAACCCAATATATTGTTTCGATACACCTTTACACCTTAGCCTACTATGTAGTCTTTATTTGTGATTGGGAAGTCATCATTTGCCTAAGTTCAAAGTTCAAGTAGAAAGGTTCGAAAATCACGCTTTCGTCGATGACATATTCCTGAAGATCAATGAATACCCCCCAAATTCCCATTGTTCATCTCAAGTGGGGAGAAATTATGTTTAGCTATTATTGTTATGTTAAAAAAAAATAGATAGTTGTTATGTTATTTAGTTATTGTAAAGTGCAATGTTATAAGCACTGTATTATGAGCTTTATAGAGTTAGTATCAAGGAGGCCACCTCGGTCACATTCGAATATTGGAGTTGGTGGTTATGCCAACAGTTGGAGAAAAGGTAGTGTGCCCATGACGACGTCCTCTAATGACACATCTACCTAGTATTTCATGATCCGGTTTCTTGACTTCAAAGCTTGAACTTTGGGCGGACGGTAAGTGGTGATGACTTGGTTATAGATTTAGACTACCTGCTTGATATTTATTTTACACCATTTATATATCCATCTCTTATCCTACCCCTTTTAGTCATGAAGCGTGTCTAGGTGATGCAGCGAGCAATCTTTGGTGTCTTAGCCATGGATTTGGTCATGTATCATTGATTTTGTCCACTTCGCTGTGACATGTTAGTAATGACAAGTCACCCTTAACCTTTGTCGTGTCTACCCATATTGCCTTCTAGAATTGTTTAGCCCTTAACTCTAGTGGTGGAGATTTGTGTAACCGCCAAGCTTATGATAGAATACATGCTATGACTATGCGATTGAGTGATCACCCCGAAATTGACACTTAGAATAGTTGAGAGATTTGAGTGTTTCGTTCTCATTTCGTGTGGTGTTCGGCTTTGTTTTATTCTAGCATAAGGGATTTGTAAACTTACATTTTCCAGGTTTTGGGAGATATCATTTTAGGAATCTTTCTAATAAGGTCTACTTGAGGGCAAGTAGAGTTCAAGTGGGGGGATATTTGATAACATCAAATAGTCCTGAATATTATGTATCAATTTCCCCCGATAATGCTTGTAATTTATATCATTTATATGGATTTACGCTTGTTTTCCACTGTTTTCCACTTTCAGGTAAATTACAAGCATTGGAGCTAAAGAGACGCGGAATTGGAGAAATATCAAAGACTTATCATAGTATGCTGACTTTGAAGAGTTACGGTGTAACTCATCTCTCACATTACGCCGTAACAAAAGCGTGACTCAGAATACCAACACATCAGAAGGTTACGGCGTAACTCTTCCCAAGGACTATAACGTAACTATATTAGGTCAAATGAGATTCCACGCCGCTGATAACTACCCGTAACTATTCTCCAATTACGGCGTAACCAAGTAATATTGAAGACTACGGCGTAACCACTCATAAGGTTACGCCGTAACCAGTAGATCTAGTGCAAAATACGAAGGAATTGAAGGTTACGACGTAACTCTTGTATTAGTTACGCCGTAACCCAGATCTGGCCTATAAATACCCCACGAATTCCAGCATTTCTAATCATCCCATTCCACACAAAACAATCAGAGAACGTGGGAAAAAGCCAAAGGCAGGTCTAGAGGAGCATACGGAGCTGTCTCTAACTGAGAAATCACTCCCCTACGATAAGCATTAGCATTTTATATTTTCTTTACTTTCGATTCATGTATTTCGTAACTTTGAATATTGAATTGATTTGTATGGTTAATATGAGCGGCTAAGCACCTCTTGGTGGTGGCCTAGTTATGATTCTTTAATTGTTTTTTTTTTTTTTTTTTTTTTTTTTTTTTTTTTTTTTTTTTGCGTTTACATTACTTCCGTACAATTATTTCTAAGTGTATGCATGCATAGTTTATTGGTAGCTACCTTTGGTTCGGTAGTTTTGAATGGCGATAGAGGCCAATTGCCTAGGAGATATGACCAACTGACCCTAGGTGAGCGGACTGAGACGGGAAGGGTAAGATATGACTAACTGACGACTATTTCTACTTGTGTGATTTGACTAATGCGATCACCTACCGTTTGGAAGAACTTAAGAATTAGGGGGTGAGTGTTTAAGTTGCTAACGCCCGGGCACTCACTATTATAAATATAGCATGTAGCGGTACTTAATGACTTGGTTTAGGGGAACAGGAACAACAGGACTTATGAGGGGACACCTGACTTCTCCTGTGGTGGCATCTTTGCTGATAGGTTAGGGCGAATTGACCAAATGCTATCCTCTTGACTTTGACCCCACCTGAAGTAATTAGAAGTAAGTAGACGTAGACATAACTAGCTAGGAAGATTTACTAGGTTAGCACCACTCTCCTTTATTGATTTATCATTTACTTTTTATTTGCTTTTATGTGTCTTAGTAGTTAAATAATTAATTCCTTATCAAAACCATTATTAAATACTGTGACACATAGACTTAGTAATAATCCAACACACATATCTCTTGGGACGACCTCGGTTTTACCGAATACTACACCACACACGACCGGGTACACTGCCCGTTAGTGCATTAAGGTAGACCATAGGTATAACGAGACTTTATAAATATTAAAACATGGTCAGTAAAACCTGCATCACATGTCTTTGCATTTTTCGTCTGCAAAGACATTCAAAGAATACTATTGTTCGAATACAGATATATAATATCTATAAATGGATCAAATTTAAGTGTCTAGCTAATAAACAACACTATTACTTGTTTTAGATAATATTGTGTACTCTAATCTTTGAAAGTAAATATCATCTCATATAGATAACAATATACAAAAGATATATAAAGGTGCGACGGGGCAGTTTATTCGGTTTGGTTTAACGTATGAAACCAAAAACCGCCTCAAACATTCGATTTTTATAAAAATCAAAACTACCACCATCGGTTTGTCAATCGGGACAGTTTTTCGGTTGGCCTTTTTGGTTTCGATTCAGTGTTTATTGGGTTTTTTTCTCACCCCTAACAAAAAAAACTGAAAAAAATAAGTAAATAATCACAATTAAAGTGAGAGTCAGTACATATAAACTTAGCTACTCAAATAAAAAATAAAAAAGATATATTCCTATACATATGATGGGATTTCTTTTTCGATATTCCTCATTCAGTATAAATATCAACTCTCCACGTTCGACTCATAAACCTTAAAAACGATTCTAAAACTTTGGTCGAGTATTAGGTAGAAGCAAGAAATCGAATTCAAGTCTGTATCAAGACAAGTGACGATTTCAGGTAAATATGGATTTTATGTTTGAAACCACATATAACGTTTCATACTAGAATTTTGGCATTTGCTAGCTAGAAAGTAGGGTTTAGTTAACCCACTTAAACAGAAACGTTACTAATTCAATGACAAAAGATATTATTGTTCATTGTTGCATGTAAACAATATATTTAAGGGTTTTTAGTTTGAAACAGTTGTTTATCATCGTTTTGCATATATGTTAACGACTGGTTTGGCCGACAGCGGGTTCGTTTTCCGTTAAGAATACAGTTTAAGGTTGTTTGAAGGCAGGTAATAATTTGAGGTAAATCCGTATTTTATGTTTGAAACTATATGATGTATCATACTTGAATTTTGGCGTTGGCTAGATACAAATTAGTAGCTAGGGTTTACTCAGGTCACTTTAATAAAATTCTTTTCTAGTTTTAGTACCAAAGGGATTCTTCGTTGTTGTATGGTGTATTTGAATACAAAAGGTACATTGTTATTTAGCCACCACAGCCTGTATAAGCATCGATTGTGTTATGAACCATTTTAGGGTTCACCTAAGAACCGAAGAGCTATCAATAACTGATATATATGAACGGTGCTACTAGCTAGCTAGGATTAATATTGCCCGCTTTGACACATCTATCTGACGGTTTTGTTTTGGTAAAAGCCCATATTTTGTAGCAAAACGACCTAGTCACGGTCATGTTCAATAGCATTAAATTACGTACCCAGCATCTCCTCAATTTCATGGCGATATGGACAAGATATAATGTAACATATTGTTTTATTGTTTTATAGACCACAACATCGATGTAAAGGTTTTTTTTATAAAGCATGATATTAATGGCAAGTGTAACCTTAATTTCTTGTATTTTAGTTTTTTTGATCGTTTAAACACGATGTCCATAGGAACATATAGGCGAAAAAAAAGAAGATAAAAGAACAAGGAACTTAACAAAGATGGTCTATGTGGCGTTAATGAATAATGAGCATTGTTAGGAATGCATTTAGTATTACGCAACGATAATTTCCATGTTAAATCTCATGAAATTAGAATAAAAAATGTTTTTCATGTGAATTTGTGGTGTCACCCCTTAAGTAACTGTCTTCCAATGGAACTAGAGCAGGTACCAATAAGAAACAAGCATTAAAGTAGCAAATAAAGAAGCCGCAATGGCAGAACATGATCCTCGTGCTGCCAACTATGGTGACATTCCTGTCGAAGAGCTTCAATCAATGACGGGTACTGGTCGTGAGTGGACCAAGGCTAGCTCTGTAACAAAAGATCGTATAAATCAATCAGTGTTAGTTAGAGGACGAGTGCATGGGAGTCGTGCATTTGGTAAAAAATTGGCATTTTTGACGGTGAGAGAAGGGGGTTATACGGTTCAGTGTGTGTTGAGATCAGACGATAACGATGGTGTTAGTGCTCAAATGGTTAAGTATGCTACCGGCATTAGCAAAGAGTCGATAGTTGATATTGAAGGAACCGTTCAGTTTCCGGATAAGCCACTTACTGGGCATCTCAGCAGGTGAATGCAAGCTCTTTTAGTAGTATTGATTTGCATTATTGTGTCTATCTTGTCATGCAGCGTTGATTGTAATTCTAAAGGAAAAAAAGTTATCCTTCCGTCGTATATATGTCAAAAACATTTAGCATTCACTCGTTATTGTTGAGTATAGAACTTTATCTCTTTTTGTAAAATACATTGTTTCTACCTTTTAGGTTGAAATACTTGTGAGGAAGATTCACTGCATAAGCAGGGCTGTTACTAGGTGTCCTATTACTATTGAGGATGCGTCTAGAAGTGAAGCTGAATTCGAGAATTTGGAGGTATAGTGTCATTCATTTAAACTGAATTTTGTAAAGTTGTCCCATTTGGGATATTATAATGGTTATTTCAAATTGACATGCAGCCAGGGAAACAAGTTGTGCATGTGAATCAGGACACACTCTTGGACAATATAGTTTTGGCTATGCGAGCACCAGCAAAGCAAGCGATATTTCGTTTTAAGGGCCAAGTGAAAAATGTATGATTTCTCACCCAATTTTCACTCCTCTATTATCAAGAACTATTCATGTCGATCTTAAGTCTTAACTAAAGGAAATTTAACATGATGTATGCAGTTATTTGGGCAGTTGTTGCTGAGTAAAGGTTTTTGCGAAATCGACACTCCAAAAATAATTGCAGGCACTAGCGAAGGTGGAGCAGCTGTTTTCAAATTTGAGTACAAAAATCAGCCAGCATGTTTAGCACAATCACCTCAGCTTCACAAGCAAATGGCAATCTGTGGTGATTTTCAACGTGTATTTGTGGTTGGTCCTGTTTTTAGAGCTGAAGATTCCCATACGCCCAGGCATTTGTGTGAATACACAGGTCTTGATGTTGAAATGGAAATTAACGAGAGTTATTCTGAGGTGTATATATCTAGACAACTTGATTATGATAATAATAGTATTTAAATGTCTTAAGAAAAATCTGATGAATGGATTGGTTTGTATAGGTGATGGATATCGTGGACAGCCTCTTTATTGAAATGTTTGACAAGCTGAATGAAATATGTCAAAAAGAGTTAGAAGCTATCGGGAAACAGTATCCCTTCAAGCCCTTAAAAGTTACTATTGAATCCCTTGTCCTCTAATTCGTGCAATAAAATGTTTAAATTTTGATGTTCATGACTTAATGTTGATGTTATTTAATGTGCAGTATAAGTATGTTGATGGGAAGACCTTGAGACTTACTTTTGAAGAAGGGGTCCAAATGCTAAAGGTCAGTAAAAGTATTTAAATATGGATGGGTCAATTTAGGCTTTGATTTCTATGAGTTAAAGGGGTAAAAAAGAAAATTACTAAAAAATTAAATGGGTAAACGGATGAGGTTTTCCCTATTCATGTTACCCGGGGAGGCCGAGTCTTTGAATCAGATTTACGCGGCCTAACCCAAGTATCCCAGTGACCGTTTCCGACCCTAGCGTCCTTAATGTGTATATCATTGTGTGTGTACATATCCTTAGTTGTCCAAAGTGGCAAAGTGATTTCTTTATAATGTGTACAACGTCCTAAGCCATCTTAGTAGCAAAGAAGACAATGAATGTAATAATATAGTGTCTAATATATATCCTTTTGGCTCCTGTCCCAATCAGCTAAATTCGCTCATTTGCCTCTTGTAACTAAATATTTCATAACTTGGTCATCGAGTCCATGAATAACGTTAATTCTCTGTTGTTGCATACTGAAAGTTGATATAGGAGGCTGGAGTTGAGATTGATCCACTCGGGGACCTTAACACAGAATCAGAAAGAACATTAGGCAAGCTCGTATTGGAAAAGTAAGTACACAATTGCACATTCTCCAAATTTTACTTTAGCCTTTTACTTGAAGTTTTATCTATAATAAATTTAATCTTCATTCCTATATTGATTGTAGGTACGGAACTGAATTCTATATACTACACCGCTACCCTTTGGCAGTTCGACCTTTCTATACAATGCCTTGTAATGACAACAAGGCTTATAGCAACTCATTTGATGTTTTCATGAGAGGTGAGCCGATACACATCATCTAAATTTTGTATAAGTGACCATGTTCCTTTTTGGAACTTAAATTCTATTTCTGCATTTTTTTCAGGCGAAGAGATTATTTCAGGATCCCAGCGTGTGCACGGACCTGAACTTCTGGAAACACGTGCAAAAGAATGTGGGATTGATCTTAAAACAATATCGAAATATATTGATTCCTTCAGGTACAGATTCTCAAAACTCATTCAGGTTGAAATTAGACATTTTTGTTATTATGGGCGCCCACCTTTTTGTCCATTTTTCTAATCAAAAGTTATTGCGTTAGTTTTGATTACAAACTATCGAGGTAAATCTTTGTATTCATGAAAATAACGCTTGGGACGATGACTCTTACTCGGTTGAATGGCTATATTCTTCAATACTTTTTACAAAACTGTTGCTATGTTCTTTGAAGGTACGGTGTGCCACCACATGGTGGATTCGGAGCTGGATTGGAACATATTGTGATGCTCTTCTGTGGCCTTGACAACATACGGAAAGCATCACTTTTCCCTCGTGACCCACGACGGCTAGAACCATGATTTATGAAGGATTTACTGGCTGTGAAACCTGCTGGTTTTGGTTGTAAATCCCTGCATTATGATATCTTGCGAATGTTGAACCTGCCTTATTAGCATATTACATTTTTTTGCCTTAACCATGGTTGGTTTTCAGTGAATATATATGAGATAGATAGTTATGAAACTTTCATGATCCATTTTGTTTTAATTTATTCATCTTTGTGATAACTTATCTAAGAATATATAGCATAAGTGTTGCAGCGGGCCAAAGAAACTAGCAAATGATTCTGATATGGTCGAGCCAATGAATCAACATAATGATTCCTGTCTGAATGTTCTCTGATAGATAAGCCACTTCTTTGCTACACTTCTGTACTAAATGTTCTCAGAAAAGCGAAACAAGGTGACTTGGAAGCTGGATATTTGATTCTTATCTTGCAAAAAATGTCGCACACCAAAAACACTATTGCATAGTCTATTACATATGGATGAACTCGCATCCAAAAGATTTGAATCTTGATGATTTGGATGTTTAAGTAGTAGTAGAAGACATGATTTAAACACGACAATTATTTTGTTTAAAGAAAGAAACTTTTAACTACAAGTCAGTATTTTACCTGATAACGAAATGTCACAATACATTGTTGAAAACAAAACCTATGCACACTATCATGCGTGTTATAGACATGTTATAGCCTAAACGTTAACGTGACAGTGTCGTAACATGACTCAAAACGCTCCATACATACCTCTCTAAAACCGCCTTCAATCAACCCTTGTTATGGGTTATAGTTAATTAAATCATAATTATAAAAATCTTAACCAAATCTTTAATTATGGGTTATAGTTAATCTTAACATAGAATGCAATGTTGAAAAAAAGGTTTGTTTCCGTTAATGACTTCTTTTATTTTGAAAATTTTAAACAAAACTCTTCAGAATGTTGAAAAAAAGGTGTGTTTCCGTTAATGACTTCTTTTATTTTGAAAATTTTAAACAAAACTCTTTAAATTTAAATATCAAACTTTATTTGGATATCAAAGGATCAATCCTCACCTTTCACATTCATTTGATCTAATTGATGAGATTAAACCCAACATTAAAAGAAAACCCACTTTCATCATTTTTTTTTGGGCAAATGATTGAAAAAAGTATTATACTTGCTACAATTTCTTTTTGTGGGTAGCGAACTTATTTTTCTGCTTTTGTGAGGACTTTTCTTTCAAATTTATCCATTTTTGGGTACTATGTGACAGTTTTGCCCTTCGGGAAAAAAAAATCTATTAGCTAAGAGGGGCAAAAATGTCCAAAAATTTCGCAAAATACCCTAAAAAGGATAAATTTGAAATAAAAGTACCCACAAAAGAAAAAAAAAATTGTTCGCTACCCACAAAAAGAAATGGTGACAAGTATTTATATCTCTTAAACCATTAATCGTTAAGCGGAAAAACTATACCATCACGACGAGCATTTAATTATCTTTGTATAGATAGACACTTCTGTTAGTTTAATAAATGCTTAGGCCCGTTGGTTTAAGCCCGTTTACCTTCTGTTGGAAAATTTAGTGCACTTGTGGGATTAGCTCACACCTGGTAATGGGTTAGGAGGTACGGAGTGTACATCCATAAGGTCCCTGAACACCCTGACTCTAATAGTGGTTTGTATTGGTAGTGCTCAGTTTCCACTGTAGGCAGTGTTTCCACTAAAGCAGTGTTTCTGAAGCAGTGTTTCCACTGCTAGTGCTATGAAAGTACTGCTAAATGGCAGTTACAACTGCATAATGACCACGTTTAATTGGTCATGTAACCACTAACGGCTATAATGGGGATAATTATGAGGCGATTAATTCTCATAATTCCATTTGACTAGCTAAGAGTAATCTCCTATAAATAGGAGATCTGATTATGCATGAGATATACACAGAAAACGATTAACACTTATAAGCAAAAGGGTTATTGAATTGTGCCTAATTTTATAACTACATTGGTCTTATCCCAAGTAGATATTCGTGTAACCCAGTCATTAGGGTCGAATAGTTTACTTTGGAAAGTGATCACACGATTCCAAGTGATATCCGGTAACCACCTAGTGGTATTGTTGTTGCCTTTGATTGTCTTACCCTGCTGCTGGGCGAATACACACCAACACCTTCTAGGGCTCTCTTAGTTGTAGTCTATTTAATGTCATGTACTTTTATGTTCCGGACAATCAATATCAATATATTTTTCAGTATTATTTTGGTTTCAACATGGTATCAGAGCTACGAATCCGTATATGTGACCTCGTTTTTTAAACTAACATTCCCCCTCAAACTCACAATGCTTAATTGAGAGTTTGACAAGAAAACTCCCAACAAAAATGAAACCAACAATAAATAGCAGGCATGCAGACAGATACGAACAGAGGTAGACGAAGAGTAGATTCAAGCGAACAGATGCATACAGATGAGCATATTCAGACATAGCAGATTCAGGCAGACAGATGCAGACAGACGGATTCAAATTCAGACAAGCAGATTCAGACATCTAGTTCACTAAGGGCTTGTTTGTTAAAATATTCTATTAAGTCATGTTTAATTAACATATGACTTAATGCAGGGACCCTCAATTTTATTACTTAATATTTTAAGTCATCTTTTACTATTAAGTCACAAACAAACAGTTTTCATATGACTTAATAGATTCAGGTGGTGTTTGTTTTTCATAAAGAGACTCTTAACAGCCTCTTAATCTGAATCGTTCAGACGCAGTCAGACATTTTAGTCGTTCAGACCGTTTGTTTTTTGTTTTTTTTTTCCCGTTCAGAGGCGTTCAGAGGCAGTAAGATCTTAATGATCTAGACTTGAGAGGGGTGTCTGAATGCCCCTTGTTGCCTCTTGATGACACAAAAACCAAAAAAAAAAAGGTACAAGCAAGCAAATGTGCGGTTCAAATATAAGTTTTTTTTCCCGTTCAGATGCGGTCAGATTCAGACATTTACGCCTCAGATTCAGATTCAGATGTGCGGTTCAGATTCAGATTCAGAGCCTCTTAAAAAACAAACACCACCTCAGTTTTATTCATATTAAGTCAATTAAGTCGAAAACAAACACTACCTAAAATGTTTATGCCTCTTACTGCCTCTTGATGTTGAGAAAAAAACAAACGCTCTTAACATAGATTGTCTCTTACCGCCTCTGAATGACATGAAAAAAAACAAACAGTCTTAATGATTCAAATGTTTGACCGCATCTGAATGAGTCAAATTAAGATGTTAAGAGGGATTTTTTAAAAAACAAACACCACCTAAGTCTTATATTATATAAACTTAGCTACTCAAAATAAAAAATAAAAAAGATGTGTTCCTATATACGATGGGATTCATTCAGTATAAATATCAACTCACCAACCTATCTCTCCACATTCGACTCATAAACCTTAAAAACGATTCTAAAACTTTGGTCGAGTTTTAGGTAGAAGCAAGAAATCCAATTCAAGGCTGTATCAAGACAAGTGACGATTTCAGGTAAATCTGGATTTTATGTTTGAAACTATATATAATGTTTCATACTAGAATTTTGGCATTTGCTTGCTAGAAAGTAGGGTTTAGTTAACCCACTTAAACAGAAACGTTACTAATTCAATGGCAAAAAATATTATTGTTCATTGTTGCATGTTGTATTTGAAGAAAAAAGTACGTGTGCTATTTAGTGAACTGCATGACTATCATGACTAGACCTTGACATGAGTGTAAAGGTTTTCTTTTATGAAGAATGATATGAATCCTAAGTGTTAATTTTCTTGTTTTTATTTTTCTTTGTGTGTTGTTTAAATGTAATCAAGTCATAACACGATATCCGCAGGAATATTTAGGTTAATAAAGACCAAAAGAAAAACAATAAGGAACTTAGCAAAGACGGTTAATACAGTTTTAATAAATCACGGGCTCATCTTGCTAGGAATGCATTTAGGGGCCGGGTGTTTGTCTTAGCTTATTAAGCGGGCTTATTAAATATAAGCTTTTTTTTTGGCTTGTAAGCTTATAAAGTTGAGCTTATGAACTTATATATGCATGCCATAATCTCGATCAACTTGATAGGCTCATAAGCCAAAAAAGTCAGGTTATGAGCTTTTCAAAATTTACATAACACTACGCCATTTTTTACTTTCATGTTAATTCTCATGAAAGTCCGAAAAAAAAGGTTTTGATGAACCATGCATGCATGCGGTCACGCCAAAAAAAAGAAAGAACTTATACAAGTAGTTGGATATTTTCTTGCAAAATGTTCATAACTGATAACGCTGAAACCGGTACTCTAAGCAAATTTTTTAAAAATATATATTGGTGCTACAACTTAAGTAACCGTCTTCCAATGGAATTAGAACAGGTGCCAATAAGATAGGAGTCATAAAGTAGCAAATAAAGAAGCCGCAATGGTAGAACGTGATTCTCTTGCTGCCAACTATGGTGACATTCCTATAAAAGAACTTCAATCAAAGGCGGTTACTAGTCGTGTATGGACCAAGGTTAGCTCTGTAACAGAAGATCTTATGGATCAACTAGTGTTAGTTAGAGGACATGTGCATGGGATTCGTGCTTTTGGTGAGAATTTGGCGTTTTTGGCGGTGAGAGAAGGGGATTATACGGTTCAGTGTGTAGTGAGAGTTGATGCTAACAATGGTGTTAGTGCTCAAATGGTCAAGTATGCTACCGGCATTACTGGCCAGTCGTGTGTTGATGTTGAAGGAATTGTTCAGCTTCTGACTAAGCCAATTACAGGCGCATCTCAGCAGGTGAATGCAAGCTCTTTAAGTAGTATTTGATCTTCATTACTGTTTGTATTTCGTCATAAAGAGTTGATGGCGAATTTTAAGAAAAATTTATCGTTCCGTCTCGTATATATGTATGTCAAAAATATATACATTTACTTTTTATTCGTATCTTTTAGGTTGAAATACAAGTGAGGAAGATTCATTGCGTAAGCAGGGCTGCTATTAGGCTTCCTATAACTTTTGAGGATGCGTCTAGAAGTGAAGTTGAATTTGAGAATTTGGAGGTATGGTGTCATACTTTTAAACTGAATTTTGTAAATTTGTCCCATTTGGATATTATAATGGTTATTTTCACTGTTACGCAGGTAGGAAAACTACTTGTTCACGTTAATAGGGTTTTGAATGTGCAAGCATCAGCAAAACAAGCAATTTTTAGACTTGCGTCCCAAGTGGCAAATGTATGACTTCTTGCTTACTTTTACCTGTGACGTTTAATTTTTACTGTTTTACTTCCTTCATAGATATAGTTACCATTATTAGATGATAATCGAGTGAGCTATACATGAATCTCTAACTTATTGCAAATTCAAAGTTCTTTTTGGCCTTTACTAAAGAAAGTTGTATATGATTTTTCTGCAGTTATTTAGGAAGTTTTTGTTGAATAAACGTTTTCTCGAGATCTTGCCTCCAAAGTTAATAGCAGGCACAACTTATCAAGTGGGAGCATCTCAGTTTCACAATCAAATGGCAATTTGTGGTGATTTGGAACGTGTATTCGTGGTTGCTCCTGTTTTTATGGCTGAAGGTTCCTATATGTGTGAAGACGCATGTGTTGATGTTGAAATGGAAATTATGGAGAGTTATTCTGAGGTATATATAGACAACTTATAATAAGTATTCAAATGGCTCAAAAGAAAATCTGATGAATGGATTTGTGTCTATAGGTGATGGATATCGTTGACAGCCTCTTTGTTGAAATGTTTGACACGCTGAATGAAACATGCCAAAAAGAGCTAGACGCTATTGGGAAGCAGTATCCCTTCAAGCCCTTAAAAGTAATTATTGAAACCCTTTTCCTCTCGTTCGTGTTATAAAATGATTCTAAATTTGATGTTCATGTCTTAATGTTGATGTTATTTAATGTGCAGTACTTGCCAAAGACCTTCAGACTTACTTTTGAAGAAGGGGTCCAAATGCTAAAGGTTCGTAAAAGTAATTATATACAGATGGGTCGATTTTGGCTATGTTTATTTTACGAACTAAAGGAGTTGATAAAAAAACTTAGTAAAAAAGTGAATTTGTCAAAAATGTTACTTTTATTGTGCACAACCTTTCTAACCGTGAGAGTGTATATCATTGTGAGTGTACAACCTCCTTAGTTCTTTTACTATAAAAATACTTATAGTGTGACGTATCCCGTTTTGTCTCCTGCCCCAATCAGCTAAATTCACTCATTTGCCACTTGTTAGTAAATATTTGGTCATCGAGTCCCTGAATGGTGTTAACTTTTCTGTTGCATATTGAAACATGATCCAATAGGAGGCTGGAGTTGAGGTTGATCCGCTCGGGGACCTTAACACAGAATCAGAAAGAACATTAGGCAAACTCGTATTGGAAAAGTAAGTGCACATTCTCCAAGTTTTACTTTACCCTTCTAGTCGTAGAATTTTCTTTGATAAATTATTTTTACATTGCCATATTGATATTAGGTATGGAACCGAATTCTATTTACTGCACCGCTACCCTTTGGCAGTTCGACCTTTCTTTACAATGCCTAGTTATGGCGAGGGGGCTTATAGCAACTCATTTGATGTTTATATGAGAGGTGAGCCGGTATATGTCATCTAAAGTTTCTATGAATGAGTGAGTGATCATGTTCGCTTTTGGATCTTAAATTCTATTTCCGCATTTTGTTCAGGAGAGAAGATTATTTCAGGATCCCAGCGTATACATGTACCTGAACTTCTGGAATCACGTGCTAAAGAATGTGGGATTGATATTCAAACGATATCAGAATATATTAATGGCTTCAGGTACATATAACTTTTGATGCAGTAATATGTATAAGTTGGGTAACAGGTCAAAAAAATAATAATCTTAAACTTTGTATAAAAACAGTTTTCGGAGCTTGTATGTATAAAAACGGATTTGGGTGATTTTAACTCGTTAGACTCGTTCCTCTTTTAGTTAATCTTTTTAGCTTGACCCATTTTCTTACCAAACGGGTCGTAATTGGCTTCTATGCTTTGGTTATAAAACTGTTGCTATGTTCTTTGAAGGTATTGTGCGCCACCACATGGTGGGTTTCGAGCTGGACTGGAACGTATTTTGATGCTCTTCTGTGGCCGTGACAGCATACGCCAAACATCAGTTTTACCTGGTGACCCACGACGGCTAGAATCATGATTTTTTTGAGAAGGTAGGAAGGGCAGTGAAGACTGCTGTTTTTGGTTGTAAATCCCTGCATTATGATATCTCGTGAAGGGCGAATCCGGTCTTATTACCAATTTACCATTTTTTTTTAGTTCTGCTATACATGATCTAAACTCTATAGAATGCCACAATACATTATTGAAAATAAAGAACCTACGTACTTTATACATGTGATGTTCAATGGCAGTGCCAGAGATTTTGTTTTGCTTCATGTTCAACAATTTGGATGCACGCCATAATTTTGTGCGTATATATAGCTAGTGTCAAATTAATTAAAATGTAATCAAATTATAACCGTAGCGCATGCACTACTTAACTTCAGAATCCAGAATATGCAAACAATGAGGACCCTGGACTAGACCGTAACAGACTGGTTCAGTTCGGTTTAGAACTGATTCTGTCGCAGAACTGAGTTTTGTCAATTAATCATAATGAGAATGTTTAATGAAGTGAAAGTTTCACATATTACGATATTAAGATAAATGTTTGTAGATCACATGTCGACGGGTAAAAGTACTTAAAAAGCCCAAATTGTCAACATGTCAATCCGTAGTCCAAACTGTCCAACACGATTTAGCCACATTAAAATCTACTGTAAGCCTATAACACATACAAAAGAGTATTATTTCTGGAACCGAACCTTTTGCAGCTACTTTACATTCGAAGTTTGGATATCTTCTTCATTAATTGTAGTCATTCCATTATCGACGCCAGTTTTTTTAGGTGTTCTTTTACATGTGCTGGAACCTTCTCTGCATAGCCTTTAACACTCATCTTTTGGCTTGAAGGATCTTTTGGCCTGGTGACGTACAAAATATCAATCAGTGAGAATGCTGATATTGACACTAATGACCTCTTGAGAGTCAAACATACGCGTGTTAATTATATGTTTCATACTAGAACACTAGAATGATTATGAAAATGGTTAACACGGATAAAAAGATCAAACATAGCCATTCTGAACCATGTATCATAATATATTTAGCTAAAAGAGGAGCTTGGTTGTGTTTTTATCTAAAACAGATAATATGGAAGTTAAAAGAGAAATGGGTCAAATGGGTCTAGCGGGTTGAAAGTCACTCAGTCTCTTATTTTTGTAAGGGTCGGAATGCGTATTGGGTTGTGGATAAGCAGATTATAACGGACACGTATATATTACCTGTTTATCCACAACTTTGGCGAACATGACCTGTTTATTAAACAAGTTAGAGGTCGACTAGTCTACAACCTTAGAGGTGGCAAAACAGGCGGGCCGGCCGGGCACAGGCACGGGCTAAAACGAGCACGGGCTAGAATGGGCACGAGCTTAAACGGGCACGGGCTAAACGGGCACGGGCCAAACGGGCACATGTTATACAAATCGCTTAATAAAATGCCTAAAACGACGAAATAAATTCCTTAAACGTAATATCTTATTTATATTAAAAAACTTAAATATATTATATAAAAAAAATCTATTTAAAACGATCGTAATGTTCTATAATTGAGCCCAAAAAAATGTGCCCGTTAGTGCCCATTTAAGTTTCAACGGGCTATATGTGCCCATTTAAAAAAAAAAGAGGGGGCTAAATGTGCCCAAATCTTTTAAAAATTTGCCCATTTAGCCCATTCTTTTGCTTTTGGGCACATTTTGCCACCTCTATACAACCTGAACTGTTTTAGAACCAAATCTAACCTGTGTCAGATTATTTTCCGTAAGAATAGTAATAAAAGTAAAGCTTGTAATGACTAAGAACATGCTTCAGTTGAAGTGCTTACTTCTGTATATCTTTCAAATTTGCATTGAGCTATTCACGTTGCGCTGTAACATCGATAGCTCCTTCAAGCTTTAGATACACCGAAAGTTCTTCATTTACTCGTGATACCTTACATCCAGATGGAGCAGCATCATTTCCGTTAAGAACCTGAAAATTGTTAATCCAAACATGAGAGATACATTTGTTGTAAGAGTACATTTAAGCAATTAATATTTGTGATAAATGTGCATACCTTTAACGAGGATAAGTTGGTTAACCGTAGGGATATAAGTTCTTATGTTTACACACATTCACACTACAATACCAATATTTTATTTCTCTCTGATATTGATCTTCTTTGAGCATCACGATGAAGCTCAGTGGCATTTTAGTTTCCATTATGGTCGTGTTGATGCTTCTAACACAGAAAGTTGATTCACAATATGAGTGCAACCTTCTGGGAAACAATGCATGTTCTCAAGCACTATGTGATCCAAAGACGATACCAAATTCACAATGTTGATTCCCTCAGGGATCCAAGACAATATTTTTCCGTAACAACCCACAACATTGCGAATTTGGTATCGTCTTAGGATCACTGAGTGCTTGAGAGTTGAGAATATGCATTGCTTCCTAGATGGTTGCACTCATATTGTGAATCAACTTTCTCTGTTAGAAGCATCAACACGACCACATAATGGAAACTAAAATGCCACAGACCTTCACCGTGATGCTCAAAGAAGATCAATATTAGAGAGAAAGAAAGTATTTGGTATTGTAGTATATTTGTGCATAAACATAAGAACTTATATTCGTACGGTTAACCAAGAATTAATGAGATACATATTTATCTCATCTCTACATCTTATAATAGAGGAATGCATTTCTAAATATAGATTACTTTTTTAAGACATGTCTAAAAATAACAATAATCAACTTACTTGTTAGGAGAGAGGAAAGTGTTGAAACATTTCACATGGATTCGGGTGCTCAGGTGAATAATTTCGTAGATTTGTTCTTTTTTGTTATTAAAATAAAAGGCTTCTATATTGGTATGATTTGCTGTGCAGGGTCTCAAGAGCCACTATTATCTTCGCCTATGTCTTCCTTTTACGCTAATGGTCATCAATTTAAGTAGCAGGTATATATTGTGCATCCAAACTTACTTTTGTACTTTATAGCTCTTTAGTGACCCACGAGGCTAGATCCACGATTTTTGAAGGTGGCAAGTGGTGTGAAACCTGCTGTTTTGAGTTCTAAATCCCTGCATTATGATATCTCGTGAAGGCTGAATCCGGTCTTAATAACAATTTACATTTTTATTTGTAGTTTTGTTATACATGATCTAAACTCTATAGAATGCCACAATACATTGTTGAAAACAAAGAATCTATGCACTTTATACATGTGATGATCAATGGCAGCGTCAGAGATTTTGTTTTGCTTCATGTTCAACAATTTGGATGCACTCCATAATTTTGTGCGTATATATTGCTAATATCAAAGTAATTAAAATGTACTCAAATAATAACCGCAAATACTCAAAGAACTATAACTCGTGCACTACTTAACTTCAAAAATCCAGAATACGCAGACAATGAGGACCGTGGACTAGACTGACCGTAATAGACTGGTTCAGTTTTGTTTAGAATGATCTGTTACAGAACCGAGTTTTGTGCAATTAATCTTAAACATAATGCTTAATGAAGGGAAAGTTTCACATATTATGATATATAGATCCATGTTCGTAGATCACATGTAGGATGGTAAAACTGTAATAAATAAACCCGAATACGCTATAAGCCTATAAGTCTATAACACATACAATAGAGTACTATTAAATTAACAAATAGTCCCTCAATGATCTAATCATCTGAGTAATCGTTGGATTTGCCTTTGATTTCTGAAGTCGAAGATGTTGCAGCTACTTCGCATTCAAAATTTGAATATTTTCTTCAATAGATTGTAGTCGTTGCATTATTGACGCCAGTTTTTTGAGGTGTTCTTCTTTTACATGTGCTGGAGCCTTCTCTGCATAGCATTTAGCACTCATCTTTTGGCTTAAAATATCTTTTTGCCTGGTGATGTACATAATATCGATTGAGAGTCAAACATATGCGTGAAAATAAATTGTGTCTAACTAGAACAATAAAATGATTACGAAAATGGTTAATACAAATAAAAAAGATCAAACATAGTTAAAAGAGGAACTTGGTTGTGATTTATCAAAAACAGGTAATATGGAAGTTAAAACAGGAGCGGTTCAAATGGGTCTAATGGGTTGAAAGTCACCCAATCACTTATTTTTGTTAGGGTGGCAATGCGTATCAGGTTATGGATAAGCTAGGAAGCACGGACACGGCAAAAATCTCGACGTGGCAGTGTCGGACACGTGTCGGACACGGATTGCCAAGTAATTTCTTTATAACGGCCGTAGCATAAATAATTTCTTTATTAAACAAGTTAGGGATCGACTCGATTACAACATGAACCGTTTTAGAACCAAATCTAACCCGTGTCAGATTCTTGTCATGTTACCCAACCCCCCGTTGATAATGAAATCCCTTTCGCGTTAGCATAGTGATAGAAGTAAAGCTTGTAATGACTAAGGACATGTTTCAGTTGAAGTGCTTACTTCTGTAAATCTCTCAACTTTGCATTGAGCTTTTCATGTTGCGCTGTAACATCAACAGTTCCTTCAAGCTTTAGATACACCGAAAGTTCTTCATTTACTCGTGATACCTTACATCCAGATGGAGCAGCATCATATTCGGTAAGAAGCTGAAAAATTGTTAATTCCAAACATGAGAGATTTATTGTTGTAATAGTATATTTCAGCAATTAATATTTGTGATAAATGAGCATACCGTTAACGATGATAAGTTGGCTAGAGCCTTAATCTCCTTTTCGCAGCGTTTGATAAGGTCTAAAACTTGATCAGTTTGACAAACTGCAAAACCATCTCGCCTGGAAGAAAAAATATATATTTTAGCAATAGTTAGTACTTAAGTTTATGATTCAAATTTCGTATTACAGATGATTGTCTAATTCTGATTATTCAATATCATAACTCCAGACGGTTCAATACGGGTAAGTACCTTCCATTTCTTTCTCCTTCTGGCAGTTCTTGTCTAGCTGATCTGAGAGATTTGACTGCAGACTCGACCATTTGCATCTCGTTTTCTGCAGTTTCGTTTGTCCACGACTGTAAAGAGTAAAACATAACACCATAAGTAATAATTATAAACATCTATGATTAAAAAATAATAATAATAATAAAATTAAAAAAAAAAAAAAAACCTACTTATGAATGAATTGATTAAGGGTCTAACCTTCACTGCTGACGGGTATGCAGATATCATAATGGACTCTCGGGTACAATGCTTTGGTGATGGAAGCCTTTGCCACAATTCTTCAGTAATATACGGCATAAAAGGATGTAGAAGTCTAAGTGCAGTATCCAGACATATCCACAACGTATCTTGTGCCTGACCCTTTGCAATAGCATCATCACCATAGAAATATGGTTTAATTACTTCAATGAATATATCACAAAACTGATACTGCCACCAAGAATATACAGCACTCGATGCATCTGAAAACTCATAAGCTTCCAAAGATGATACGGTTTTTAAAATAGTTCTGTTTAGTACAGAAAGTATCCATTGGCAACTAAATGGCATATCAGTTGGAGGGACATAACCGTCCGTTGGAGGGGCATAATCGTCAGTAAATTTGCTCATGGCAAATCGCATAGCATTCCAGAGTTTATTACACCACTCTCGATAACCGATCACACGTTTTATGTCTAGGTTTACTTTATCGGACTAGAAAGATGTAAAGAACCAAGAGTTAGTATGAAAATCGTAAATGACAAACTAAAATAATAAACAAGAAACAGTTCAAAATGGGTCAAACGAGTCACCCATTTCTACCCGAATCAATTTGACACTAATTATGTATTAAATAATAGTTTTCTTAAAAATCAAGTGTTTTGGGTCAACTCGAGTGTATAAAAAAGTAAACAACCATCTGTTTTGACCCTTTAGTTAATATATAGAGGGTACCTGAGCCGTGTACGAAACAAGGGCAAAGCGAAGGGCATCTGTACCACATGCAGGAATGCCGTTCGGAAAATCCTTTTTCAGTCCCTCTTCGGCCAGCTTCACTTCACTAGGATCCAAATTACCCTCCAAAAGTTTCTTCTGAAGACCTTGGAGGGTTATTCCGTTTATGATGTCAATGGGATCTATCACATTGCCTAAAGATTTGGACATCTTGCGGCCATGTTTATCACGAATCATGGGATGTAAATAAACCTACAAAATCAGTGCGTAAGGTTGATGTAATAATACTAAACAAATTGCATTTTGTTTCCTCAAATTTATGGTGAAAGATGATAAAGATTTTCTAACCTTTTTGAAAGGTACATCACCTCCCAATTTTTTGCAAAGCATGACCATACGCGCAACCCAAAAGAACAGGATATCATGCCCTGTTTCAAGAACAGAATTTGGGTAGAATGTCTTCAAGTCCTGGGTGTCATTTGGCCACCCCAATACAGATAACGGAAATAGTCCAGAAGAAAACCATGTGTCGAGAACATCGGGATCTTGAGTCAACTGAAACTTTTTTCCTGCAAAGATTCGATTAGCCTCATTCTCGGCCTCTTTCTCATTCCTGGTAACCACCCAACGGTCGGGGTATGCACCCAGTTCCTTACGTGGATCATCCTCCAATGTAACATACCATGCGGGAACACGATGACCCCACCAAAGCTGCCTTGATATACACCAGTCATGTATGTTCTCAAGCCATCTGTCATAATAAATAAAATAAATATTTCAGTTGTGCAAGGTTTAAGGAAAATACTTTATAATCTAGTCATGAATGGACCAATTCAAAGGGTGTTTAGGATTGCTTATGTAAGTTCTTATCTGCTTACTTTTTAAGCATGCAAGCAATTTTAGGCACTTAAATATCAGCGGCTTATTATTTAGAGGCACATAAGCAGTTTCTAATAAGCAAAATCACCCCCTTCAGTTTTTTACTAACATTTTAAGAAGGTAAAATTAACTTGAAAGGAAGATGGGTGAGTCAAAAGTCGCCTAAAGTGTCTTTTTAATCCATGAAAAGCTACTAATTCATGTTATTCCAAAAAGTAAGATTATTATTAAGATAACCTCCAATTACCTTCTCCATTCAGCAGTATATTTCTTTGGAATTATTTCAATTTCCCCATTTGTGACGGAATCAAGAGCTTCGTTAGCCATACTCTTGCAGTTGACGTACCACTGAGGCCTTATCATAGGTTCGATCACATCATTAGTCCTAGAACAAATGCCTAACCGCATTTCATGATTTTTGTCCCCTCTATACAGTTCCTGTATCAATACATTTAGAAGATAGTAAAGCAACCGAAAATTCTTTACAAGAATATTAATCAATCAGTATAGATTGTAGGAAATAATACCTTAGACTTTAAAGCCTCGGTTATTGCCACACGAGCTTCAAATCGTGGCATTCCTGCAAAATCTGAACCTCCATTACTATTGATCTTACCATCATCAGTGAAAATGTTGATGGGCTCTTGATTATGACGGGTTCCGACCTCAAAATCATTTAGATCATGGGCCGGAGTTATCTGCAATATGACACACTTATCGAATCCATCATAATGATATAAGGAAAAAAGTAAACTACTACATCCCTTAACAAAATCATATTACCTTGACTGCACCAGTTCCAAAATTTTGGTCAACGAGTTTAGAATCACAAATAATAGGAAGTCTTCTTCCATTGAATGGATGAATGGCAAACTTTCCATGAAATTCTTTGTATCTCGGGTCATCTGGATGAACTGCTATTGCAACATCACCCAGCATTGTTTCAATTCTAGTAGTAGCCACGATAATTTCTCCAAGATCGTCCTCAAGAGGGTAAGCAAATGATGTCAAAACACCAAATTCCACCGTATTTTCATAACCAGGAACCTTTAGAGACGTCTTTTCCTTGATATCAATATAATTAACCTCAATATCTGATATTGCTGTTTTTAGGACACAATCCCAGTTCACTAGCCGTGATTTCCTGAAATACAAAGGTATCCATATTTAAGTTAAAAGTATAATAAGATAACGACTGCATCGATTCAAGTTATGTCATTGTTTCCAATGTGTAAATTAACCATTTTCAGCCATACCCGTGAGAGCATATATATATTCATTAAAATAAGTTAAGCTAAGAATGGTTAAAACACAATAGTACCTTTTAATTAGACCCTCATTGTAAAGGCGGACAAAAGCTTCTGTTACAGCATTTGATCGTTCCTCATCCATTGTAAAGCACTGCCATGGGAAAAACACTATGTGAGGTCATAAACAAAACAAATGAGAAACAAAAGACTTGAAAACTGCATAAAAAACTTTACCTCTCTAGACCAGTCTAGAGAAGCACCTAAGCTCCTCAGTTGTGTAAGTATTTTGCCCCCTTTCTCCTCTTTCCACTTCCACACCTTTCATCAACGCAAGATGATGGAAACTTGTTAGATGCTATATATTAAAAAGTCGGAATTATGTAAATATATGAAAGTCATACTCACTTCGGACAGAAAGTTTTCTCGGCCCATATCATGACGAGTTTTTCCTCTTTCTCTCATAATTTCTTTCTCCACCACAACCTATCAATAACATAAATATAAGTAAATAAAGATCAAAACTAGAGGTCTTATTTAGACCTGTTTACATATGAATGGGTCAATTTGGGTTATGTTTTCTATCTAACACTTAAATAGGTAAAATCAAATGCATTAAACTTAAGGAAAACATCTAACCTGAGTTGCTATCCCCGCATGGTCCATCCCAGGCACCCATAGAGTATTAAATCCCGACATTCTCTTCCAACGAATGATCAAATCTTGGATAGCAGCTGTCAATGCATGACCAAGATGTAGAGCTCCCGTCACATTAGGAGGCGGAAGAACCTACATTATTTACAAATAATCAGAATTACAATAATCGACGATATCATTATTTACGAATCCATTTATATAATCAAATCATCATGATCCTTACCATTGTAAACGGAGGTTTATTGCTGCATGATTCAGCCTTAAAGAAGCCTGACTGCTCCCACCATTCAAACCAACTCCATGTAAACAATGCTTTTAACATAAGCATTACTTTCATACACAGTGCCTTTATGAACGAAGGTTTATTGCTGCATGATTCAGCCTTAAAGAAGCCCGACTGCTCCCACCATTCATAGCGACTACATGTAAACAATACTTTTAACATAAGCATAACTTAATAACATTAATCATACTCAATATAAACATAATTTTGCGAGAAACATACTTTTTCTCAACTTCAGCATGATTGTACTCTTTCGCCATTTGTTGAGAAAGTTTTTTCTTTTCAATGCATCGTGTTTCCTTAGGAGCAAAAAAAAATTAATCATATCAGCACAAAATATGGCAAATTCACTAAACTAATAATATTCTGTATATATGAGTTATTAATACATGAAGTTTAGCTTCTTTTATGTCCTTTTGTGCATCCATGTTTTTTATTTTAACGCTTTCGCCTGCAACCATAACATTGTGTATATTAGCATAACTTTTATCTTAACTATTGAGAAACTTAGATAATAGCCTACAGCAAGTAGATCATACAAATTACACGAGTCAATTCCCAAACTATACCTCTTTTTGAAAACTAAGACAAAAGTATGCTGATTTTAGTATAGACTTCCCAATGTATGCTTGTGTATATTCTTTTCTGCTTATTCGACTATCACTTACAAACTTCTAGTTCACTTGGATCATGTACAATGCAAGAATAGAACTTGTAATGAAACCAAAACTCTAATCGACTAGAGTTCTAGTCGACTGGGAATAGAGGATGGTTATGATCAGTTTTTAGGGATTAAATTTAGGGTATGTATATGTCGCATGTTCCAATACAGAATAAGGTGCAGGAGTTTTTCTTTTATAGCAAATCCAAACCGACCCTCAACTTGGATTTTTGGCTTGGTCAACAAGCAAACAGCCCAAGGCTTGCTCCATATTCGACCCATTCAGCTATCAACAGCCCATGGATGAAATAGTGGATCGGGTCAAGTAGCATGCACAATACGGTTAATAATTCAAGTATAAATTACGTTCGACACGTATACTCGTGTTTATTGTGTGTGCCCCCATCGGCTCACACACTTCTAGTCGTTTACGTGTGTTTATAACTCCCACAAACCAACATAGGAGTGTTATCGGGTATTATCATGTCGGGTTGATTCGGGTTGTGTTTAAAAAAAAACTAACCCGCAACCCGACTCTATATTGATTCGGGCCGAGTGATTTGGGTTAATTGGGTTGCCTTTTCTACTTGAGCATTTAAATGAAAATACAAACCAACTTGGACAACCAAGAGTAATGTCCAATCGAGCTTAAAGATAAATGAAACAAGTCATATTACGAGGGGGAAGAAGGAAAAAAAAAGTGCGACCATGGGAAAAAATCACTCAACTTGGATGATTTGGGTCCAGTTGATCACAGTAAGCAATGAAAGAAAACAGACATTGTTAGACCACGACATAACTAACCATATCAAATTGATACTAATGCAGAATTGCAACAAGAAAGAAACAGATGCATTTACTAGAATTTTTAACCAAACACGAAACTAAATAGGACACACACAGTGCAAAAAGACCAATAAAAGTAAATAAATTGCATTTTCGTGTCTTATCGGGTTGACCCGCTAAGGTAAATATATCAACCCTAACCCGACTCGATAATGTATATATGAGTTATTAATACCTGAAGTTTGGCTTCTTTTATATCTTTTTGTGCATCCATGTTTTTTATTTTCACGCGTTCGCCTGCAACCATAACATTGTGTATATTAGCATAACTTTTATCTTAATTATTGAGATACTTACATAATAGCCTACAGCAAGTAGATCATACAAATTACAATCATGCATGCATACGTTGTGCATAAAATTAAACAATTCAGGTAACAACAGGCGCTGCGGAACCAGGTATTAAAGCGACCACTGTAACACTAATAGATGTAATTACGATAAAAAGAAGTCTTCTTTTTTTACGAAAATCAACACTATAAAACATAATATTAACGGTCTAACACTAATAGTAATAGGAAGCATGTAAAGCCAACATTCTGTTAACAAAAATTGAAAGTAGCAGGGATTACAATGCAACATGAAGGAAAAAAAACGAACGAACCAACACCTTTTTTTGAGGGTTCTTGTCGAAGAAGAGTGTACTTGATCCTAAATTAAACACATTAATAAATTGTTGTTTATTTACAGTTCAATAATTTTGGTTATGATGTATTTAAAGGCTTAACTAAACTTGCACACCAAGGTATACGAATCCTAGTCGACTATGCCAACCTTTTTTAACCTCACGTATAAGTTTCTCCTAATTAATGGGATGTAAAAAGGCCTTTTACATACGTATATACAGTGGGCTTATGAAAAAATGGTGCCACTCCTAGGGGTGTTGATCAGTTCGGTTATCGTGTTGTTCGGTTAGTTCGGTCCGGTTCATTCGGTTAAATTTTTTTTTGGGTAAACCCGAGAACCAAACCAAACAAAATTAAAATTCAGTTTTCAGTTCGGTTCGGTTCGGTTGAATTCTAATTCGGTTTGGTTCTTGGGTTGACCCGAATAACCCGAATTTCACTATTTAAAGAAAAATAATAATAATTTTGGTTTTTCATTTCTAACTTTGACTTTAAATATTTTTAATTGTGTTATATAATACTTGATGCAAAATATATGAATAGATTGAGTTTTAAATGTACTTTTTATTCGTATAATTTTTATTATATATTATATAACACAAATATATTTAAAGTGTTAATAAGACAAAACTTAATTATATAGTATAATTATATAGATATTTAGCAAAAAAATATATTTCAAGCATAAAAAGTGTTTTATTATATTATGATAACCTTTTAATAATATTTATTTATATATAAATATACATAAAATATATATATATATATATATATATATATATATATATATATATATATATATATATATATATATATTTATTTATATGAATTCGGTTTTCGGTTCAAACTATCAAACCCATATCTAAACCGAGAACCGAATTAGTAGTTCGGTTCGGTTCGGTTTTAGCAAATTCAGTTTGATTATTAGTTCGGTTCGGTTATTTTCGGTTCGGTTCGGTTTTGGTTTTCGGTTTACCCGGTCTTTTTGGTTTTTTCGCTCACCCCTAGCCCCTCCAAATTTTGAGGCCCTATGCAATGGCCAGTATTGCCACCCAAATCCGGGCCTGCTTATACCTAATAAAACTTACTTTAAAATTTGTTTTCAATACACGTGATTAATGATAAATTTAGTCGTATTTAATGATTTAATGTTTTTTTTATCACATGTATGCTGGTTATTAAAGAAACATGAACTAGGAAAGCCGAACAAATATCTTTTTCTGATATTTTTCGTCCTAGGGTCTTGTCGAAGAAGAGTGTACTTGGTCGTTACGTTAGGTTTAACCAGAATAGTTTGAAAACCTGTAAATAAAAGGAAGTTATAAAATGAGAAAAGTTCAATACGAAACAACATTTATCTAAAGAACAAATAACAAGATCTCAACCATCCATCCTTCTTCCATCCAACGGTTTAGATTAAAATGAACAAATATACCGAGGGGCATTTTAGTCATTTAGTATTATCTACCAATACCCCCAATCCACCTCTAAACACACACCCGTACACACACACCCAAAGATAACGGTTTTTGTCTCTCACCCGTCACCCCCAAACCATGCCCTAAACCACCCCTCAAACCACCGTCAAACCACCGCCAAACCACCGCCAAACCCTAATTTCTAAAATCTTTCCGTTAAAATAGAGATTGGAGATGAAATAGCACTATCTCAAGCCGATTCGTTGTCCAAATCGGATTCATTGCTACTTTCCGAGCGAAATAAGCTTCGAGATTTATCAGCGGGTATATTCGTTGCTTCATTGCTTATTTTGTATTATTTTTTGTATAGATGTGATATGTTGCTTATTTTGATTTTAAAAGTTTTTTGAAATGATCTGGCTTGATGATGGAATGAGTGTTTAGATTAGCTTATTTTCAGCCAGTAGTTTGAACTTTTGTGACTGTATTAGCTTATTTTGTTACTGTATTGGCTTATTTTGTGACTGTATTGGCTTGTTTTGTGATTGATTATGTTATTTTGTGATTGATTAGGTTATTTTTGTGATGGAATGATTCTTTGTGATGGAATGAGTTATGTTGATTGAGTGTTTGGATTAGATTATTAGTAAGTGCTTATTAGTAAGTGTCTGCAAGTTTTTTTATGATATCTGAGCTTATTTATAAGCTCACTTTTAATCCAAAAAATATTTTATAAGCTCATTAGTGAGAGTTCATTGTTGTTTCAAAGTTTATGCTTGTTTTAAATAGCTTTTAGTAGCTTTTTTCTTAATGTCAAAAGCATGCCTCTACGTTGTTTTTAAAAAGTTATAAAAAGCTTGAAAGTGCCTGACTATCAGCTTATTTTTAAGCTTTGTTTCTAGACCAAATTGTCTATGAATGATTTTACAAGTTATTTTATTGGTGATCTATGTTGTTTTATTGTTTTTATGGATTAGCTTGCTTGTTTGTTAGCTTGTTGAATAGCTTAAAGTCGCCCTTGTAGGTTGCTCAAGTGACTGTTTGGCTCATTAGCTTATTTAATGTATGAATCTCATGGGATTCATGGGATTCTAAACATGATCACATTTTAATGTATGAATCTCAGTAGATTGAAGTTTTGGATTATCTTATTCTTGATTTTTGATTTTTTTTTCTTTTTATTTTTTTTTATTAATGTTAGGTGTTCCTAAAGCTACTGCTAGTGGTTTACCTACGAAGAAGTGGGTTTCCATGGATATTCTTTATGCTAATGCCAATGCCAATCAAGTTTTGATCCCAACACCGTTGTCTTATTTTAATCCTATTGACAAGTCGGCAAGTGTTGTTACAGTGAAGGCCCCTGATGGGTTTTGTCCAAAGTTGCTGTTTGAAATGGTAACTGCACATTTCTCTTTACCTATGCACCTCTGTAGAAAACACAATTTCAGTTAGTCCCCATATATATGTACACCTGTCGATGCATACAGTAGAACAAAAACATATAGACAATAGAGTATACCTTGCTAAGTACATCATATGAAGTAGGGGCATGACAACTTCCTTGCTGGAAATTACCACGTACAGCTTCCAATAGGAGTTCCAATAATTCTTTTGTGTATACCATTTTGGGTTGTGTAACCCTTGATTCTGCATATTATTTTAGTAACAACAATGTGTTCTTAATATGTCACAAAACTGGTCACCGGCTACTTAGCTAGAGCATTCAATGTATATAGTAAACTAGTAAAGGTTTATTAACATAAAGTTTCTTTTCTCTTTCTATACAAAGGCAAATCTTTTTAGTTAAACAAGGGCATAATATTTACTCATTTTTAATATGAACATTTTGTTATAGGAGCAGAGGGACCACCATGAATCATTTTTAACTTTATGTTAATAAATAAGTATATTGACATTTTGAATGGGTTGTATAACTGAGACGAGATACTATCCTTCACACGTACTAGTTATAAATTAGAAAAATTAACTTACCATGCCAAGTTCAATCAAAACATTCTAATATAAAAAAATACACAGGTTCAGCAACAGGAGGAATAAGGAAGCCACACAGATTTGACTAGCAAGCAATTGAACCATTGGTGGAGAAACTTTTGCTGCACTGGTTTTGTGGCGTACCTGCAGACCACTTAAGTCCTTTGTTGATGCTATGATACAAACCTGTACCCACAGATGACCCGTGTGTCCTGAACCAGCAATGGTTTGGTTAGGAGTAGGAGACAAAAGGTTAGACGAACCATGCCTCAAATCAAGGGAAGGTGTTGAGAACTTGAGATCTCAGCAAGCATAAACAAGCCTTCTAATGTATCAGTTAAACACAACATTGTGCAGTAAACCAATTGAAAAGTCTATTTTTGTTGCATTTAAGCAAATGTGCCATACAAAACGGACCTTGAGTTTAACCAGTTGGTTATTTGTAACTGCACATTCTCTTTGTTACCAATTTCTGAGTATCAATATGATGTAGCTTATCTTAGGTTGTTTTTGACAATTTATCTACCATACTTGGAATGGAACTTATCTTTTTTGTTTAATTAGTTTACTTTTTGGTTTTTTTTTGTTGTTTCTTGGATCCTTTTTTTTTTAATTATCTTGCTAACTGAGGAGGGATGTCATGTATTGTATCTAGTCTAGTGATTCTTTTGACGAATCATTTGTGATTCATACAGAATCTCATGGGATTTATACAAAATTCCATAGGATTATCTGAGAACCCCATGGGATTTATACAGCATCCCATGGGATTTATGCAGATCACAAGTGAATTTTTTACGAATCCCATGGGTTTTTTTTACGAATCCCGTGGGATTTTTGTACGAATCCCGTGGGATTTTTGTACGAATCCCGTGGGATTTTTGTACGAATCCCGTGAGATTTTTTTACGAATCTCGTGGAATTTTTCTGGACGGAAATTTTGAAAAAAAAAATTCATCTTTTTACGAATCCCGTAGGATATTTTTACGAATCCCGTGAGATTTTTCGGGAAAATTTTGAAAAAAAGTTCATCTTTTACGAATCCCGTGGGATTTTTTTAAGAATTCCGTGTGATTTTTTTACGAATCCCGTGGGATTTTTCTGGACGAAAATTTTGAAAAAAAAGTTCGTCGAAAGTATATAAGAGTGCATATCAATAGAATGATATTTTTTCTCGTAGCGATAGTGTATTTTTTGTAGCTTGAAGATTTAACGTTTGCAAGATATGTTGTTTTTTAAAAAAGGGTGGAAAGTGGGTTTTTATAAAATTACATTTTTACTCTTCCTTTGTTAATTTTAGTTTTCATCTCATCCATTGGATGAAAAGAAGATGAATGGTTGAGATCTTATGATTTGTTCTTTACATAATATGTGTTTTGTATTCATCTCACCTCGTTATAAAATAATGAGCTTATTGTAAGCCCATTAAGAAGCACCCAACTCTCAAAATGTCAAATAACGTTTTCTTTTTATGATTTATATTTAAGGGTTTAAATGTGTGCGTATTTTTTTGAATGTCTCGTTATGATACGAGTAGTATAAAAAGTACTCGTCTAATACCTAAACTTTTTATTTCGTACTAGTATGATACCTAAGCTATAAACTTGCTTTACCGGCAAATTTCACCAATTGACACATAACGCTTATGTGACGCTTACATGGAACTTATGTGGCAACTAAAAACATATTTCCAAACACTACATACTCTTTCCTAATTCAATTCCACATCATCTCTGGCAAATAAGGTATCACTGACGTCAAAACATACAAATTAATAAGAATTATACTTCTTTTGGGCATTAAAATTTATACAACTGCCATTGACATGCCGGTTTTTGATGGAAGCAGGGAACTTGAACAGATTGATCACACGACATCTAAAACACTTAGAAGAGTGAGTCGATATAGCCTGGGTATTCTAAGCTTCCGGGAGTCCGCCCCAAGTTTGTTAAGAAGTCTTACGATAATACTTTGAGGAAAAAAAGTTTCATGTAAGCTTGGTTTACTGGTTCACCTACACTTAACAAATTGGGGATTTTTTATGGATGGTTCCGAGAGGCTCCTCTTTCTGCTGAACATGTTAGGATTTTTAGATATATCTGACCCTCTTGATCTTTGTTAGTGCAAACCATGTTTCATCATCTACATATCTTGGTTCGAAATAATCTCCCCGGTTCGATCACCAGAACCTTCAGTAGCACGTAACATTCTTGGGTAAGGTAATTCAATATGAAATTGATGCTTTTATAATGTCGTGTCGCATATGTCAATGTCTAAGTGATCTAGATGATTCGTGTATGTATTGATCTGTCAGAGGAGGGTGAGTTCACTATGTTTGTTACGTTACTGTTGATGTCACCACTTCCACAATCCTCTCCTACAAGATTCTTTTGTTTTGATTCAAAGAAAAGTGTATTGTGTACGAGGACATATACGACATTCTTGCACGTAATGAGTGTATAATTTACAAATATGTTCAGATTTACAAATCGAATCCAACTAGAGAGGAATTTCCTTGAATCCTTATTAGTACAAGATAAATACTAGCAAGAATAGCACAAACACTACAAGAAATCTAGGGGGTCTTGATGCTCTTTCAACTCCAGAAGTTGTTTCCCCGGTATACACAACGATTGGACTACGCACTACGTGAATTCCGTCTGTCCATGTTAATGACACGCTCTCAGCTGTTAGCGAAGACTCAATACTTCCCGTAACAGTCACAGCAAAAGATATCATCTGGTTATTGTGATTTGAAATCTAGTTTGCTGGGCTCAATGCTGAAATTTAGTTTTGAGCTTTCTTTTTGTATTGATGCAACATATGTTGCATTCACTTGGCCCACACAACGATTGGACTAAATTTCAGTGTTGAGCCCAGCAAACTAGAGTTCACATCACAAAACCAGATGATATCTTTTGCTGTGACTGTTAAGGGAAGTATGGAGTCGTCGCTAACAGCTGACAGCGTGTCATTAACGTGGACAGACGGAATTCACGTAGTGCGTAGTCTAATCATATACCGGGGAAACAACTTCTGGGGTTGAAAGAGCATCAAGACCCCCTAGATATTTTGTAGTGTTTGCATTCACTTGTTTCCCCGGTATACACAACGATTGGACTACGCACTACGTGAATTCCGTTTGTCCACGTTAATGACACGCTTTCAGCTGTTAGCGAGGACTCAATACTTCCCCTAACAGTTCTAGGGAAAGAAATCACAAATGGAGATTTCACATCAACTATGACTGCCATACAAGGATAATTAATTTCACTAAGTTTCAACTTTTCTGGACAGGTAGCTAGTATTCTTGATTGTTGCATTTCCAGCAGCTTTTAGAGCGTGGCACCATATATTGTTGTAGTCTTCTATCGCTGTATCATAGACAAGACCTGGATCCATACCCTTTACATGATCGATATGGCCAGATCCATATGTAACTTCGTCTTGTGAAATGTGGGCAGGATCCATTTCTCGTACTATGGCATAATAATTAAAAATCAATTACGTGACCTTTTAATTTAAAATATAAGATAGATGGATAAAGATACAAAAGGAATTACCTGTATTTATTAGAGCAGCTACGATAGCAGAAGGAGACCACTTAGGGTGAAGAGACTTCACATAAGCAGTAGCAGCCGCAACATGTGGGCAAGTCATGGATCTCCCTGATAGTATCCCCGCAATGCTGTAGGAACGAGCTCCAATCATCTTCCTAAGGTTATAATATACCACTTCAATTCTAAATAATGCTCAAGTATATAATACTAACATGATTAATATGTTTCTGTGGACTTGAACTTACTTGTTGCGAGTGAAATTTAGGCCACCCGCACACTCTCCTTTCCATTTCTTTGGAATAGGACAAAAGCCATCATCGTTAAAACTCTCTGACTCTGGCAAAATTCCGCTATCAATTACCCCATCTAAACCTATTAAAGTTTTCAACAAATGACCATCATTAGTTGTTTCACTAAACAACAGGAAATTTTGAGAATCATAAAGCATGATGAAAAAACTTACTAGCCAACTTCTGTTGTTCTTGTGAACACGCATCGATATCAAGAAACATCATGACCATGCTGATAAATGAAACACCATCAAATTAAACTTCATATAATGCACAACGAACTGGAGTGTATTCATGTGGTATTTATAGACAATTAAATTATTAACATCCCATTTACCAATTGTATAAGACTACTGAGATGTATGGCAAAAAAATAAACTCAGTCTTGTTCTTGTCATGACCCATTGTACTTTTAGCCTTTAACTAAAACTAGCATCTTTGAGGACACAATAAAAGCGAAGATAACTAATAAATGTTTTGCCTTTGAGGGCTTTAAAGGTAGAATTGACATATCATGACGAAAAAAGCACACCATATATACTCCCTCCGTCCCAAAATTATAGTCCCCTTTCTATTTTTTCGGTCTTTCTTTTACCACTTTGACCTTAAGTATTTTTTTTTTGTGTTATTTAATATTTGATGCAAAATATATGAATGGATTGAGTTTTTAATGTATTTTCATTTGGTATAATTTTCATCAACTATTGTATAACATAAACGAAAATATTTATGGTCAAAGTTGAAAGAGAAAGACCAAAAAAGTCAAACGGGGACTATAATTTTGAGACGGAGGTAGTATCTATCTATCATTTCTATCTCTTCTATTATTTGAAACTAGATATGTGAAATACCACATGTGGCTTTAATAACTGAATTATGCATACACCAATTTGGGTTTATATAGTACGTTGGGATTTTACTTAGCAACGAAGTATTTTGAATGTGTTAACCTAAGCCAAGCAAGAAAAACCCTAAATACGATTTCTCTGGCGACAAAACGATTCACCCTCCATTCGTTTGAATCAATTCAACACTTTAATTTTTTAATCCTATTCACTTAGTGGGTCGGTTACATATAATTGATTTACTTGGAGATTCTTTGCATGCTACTGATTCATACTAGGGCCTACTAATTCATCCTAATCCTGGTCGATTAGTGTGGTGTACGGGGTTTTATTAGATCGCTAGTTCGGGCTTCTTGCTGATTCATATATCTTTAACTGAATCGATATATTTGTTATTCATGGGTTGATCTATGGACGATTATGCTTATAAACCCTAGTTTATTACTAGGGTTTAATTAATACGTAGCGATTACGTGGTTTGGTACGGGCTTTTTTTCTTGTTTTCGATTGTGTTCTTTAGGCTAGGGTTTGTTTATTGTCGTGTTGATGGAGGGTGTGCCTAACGTTGATATGGATGCCTTAATGGATTGTAGGCAGCGTGAACCTCATGTGGAGCCGGTTCCACATGATGTAAATCCTTCTGATTCTTCAACTGCTGCTGTACGAGACACTAGATCTCTGAATGATATTCCTGTAATTGGAGCTGCTACGTCTACGGATACTGGTTCGAGCCCTAGTCATGATGCACCTACTCATGACACGCCTGAGGGTCATGATACTTTATTGAAAATTCGAGCTATTGAAAAACAAATATTTGAGGGAAAACTTGTTCTTATGGGTGACGATGGGCAACCATTAAAATCAGCTGTGACAGTGGATGCTACTACTTCTACTGGGGCTAATCCATTTGAGCATCTTAAGGTGCCGCAGTCACAGGAGGAGCTAGAGGATATGCTTACTGCTATTGGTTATTATTCGAAACCTCCTCATGATACGAGTGTTCCTATGGCTTCTAATGTTAATGCTACTAGTAGTCCTAATAATGTTAATGATAAGGTTGATACGAATGCACATGGGGCTATTGGTATTGAGAAGGTTGGTGCTTTGAAACAACCTTCTACATCGTATGCTGGTGTTACTTCTACTGAACCTAAGAAACACACGTTAAACTTTCGTAGGTTGGAGTGTAATAAGAAAGCTAATGGTGTGGATCTTTCTGTCTCGATGAAAGTGGTTGAAGAGGTGAACTCTAGGTTTGAGAATACTTTGTATGGGTATTTCCTTGGTCAACGACTTGCTTTTCCTGTTGTTGATTACTTTGTACGCAATGCGTGGGCTAAGTTTGGTTTTCAAAAAGTCATGATGAATGCAAAGGGGTTCTTCTTTTTTAAGTTCAATTCGAAGAAAGGTGTTGATGATGTTCTTGAAAACGGTCCTTGGTTGATTAGAAATGTACCTATTATTCTTAAACTATGGACATTGAACACCAACTTACTTAAAGAGGATTTGACCAACATCCCGGTGTGGGTTAAATTCCATGATGTTCCTCATGCTATGTTTTCTGATGATGGCCTTAATCTCCTTGCTACATTGATAGGCACGCCCAAAAGGTTAGATGCTTTCACTAGCCAAATGTGCAAGGACTCGTGGACCGTAGTAGTTTTGCTAGATGCATGATTGAAGTGAAGTCGGATGAGGTGCTTAGGGACAGCCTTACTGTTGAGATACCGTTACTTGATGGGTCGGGTTCGACTATTGAGAAGATACGGGTTGAATATGAGTGGAAACCACCTCATTATGATAAATGTAAGTTTTTTGGTCATACTCTTATTGAATGTCCTAAAGTTGTTGAACCTCCTGCTCAGCCTACTAAGCGTGTTAATGATGGTTTCAAGACGGTTAATAACAAGAAGAAAGGAAAGCAAGGTGGTTCTTTTATTCCGGGTCCAGGAGGGTTTACTAAACCTGTTGTGGGTAAGCAGTTTCAATATCAACCCAAAAAGACTCCTCCTGAACCTAAGAAAGTGGAAGTCACTAAAAAGAATGCTTCTGATGTGGTAGTTCGAGTGGAACAAAGATCTCTACATCTAACCAGTTTGATGCTCTTAATATGGAACATACGGATGCGTTTGGTACTCCTTCTAATGACACCAACAAGGATGTGGATTCTGGTCGTACAATGGAAGTTAATGAAGATAAGTCTACTAAGACAGGTACTGCATCACAAGAACCCCTTGTGAGTGATTTGAAAGAGATGGAGTCGGGTGTGGCTCCTATAACTAGTGATTCTTGTAATCCGCCCGCCTCTTCTACTAAGAGAGTTAATCCTTTTTCTAAAGTGGGAGAGATCATGGTTTCTGATTCTGAAGATGAGGTGGTTGCTAACCCATTTGATGAGTCTGCTAATCTATTCGGTGGTGGCCAAGAGTTTGAAGATGAGTATGATCACTACGACTACGATGACTATGCGAATCAGGTTTATGATCTTCCAGGGAATTTGGATGCATTTAATGCCATGTATGGCACCAAGCTTCAAGGTCCTAGGAAGTATTTTTCTTTCGTTATGTCCTATGTTATCATCAGTGGCGGCCCTGAGGATTTGAGTACCCAGTGCGAGCCAAGAAAAAAATGCCCCTAACTCATAGCAAAACATCTATAGGGCTGTTAAGTTCATCGGTTTGTAATGTGTCAAATAACTTCAACTCCATATAAAGTTCATCAGCATCAATATCCGATCTTTCTTCAAACCTGAGTGCATTTTCAAGAAGGTGACATGACAACTTAAGTTCTTTATCTTCAATTCCCCTAAAGTTATTTGGAAACAAAAAGCAAAATAATTTCTCGTGCTCTTTGAATTGCTCAAATCTTATCTCAAGTGAAGAACGAGCTTGATTAACAATATATAAGAAATAATTGACTCTAAAGTTCTCTTAAGGTGTAAATGAAGTTTCTTGGCTACTTGAACTCTCACCAAACTGTTTTTTTCTTTGAATCAAACGCTTTTGTGAAAATATCGGATCAATACCCAATTCACTAGCAATTTCCTTTGCTTCTTCAATCGCTTTTGAATACCCTGTTTCTCTATAATCCTTGAAGTATTGAATCAATCTGTTTATTTCTTTAATAGCAATATCAAGATGCATATCCTTCAGTTGTTACTTTTTACTCACTATATTCACTTCCCTTAATAATTGATACCAGATGACAATTGATACCACAAACTCAAAGTCACCAAGTTCTTTTTCCGCTAGTGAATTTGCTGCACTTGCATTTGCATCATCATTATCTTTTTCTCCGACTTCAAGTAAAGCTTCTCACACATCGACAAGTTGCAATTTGATAGCCTTAACACTCTCAACACGACTTTTCCAACGAGTTTGGGACAATGATTTAAGACTCCAACCTTTAACATTGTTCTTCAAAATTTGCCACCGATTAAGAAAATCAAGAAATCCCACCTCACCTTGCATGTGAGGTGTGGTTGTGTTGGTATGCGTCCCCACCCAGTCAAGAAAATCAAGAAATCCCACCTCACCTTGCAAGAAAGATATAAATAGAAGTAAACAATTTGGTGGGTTCTGTTATGTATTTTGTATTGTGAAGTACAATTGTTTCAACCAGATGCACTATGTAAAAAATTATATATAATAATAATAATATATATTAAAAAATTTCTAAAAAATTGTGCCCCGTTCAAAAACGTGCCATGTGCGGGAATCGGGTTTGCACACCCTCCGGGCCTCCCCTGGTTATCATTTGAGTAGTGGTTTGTTTTCTTGTTTAGAAAATAGGAAGTATCTTGTTATGGATATCGTGGACAGCCTCTTTATTGAAATGTTTGACAAGCTGAATGAAATATGTTAAAAAGAGTTAGAAGCTATTGGGAAACAGTATCCCTTCAAGCCCTTAAAAGTTACTATTGAATCCCTTGTCCTCTCATTCGTACAATAAAATGTTTAAATTTTGATGTTCATGACTTAATGTTGATGTTATTTAATGTGCAGTATAAGTATGTTGATGGGAAGACCTTGAGACTTACTTTTGAAGAAGGGGTCCAAATGCTAAAGGTCAGTAAAAGTATTTAAATATGGCTGGGTCAGTTTAGTCTTTGATTTCTATGAGTTAAAGGGGTAAAAAAGAAAATTACTAAAAAATTAAACGGGTAAACGGATGAGGTTTTCCCTGTTCATGTTACCCGGGGAGGCCGAGTCTTTGAATCAGATTTACGCGGCCTAACCGAGTATCCCAGTGACCGTTTCTGACCCTTTCTTAGCGTCCTTAATGTGTATATCATTGTGTGTGTACATATCCTTAGTTGTCCAAAGTGGCAAAGTGATTTCTTTATAATGCGTACAACGTCCTAAGCCATCTTAGTAGCAAAGAAGACAATGAATGTAATAATACAGTGTCTAATATATATCCTTTTGGCTCCTGTCCCAATCAGCTAAATTCGCTCATTTGCTTCTTGTAACTAAATATTTCATAATTTGGTCATCGAGTCCATGAATAACGTTAATTCTCTGTTGTTGCATACTGAAACTTGATATAGGAGGCTGGAGTTGAGATTGATCCACTTGGGGACCTTAACACAGAATCAGAAAGAACATTAGGCAAGCTCGTATTGGAAAAGTAAGTACACAATTGCACATTCTCGAAATTTTACTTTAGCCTTTTACTTGAAGTTTTATCTATAATAAATTTAATCTTCATTCCTATATTGATTGTAGGTACGGAACTGAATTCTATATACTACACCCCTACCCTTTGGCAGTTCGACCTTTCTATACAATGCCTTGTAATGACAACCAGGCTTATAGCAACTCATTTGATGTTTTCATGAGAGGTGAGCCGATACACATCATCTATATTTTGTATAAGTGACCATATTCCTTTTTGGAACTTAAATTCTATTTCTGCATTTTTTTCAGGCGAAGAGATTATTTCAGGATCCCAGCGTGTGCACGGACCTGAACTTCTGGAAACACGGGCAAAAGAATGCGGGATTGATCTTAAAACAATATCGAAATATATTGATTCCTTCAGGTACAGATTCTCAAAACTCATTCAGGTTGAAATTAGACATTTTTTTTATTATGGGCGCCCACCTTTTTGTCCATTTTTCTAATCAAAAGTTATTGCGTTAGTTTTGATTACAAACTATCGAGGTAAATCTTTGTATTCATGAAAATAACACTTGGGACGATGACTCTTACTCGGTTGAATGGCTATATATGATGTTCTTCAAAACTGTTGCTATGTTCTTTGAAGGTATGGTGTGCCACCACATGGTGGATTCGGAGCTGGATTGGAACGTATTGTGATGCTCTTCTGTGGCCTTGACAACATATGGAAAACATCACTTTTCCCTCGTGACACACGACGGCTAGAACCATGATTTATGAAGGATTTACGGGCTGTGAAACCTGCTGGTTTTGGTTGTAAATCCCTGCATTATATCTTGCGAATGGTGAACCTGCCTTATTAGCATATTACATTTTCTTGCCTTTTAATAGTTACCATGGTTGGTTTTAAGTGAACATATGAGATAGATAGTTATGAAACTTTCATGACAATTGGTGATCCATTTTGTTTTAATTTATTCATCTTTGTGATAACTTATCTAAGAATGTAGCATAAGTGTTGCAGCGGGCCAAAGAAACTAGCAAATGATTCTGATATGATCGAGCCAATGAATCAACATAACGATTCCTGTCTATATGTTCTCTGATAAAGCCAAAAAAAGTGACTAGGAAGCTTGATATTTGATTCCTATCTTGCAAAAAACGCGGCACACCAAAAACACTATTGCATAGTCTATTACATATCGATAAACTCGCATCCAAAAGATTTGAATCTTTATGATTTGGATGTTTAAGTAGTAGTAGAAGACATGATTTAAACACGACAAATATTTTGTTTAAAGAAAGAAACTTTTAACTACAAGTAGTATTTTACCTGATAACAAAATGTCACAATACATTGTTGAAAACAAAACCTATGCACACTATCATGCGTGTTATAGACATGTTATAGCCTAAAAGCTAAAGTGACAGTGTCGTAACTTTTTTTTTTGAAAGGCAAATATATTAAGCCATAAAGGCAAGAAAAGAGAGAAAATACAATGAAAGAGAGCATGCTCTAAGGAAGAGCACTAAAAAACACAAAAAATATCCATATAGAAAAGTCTATACATCAAGCAAGTCACCCGGATTTTGGATCCAATTATCCCACGAAAATCGGCTCTTAAAAGCTCGATGAGAAGCCCATAGGAGAGACATCCTTTGGACCGAAGAGAAAATATCTTGGTGGCGAATTGAAATCGCTTCCGCCTCTGAAGACGCATGAAGGATTTTGTTTCTCCAGTTCCATATGGTCCACATCGAAGTCATGCACACTGCCTGAAATAATTTGACCACCCACTTGATTGACGAGAAACCCATATTACCTTTAAGAATTTGCGACACTGACGGATTAAACAACGACGGGCATCTCCACCAGCTCCAAATCTTAAGCCATATGATCTTAATTATAGGACAAGAGAGGAAACAATGCTCCCGAGACTCATCAGCCATACCGCAAAATAAACATGACAGACAGGATACCGAAACACCACGACGAACCAAATTATACTCAAAACACTCCACACCTAGCTCTCTATAACCGCCTTCAATCAACCCTTGTTATGGGTTATAGTCCATCAAATCATAATTATAAAAATCTAAACCAAAATTTTAATTATGGGTTATAGTTAATCTTAACATAGAATGCAATGTTGAAAAAAAGGTGTCTTTCCGTTAATGGCTTCTTTTATTTTGAAAATTTTAACCAAAACTATATCAAACGACATCAAGAGATCAATCTTTACCCTTCATCTTAGTTTGATCCAATGGATGAGATTAAACATTTAAAAAAAACCCTTTCATTTTTTTTTCAAAATATTAATCTCTCTTAAACCATTAATTGTTAAGCGAAAAAAATATACCATCACGACGAGTATTTAATTATCTTTCTATAGATGGACACTTTGATATACTTTCGCCAAAAAAAATTTGTCTTTTTTTCACGTTCTTTTTATTACGTTTTTTTTTTGTTGTTGAAGCTTGTATGAAGAAATTGCATGTGACTAAACTTTAAATCACATATGATTTTATTACATATCGTATGTGATTTAATACTAATATCACATGCGATTTTATTAGAATATTCAGATTAATGTTTAATCACATGCTATTTCTTCATGCAAACTTCAACAACGAAGAAAATAGACAAAAAAAATATGAAAAAAGTGAAAAAATCGTAGAAAGAAAGTTTGTTAAAAGTATATCAAAGTGTCCATCAATAGAAAGATAATTGAATGATGGTCGTGATGGTATAGTTTGTTTTACCTAACGATTAACGGTTAATAAGATATTTAAATTATAAAAAATATATGAAATATTAAAAGAGAAAAGTACCAAAAAGGTAGCAAATCTTTTTATTGGTTCCAAGTAAGGGTGTCATTCGGGCTGATCCGACCCGAACCAGACCGGGTCAACCCGAATAACACCGCTAGCTCCAAGTGTCGTCAGTTTTTTTTTTCCTATTCTTAAATTGGTCATACTCAACTACTCAACTCATTTATTGACACGTGTTTTACTTTCTATTAAAATATTTTTTTTAAGTGGCTCACAAACTAATCAATCGACGGCTACTCAATTTTAGAATCTACTCAACTTTAACTAAAATGTACAACACCCATGTGCAAAAGTACAATACTCATAGTTCACAAACTACTCACCCGACGTCTACTCAACTTACAATCTACTCAACACCCTTGTGCAAAAGTATATTAGAAAAGAACAAAAAAAAATTGTATATATGTATATTTTTTAATTTGCATTGGGATATGTACATTACACATGGGTACAAGATTTTTTTTGTTCTTTTTCGATATATTTTTGCACATGGGTGTTGTATCTTTTAGGTGAAGTTGAGTAGCCGTCGGTTGAGTATTTTGTGGGTCATGGGTACTATACTTTTGCAAATGAGTGTTGTTCCTTTTAAGTAATGTTGAGTAGATTCTCATGTTGAGTAGTTTGTGGGCTACTTAAAAAATATATTTTAATAAAATGTGAGACAAGTAAATAGGACCATATTGAGAATACGAAAAAAATAAATAAATAAATAAATAAAATAAAATAAAAAAGTGACCACACTTGAACCAACAAAAAAAAATTTGTACCTTTTTTGGTACTTTTTAAATAGATAGTGAGAATCCCTTAATATGCGAATAAATTAAGTCACTTTAACTCTTTAAGCTTATATGTTTCAAAAATTAAAGGGAAACAAAAAAGAAATGCAAAAAATTAAGTAAATATCAACTTAGCTACTCAAAATAAAAAATAAAAAAGATATATTCCTATATACGATGGGGTTTCTTTTTCGATATACCTCATTCAGTATAAATATCAACTCACCAAACTATCTCTCCACGTTCGACTCATAAACCTTAAAAACGATTCTAAAACTTTGGTCGAGTTTTAGGTAGAAGCAAGAAGTGACGATTTCAGGTAAATCTGGATTTTATGTTTGAAACTAATCAAACTATATAATGTTTCATATTAGAATTTTGGCATTTGCTAGCAAGAAAGTAGGGTTTAGTTAAGCCACTTAAACAGAAACGTTACTAATTCGATCAATGGCAAAAGATATTATTGTTCATTGCTGCATGTTCTATTTGAAGAAAAAAGTACGTTTCTATTTAGTGAACTGCACGACTATGAATCATAAGTGTAAATTTTCTTGTTTAAATTTTTTTTTGTGCGTTGTTTAGATGTAATCAAGTCATAACACGATGTCCGTAGGAATATTTAGGTTAATAAAGACCAAAAGAAAAACAATAATGAACTTAGCAAAGACGGTTAATACAGTTTTAATAAATCATGGGCTTATCTTGCTAGGAATGCATTTAGGGGCCGGGTGTTTGTCTTAGCTTATTAAGTGGGCTTATTAAATATAAGCTCTTTTTTTGGCTTGTAAGCTTATAAAGTTGAGCTTATGAACTTATATAAGCCATAATCTCGATCAACTTGATAAGCTCATAAGCCAAAAAAGTTAGCTTATGAGCTTTTCAAAATTCAAAATTTACATAACACTACGCAATTTTATACTTTCATGTTAAATCTCATAAAAGTCGGAAGAAAAAGGTTTTGATGAACCATGCATGCATGCTGCCACGCCAAAAAAAAGAAAGAACTTATACAAGTAGTTGGATATTTTCGTGCACAATGTTCATAACTGATAATGCTGAAACCGGTACTTTAAGCAAATTTTTTAAAAATATATATTGGTGCTACAACTTAAGTAACCGTCTTCCAATGGAATTAGAACAGGTGCCAATAAGATAGGAGTCATTAAGTAGCAAATAAAGAAGCTGCAATGGTAGAACGTGATTCTCTTGCTGCCAACTATGGTGACATTCCTATAAAAGAACTTCAATCAAAGGCGGTTACTAGTCGTGTATGGACCAAGGTTAGCTCTGTAACAGAAGATCTTATGGATCAACTAGTGTTAGTTAGAGGACATGTGCATGGGATTCGTGCTTTTGGTGAGAATTTGGCGTTTCTGGCGGTGAGAGAAGGGGATTATACGGTGCAGTGTGTAGTGAGAGTTGATGCTAACAAGGGTGTTAGTGCTCAAATGGTCAAGTATGCTACCGGCATTACTGGCCAGTCGTGTGTTGATGTTGAAGGAATTGTTCAGCTTCCGACTAAGCCAATTACAGGCGCATCTCAGCAGGTGAATGCAAGCTCTTTCAGTAGTATTTGATCTTCATTACTGTTTGTATTTCGTCATAAAGAGTTGATGGCGAATTTTAAGAAAAATTTATCTCTCCGCCTCGTATATATGTATGTCAAAAATATATACATTTACTTTTTATTCGTATCTTTTAGGTTGAAATACAAGTGAGGAAGATTCATTGCGTAAGCAGGGCTGCAGCTATTAGGCTTCCTATAACTTTTGAGGATGCGTCTAGAAGTGAAGTTGAATTTGAGAATTTGGAGGTATGGTGTCATACTTTTAAACTGAATTTTGTAAATTTGTCCCATTTGGATATTATAATGGTTATTTTCACTGTTACGCAGGTAGGAAAACTACTTGTTCACGTTAATAGGGTTTTGAATGTGCAAGCATCAGCAAAACAAGCAATTTTTAGACTTGCGTCCCAAGTGGCAAATGTATGACTTCTTGCTTACTTTTACCTGTGAATTTTAATTTTTACTGTTTTACTTCCTTCGTAGATATAGTTACCATTATTAGATGATAATCGAGTGAGCTATACATGAATGAGCTATACATGAATCGCTAACTTATTGCAAATTCAAGGTTCTTTTTGGCCGTTACTAAAAAAAGTTGTATATGATTTTTCTGCAGTTATTTAGGAAGTTTTTGTTGAATAAACGTTTTCTCGAGATCTTGCCTCCAAAGTTAATAGCAGGCACAACTTATCAAGTGGGAGCATCTCAGTTTCACAATCAAATGGCAATTTGTGGTGATTTGGAACGTGTATTCGTGGTTGCTCCTGTTTTTATGGCTGAAGGTTCCTATATGTGTGAAGACGCATGTGTTGATGTTGAAATGGAAATTATGGAGAGTTATTCTGAGGTATATATAGACAACTTATAATAAGTATTCAAATGGCGCAAAAGAAAATCTGATGAATGGATTTGTGTCTATAGGTGATGGATATCGTTGACAGCCTCTTTGTTGAAATGTTTGACACGCTGAATGAAACATGCCAAAAAGAGCTAGACGCTATTGGGAAGCAGTATCCCTTCAAGCCCTTAAAAGTAAATATTGAAACCCTTTTCCTCTCGTTCGTGTTATAAAATGATTCTAAATTTGATGTTCATGTCTTAATGTTGATGTTATTTAATGTGCAGTACTTGCCAAAGACCTTCAGACTTACTTTTGAAGAAGGGGTCCAAATGCTAAAGGTTCGTAAAAGTAATTATATACAGATGGGTCGATTTTGGCTATGTTTATTTTACGAACTAAAGGAGTTGATAAAAAAACTTAGTAAAAAAGTGAATTTGTCAAAAGTGTTACTTTTATTGTGCACAACCTTTCTAACCGTGAGAGTGTATATCATTGTGCGTGTACAACCTCCTTAGTTCTTTTACTATAAAAATTCTTATAGTGTGACGTATCCCGTTTTGTCTCCTGCCCCAATCAGCTAAATTCACTCATTTGCCACTTGTTAGTAAATATTTGGTCATCGAGTCCCTGAATGGTGTTAACTTTTCTGTTGCATATTGAAACATGATCCAATAGGAGGCTGGAGTTGAGGTTGATCCGCTCGGGGACCTTAACACAGAATCAGAAAGAACATTAGGCAAACTCGTATTGGAAAAGTAAGTGCACATTCTCCAAGTTTTACTTTACCCTTCTAGTCATAGAATTTTCTTTGATAAATTTATTTTTACATTGCCATATTGATATTAGGTATGGAACCGAATTCTATTTACTGCACCGCTACCCTTTGGCAGTTCGACCTTTCTTTACAATGCCTAGTTATGGCGAGGGGGCTTATAGCAACTCATTTGATGTTTATATGAGAGGTGAGCCGGTATATGTCATCTAAAGTTTCTATGAATGAGTGAGTGACCATGTTCGTTTTTGGATCTTAAATTCTATTTCCGCATTTTGTTCAGGAGAGAAGATTATTTCAGGATCCCAGCGTATACATGTACCTGAACTTCTGGAATCACGTGCTAAAGAATGTGGGATTGATATTCAAACGATATCAGAATATATTAATGGCTTCAGGTACATATAACTTTTGATGCAGTAATATGTATAAGTTGGGTAACAGGTCAAAAAAATAATAATCTTAAACTTTGTATAAAAACAGTTTTAGGAGCTTGTATCTATAAAAACGGATTTGGGTGATTTAACTCGTTAGACTTGTTCCTCTTTTAGTTAATCTTTTTAGCTTGACCCATTTTCTTACTAAACGGGGCGTAATTGGCTTCTATGCTTTGGTTATAAAACTGTTGCTATGTTCTTTGAAGGTATTGTGCGCCACCACATGGTGGGTTTAGAGCTGAACTGGAACGTATTTTGATGCTCTTCTGTGGCCGTGACAACATACGCCAAACATCCCTTTTCCCTGGTGACCCACAGCGGCTAGAATCATGATTTTGAGAAGGTAGCAAGGGCTGTGAAACCTGCTGTTTTTGGTTCTAAATCCCTGCATTATGATATCTCGTGGAGGATGAATCCGGTCTTATTACCAATTTACCATTTTATTTGCAGTTTTGTTATACATGATTCAAACTCTATAGAATGCCACAATACATTGTTGAAAACAAAGAACCTACGCACTTTATAGTGTGATGTTCAATGGCAGTGCTGGAGATTATGTTTTGCTTCATGTTCAACAATTTGGATGCACGCCATAATTTTGTGCGTGTATATTGCTAGTATCAAGGTAACTAAAGTGTACTCAAATAATAACCGCAAATAGTCAAAGAACTATAACTCGTGCACTACTTAACTTCAAAATCCAGAATATGCAAACAATGAGGACCGTGGACTAGACTGGCCGTAATAGACTGGTTCAGTTTTGTTTAGAACTTTTTCTGTCGCAGAACCGAGTTTTGTGCAATTAATCTTGAAGATAATGCTTAATGAAGGAAAAGTTTCACATCTTACGATATATAGATCCATGTTCGTAGATCACATGTAGGATGGGTAAAAGTAATAAATAAGCCCGAGTTGTCAACATGTTAACCCGTAGTCCAAACTGTCCAACACGATTTAGCCACCTTAAAATCTACTATAAGCCTATAACACATACAAAAGAGTATTGTTTCTGGAACCGAACCTTTTTGTAGCTACTTCACATTCAAAGTTTGAATATCTACTTCATTAAATTGTAGTCGTTCCATTATCGACGCCAGTTTTTTTAGGTGTTCTTCTTTTACATGTGCTGGAACCTTCTCTGCATAGCCTTTAACACTCATTTTTTGGCTTAAAGGATCTTTTGGCCTGGTGACGTACAAAATATCAATCAGTGAGAATGCTAATATAGACACTAATGACCTCTTGAGAGTCAAACATACCCGTGTTAATATATGTTTCAAACTAGAACACTAGAATGATTATGAAAATGGTTAACACGGATAAAAAGATCAAACATAGCCATTCTGAACCATGTATCATAAAATATTTAGCTAAACGAGGAGCTTGGTCATGCTTTTATCTAAAACAGATAGTAATATGGAAGTTAAAAGAGAAATGGGTCAAGCGGGGTTGAAAGTCACCCAGTCTCTTATTTTTGTAAGGGTGGCAATGCGTATTGGGTTGTGGATAAGCAGATTATAACGGACATGTATATATTGCCTGTTTATCCACAACTTTGGCGAACATGACCCGTTTATTAAACAAGTTAGGGGTCGACTAGTTTACAACCTGAACTGTTTTAGAACCAAATCTAACCTGTGTCAGATTATATTCCGTAAGAATAGTAATAAAAGTAAAGCTTGTAATGACTAAGAACATGCTTCAGTTGAAGTGCTTACTTCTGTATATCTTTCAACTTTGCATTGAGCTATTCACGTTGCGCTGTAACATCGATAGCTCCTTCAAGCTTTAGATACACCGAAATTTCTTCATTTACTCGTGATACCTTACATCCAGATGGAGCAGCATCATTTCCGTTAAGAACCTGAAAATTGTTAATCCAAACATGAGAGATACATTTGTTGTAAGAGTACATTTAAGCAATTAATATTTGTGATAAATGTGCATACCTTTAACGAGGATAAGTTGGTTAACCGTAGGGATATAAGTTCTTATGTTTACACACATTCACACTACAATACCAATATTTTATTTCTCTCTGATATTGATCTTCTTTGAGCATCACGATGAAGCTCAGTGGCATTTTAGTTTCCATTATGGTCGTGTTGATGCTTCTAACACAGAAAGTTGATTCACAATATGAGTGCAACCTTCTGGGAATCAATGCATGTTCTCAACTCTCAAGCACTCAGTGATCCTAAGACGATAAAATATTGTCTTGGATCCCTGAGGGAATCAACATTGTGAATTTGGTATCGTCTTTGGATCACATAGTGCTTGAGAACATGCATTGCTTCCCAGAAGGTTGCACTCATATTGTGAATCAACTTTCTGTGTTAGAAGCATCAACACGACCACATAATGGAAACTAAAATGCCACAGACCTTCACCGTGATGCTCAAAGAAGATCAATATTAGAGAGAAAGAAAGTATTTGGTATTGTAGTATATTTGTGCATAAACATAAGAACTTATATTCGTACGGTTAACCAAGAATTAATGAGATACATATTTATCTCATCTCTACATCTTATAATAGAGGAATGCATTTCTAAATATAGATTACTTTTTTAAGACATGTCTAAAAATAACAATAATCAACTTACTTGTTAGGAGAGCGGAAAGTGTTGAAACATTTCACATGGATTCGGGTGCTCAGGTGAATAATTTCGTAGATTTGTTCTTTTTTGTTATTAAACAAAAAGACTTCTATATTGGTATCATTTGGCTGTGCAGGGTCTCAAGAGCCACTATTATCTTCGCCTATGTCTTCCTTTTACGCTAATGGTCATCAATTTAAGTAGCAGGTATATATTGTGCATCCAAAAATACTTTTGTACTTTATAGCTCTTTGGTGACCCACGAGGCTAGATCCACGATTGTTGAAGGTGGCAAGTGGTGTGAAACCTGCTGTTTTGAGTTCTAAATCCTTGCATTATGATATCTCGTGAAGGCTGAATCTGGTCTTATTACCAATTTACATTTTTATTTGTAGTTTTGTTATACATGATCTAAACTCTTTAGAATACCACAATACATTGTTGAAAACAAAGAATCTATGCACTTTATATATGTGATGATCAATTGGCAGCGTCAGAGATTTTGTTTTGCTTCATGTTCAACAATTTGGATGCACTCCATAATTTTGTGCGTATATATTGCTAGTATCAAAGTAATTAAAATGTACTCAAATAATAACCGCAAATACTCAAAGAACTATAACTCGTGCACTACTTAACTTCAAAAATCCAGAATACGCAGACAATGAGGACCGTGGACTAGACTGACCGTAATAGACTGGTTCAGTTTTGTTTAGAATGATCTGTTACAGAACCGAGTTTTGTGCAATTAATCTTGAACATAATGCTTCATGAAGGGAAAGTTTCACATATTATGGTATATAGATCCATGTTCGTAGATCACATGTAGGATGGTAAAACTGTAATAAATAAACCCGAATATGCTATAAGCCTATAACACATACAATAGAGTACTATTAAATTAACAAATTCAATAAAATATATAAGTATTTACAAGGTTTTAAGCATCAAGGTTAAACTACAAATAGTCCCTCAATGATCTAATCATCTGAGTAATCGTTGGATTTGCCTTTGATTTCTGAAGTTGAAGATGTTGCAGCTACTTCGCATTCAAAGTTTGAATATCTTCTTCAATAGATTGTAGTCGCTGCATGATTGACGCCAGTTTTTTGAGGTGTTCTTCTTTTACATGTGCTGGAGCCTTCTCTGCATAGCATTTAGCACTCATCTTTTGGCTTAAAGTATCTTTTTGCCTGGTGATGTACATAATATCGATTGAGAGTCAAACATATGCGTGAAAATAAATTGTGTCTAACTAGAACAATAAAATGATTACGAAAATAGTTAATACAAATAAAAAAGATCAAACATAGTTAAAACTTAAAAGAGGAACTTTGTTGTGATTTGTCTAAAACAGGTAATATGGAAGCTAAAAGAGGAATGGTTCAAATGGGTCTAACGGGTCGAAAGTCATCCAATCACTTATTTTTGTTAGGGTGGCAATGCGTATCAGGTTATGGATAAGTAGATTATAACGGCCGTAGCATAAATAATTTCTTTATTAAACAAGTTAGGGGTCGACTCGATTACAACATGAACCGTTTTAGAACCAAATCTAACCCGTGTCAGATTCTTGTCATGTTACCCAACCCCCCTTTGATAATGAAATCCCTTTCGCGTTAGCATAGTGATAGAAGTAAAGCTTGTAATAACTAAGGACATGTTTCAGTTGAAGTGCTTACTTCTGTAAATCTCTCAACTTTGCATTGAGCTTTTCATGTTGCGCTGTAACATCAACAGTTCCTTCAAGCTTTAGATACACCGAAAGTTCTTCATTTACTCGTGATACCTTACATCCAGATGGAGCAGCATCATTTTCGGTAAGAAGCTGAAAAATTGTTAATTCCAAACATGAGAGATTTATTGTTGTAATCGTACAATTCAGCAATTAATATTTGTGATAAATGAGCATACCGTTAACGATGATAAGTTGGCTAGAGCCTTAATCTCCTTTTCGCAGCGTTTGATAAGGTCTAAAACTTGATCAGTTTGACAAACTGCAAAACCATCTCGCCTGGAAGAAAAAATATATATTTTAGCAATAGTTAGTACTTAAGTTTATGATTCAAATTTCGTATTACAGATGATTGTCTAATTCTGATTATTCAATATCATAACTCCAGACGGTTCAATACGGGTAAGTACCTTCCATTTCTTTCTCCTTCTGGCAGTTCTTGTCTAGCTGATCTGAGAGATTTGACTGCAGACTCGACCATTTGCATCTCGTTTTCTGCAGTTTCGTTTGTCCACGACTGTAAAGAGTAAAACATAACACCATAAGTAATAATTATAAACATCTATGATTAAAAAATAATAATAATAATAAAATAAAATTAAAAAACCCTACTTATGAATGAATTGATTAAGGGTCTAACCTTCACTGCTGACGGGTATGCAGATATCATAATGGACTCTCGGGTACAATGCTTTGGTGATGGAAGCCGCTGCCACAATTCTTCAGTAATATACGGCATAAAAGGATGTAGAAGTCTAAGTGCAGTATCCAGACATATCCACAACGTATCTTGTGCCTGACCCTTTGCAATAGCATCATCACCATAGAAATATGGTTTAATTACTTCAATGAATATATCACAAAACTGATACTGCCACCAAGAATATACAGCACTCGATGCATCTGAAAACTCATAAGCTTCCAAAGATGATACGGTTTTTAAAATAGTTCTGTTTAGTACAGAAAGTATCCATTGGCAACTAAATGGCATATCAGTTGGAGGGACATAATCGTCCGTTGGAGGGGCATAATCGTCAGTAAATTTGCTCATGGCAAATCGCATAGCATTCCAGAGTTTATTACACCACTCTCGATAACCGACCACACGTTTTATGTCTAGGTTTACTTTATCGGACTAGAAAGATGTAAAGAACCAAGAGTTAGTATGAAAATCGTTAATGACAAACTAAAATAATAAACAAGAAACAGTTCAAAATGGGTCAAACGAGTCACCCATTTCTACCCAAATCAATTTGACACTAATTATGTATTAAATAATAGTTTTCTTAAAAATCAAGTGTTTTGGGTCAACTCGAGTGTATAAAAAAGTAAACAACCATCTGTTTTGACCCTTTAGTTAATATATAGAGGGTACCTGAGCCGTGTACGAAACAAGGGCAAAGCGAAGGGCATCTGTACCACATGCAGGAATGCCGTTCGGAAAATCCTTTTTCAGTCCCTCTTCGGCCAGCTTCACTTCACTAGGATCCAAATTACCCTCCAAAAGTTTCTTCTGAAGACCTTGGAGGGTTATTCCATCTATGATGTCAATGGGATCTATCACATTGCCTAAAGATTTGGACATCTTGCGGCCATGTTTATCACGAATCATGGGATGTAAATAAACCTACAAAATCAGTGCGTATGGTTGATGTAATAATACTAAACAAATTGCATTTTGTTTCCTCAAATTTATGGTGAAAGATGATAAAGATTTTCTAACCTTTTTGAAAGGTACATCACCTCCCAATTTTTTGCAAAGCATGACCATACGCGCAACCCAAAAGAACAGGATATCATGCCCGGTTTCAAGAACAGAATTTGGGTAGAATGTCTTCAAGTCCTGGGTGTCATTTGGCCACCCCAATACAGATAACGGAAATAGTCCAGAAGAAAACCATGTGTCAAGAACATCGGGATCTTGAGTCAACTGAAACTTTTTTCCTGCAAAGATTCGATTAGCCTCATTCTCGGCCTCTTTCTCATTCCTGGCAACCACCCAACGGTCGGGGTATGCACCCAGTTCCTTACATGGATCATCCTCCAATGTAACATACCATGCGGGAACACGATGACCCCACCAAAGCTGCCTTGATATACACCAGTCATGTATGTTCTCAAGCCATCTGTCATAAATAAATAAAATAAATATTTCAATTGTGCAAGGTTTAAGGAAAATACTTTATAATCTAGTCATGAATGGACCAATTCAAAGGGTGTTTAGGATTGCTTATGTAAGTTCTTATCTGCTTACTTTTTAAGCATGCAAGCAATTTTAGGCACTTAAATATAAGCAGCTTATTATTTAGAGGCACATAAGCAGTTTCTAATAAGCAAGATCACCCCCTTCAGTTTTTTACTAACATTTTAAGAATGTAAAATTAACTTGAAAGGAAGATGGGTGAGTCAAAAGTCGCCTAAAGTGTCTTTTTAATCCATGAAAAGCTTACCTTCTCCATTCAGCAGTATATTTCTTTGGAATTATTTCAATTTCCCCATTTGTGACGGCATCAAGAGCTTCGTTAGCCATACTCTTGCAGTTGACGTACCACTGAGGCCTTATCATAGGTTCGATCACATCATTAGTCCTAGAACAAATGCCTAACCGCATTTCATGATTTCTGTCCCCTCTATACAGTCCCTGTATCAATACATTTAGAAGATAGTAAAGCAACCGAAAATTCTTTACAAGAATATTAATCAATCAGTATAGATTGTAGGAAATAATACCTTAGACTTTAAAGCCTCGGTTATTGCAACACGAGCTTCAAATCGTGGCATTCCTGAAAAATCTGAACCTCCATTACTATTGATCTTACCATCATCAGTGAAAATGTTGATGGGCTCTTGATTATGACGAGTTCCGACCTCAAAATCATTTAGATCATGGGCCGGAGTTATCTGCAATATGACACACTTATCGAATCCATCATAATGAAATAAGGAAAAAAGTAAAATACTACATCCCTTAACAAAATCATATTACCTTGACTGCACCAGTTCCAAAATTTTGGTCAACGAGTTTAGAATCACAAATAATAGGAAGTCTTCTTCCATTGAATGGATGAATGGCAAACTTTCCATGAAATTGTTTGTATCTCGGGTCATCTGGATGAACTGCTATTGCAGTATCTCCTAGAATTGTTTCAATTCTAGTAGTAGCCACGATAATTTCTCCATGATCATCCTCAAGAGGGTACGCAAATGATGTCAAAACACCAAATTCCACCGTATTTTCATAACCAGGAACCTTTAGAGACGTCTTTTCCTTGATATCAATATAATTAACCTCGATATCTGATATTGCTGTTTTTAGGACACAATCCCAGTTCACTAGCCGTGATTTCCTGAAATACAAAGGTATCCATATTTTAAGTTAAAAGTGTAGTAAGATAACGACTTCATCGATTCAAGTTATGTCATTGTTTCCAATGTGTAAAATAACCATTTTCAGCCATACCCGTGAGAGCATATATATATTCATTGAAATAAGTTAAGCTAAGAATGGTTAAAACTCAATAGTACCTTTTAATTAGACCCTCATTGTAAAGGCGGACAAAAGCTTCCTTTACAGCATTTGATCGTTCCTCATCCATTGTAAAGCACTGCCATGGGAAAAACACTATATGAGGTCATAAACAAAACAAATGAGAAACAAAAGACTTGAAAATTGCATAAAAAACTTTACCTCGTGTGACCAATCTAAAGAAGCACCTAAGCTCCTCAGTTGTTTAAGTATTTTGCCCCCTTTCTCCTCTTTCCACATCCACACCTTTCATCAACGCAAGATGATGGAAACTCGTTAGATGCTATATATTAAAAGGTCGGAATTATGTAATATATGAAAGTCATACTCACTTCGGACAGAAAGTTTTCTCGGCCCATATCATGACGAGTTTTTCCTTTTTCTCTCATAATTGCTTTCTCCACCACAACCTTTCAATAACATAAATATAAGTAAATAAAGATCAAAACTAGAGGTCTTATTTAGACATGTTTACATATGAATGGGTCAATTTGGGTTATGTTTTCTATCTAACACTTAAATAGGTAAAATCAAATGCATTAAACTTAAGGAAAACATCTAACCTGAGTTGCTATCCCTGCATGGTCCATCCCAGGCACCCATAGAGTATTAAATCCCGACATTCTCTTCCAACGAATGATCAAATCTTGGATAGCAGTTGTCAATGCATGACCAAGATGTAGAGCTCCCGTCACATTAGGAGGCGGAAGAACCTACATTATTTACAAATAATCAGAATTACAATAATCGACGATATCATTATTTACGAATCCATTTATATAATCAAATCATAACGATCCTTACCGTTGTAAACGAAGGTTTATTGCTGCATGATTCAGCCTTAAAGAAGCCTGACTGCTTCCACCATTCATGCCATCTCCATGTAAACAATACATTCAACAAAAGCATTACTTTCGTACACAGTACCTTTATGAACGAAGGTTTATTGCTGCATGATTCAGCCTTAAAGAAGCCCGACTGCTCCCACCATTCATACCGACTACATGTAAACAATACTTTTAACATAAGCATAACTTAATAACATTAATCATACTCAATATAAACATAATTTTGCGAGAAACATACTTTTTCTCAACTTCAGCATGATTGTACTCTTTCGCCATTTGTTGAGAAAGTTTTTTCTTTTCAATGCATCGTGTTTCCTTAGGAGCAAAAAAAAATTAATCATATCAGCACAAAATATGGCAAATTCACTAAACTAATAATATTCTGTATATATGAGTTATTAATACATGAAGTTTAGCTTCTTTTATGTCCTTTTGTGCATCCATGTTTTTTATTTTCACGCTTTCGCCTGCAACCATAACATTGTGTATATTAGCATAACTTTTATCTTAACTATTGAGAAACTTAGATAATAGCCTTCAGCAAGTAGATCATACAAATTACACGAGTCAATTCCCAAACTATACCTCTTTTTGAAAACTAAGACAAAAGTATGCTGATTTTAGTATAGACTTCCCAATGTATGCTTGTGTATAATATAAAAAGTTAGAGGTGTTTCTTTTCTGCTTATTCGACTTGGAATCAGGAATATCAAATCACTTACAAACTTCTAGTTCACTTGGATCATGTACAATGCAAGAATAGAACTTGTAATGAAACCAAAACTCTAATCGACTAGAGTTCTAGTCGACTGGGAATAGAGGATGGTTATGATCAGTTTTTAGGGATTAAATTTAGGGTATGTATATGTCGCATGTTCCAATACAGAATAAGGTGCATGAGTTTTTCTTTTATAGCAAATCCAAACCGACCCTCAACTTGGATTTTTGGCTTGGTCAACAAGCAGACAGCCCACACCATTAATTCTTGTACCCAATCGGATGGAATCCAAAGCCCAAGGCTTGCTCCATATTCGACCCATTCAGCTATCAACAGCCCATGGATGAAATAGTGGATCGGGTCAAGTAGCATGCACAATACGGTTAATAATTCAAGTATAAATTACGTTCGACACGTATACTCGTGTTTATTGTGTGTGCCCCCATCGGCTCACACACTTCTAGTCGTTTACGTGTGTTTATAACTCCCACAAACCAACATAGGAGTGTTATCGGGTATTATCATGTCGGGTTGATTCGGGTTGTGTTTAAAAAAAAACTAACCCGCAACCCGACTCTATATTGATTCGGGCCGAGTGATTTGGGTTAATTGGGTTGCCTTTTCTACTTGAGCATTTAAATGAAAATACTATACAAACCAACTTGGACAACCAAGAGTAATGTCCAATCTGTTGTATATTGGCTCAATAGTGGGACCCACTCTTGTGAAAAATCTCATCCAAAATCTACAGAATCTACAAGTTGAGGAGATGCTAGTTGATGAAATACAAGTTGGTCAAGTTGATAGCATATTGAGATGCTTTTTTTGAGCCTATATAAAGGAGCTTTGCCATTGAGTTTCAATACACCAAAACACATACAAGCAACTTGTAGTGTTATCTTTCTCTCTTGCTTTTGTTGTATGTTTTCTTTCTTTAAGAAACATATAGTTAGTGGTGTCATTTGGAGGAGTGCGGCAAGCTTACAAGTTTAGCCGAACCTAGTGTTGGTTTTCGTATTGTTTAGTTTTCAATAAGCTATCAAGGGTATACTTGTAGTGATACATTGTACTAGTAAATTTTTGGAATATATTTATTAGTGTTCAATCATTCACACTGTTTACCTAGTCGGTGGGGTATTATCGCGGTTATTCCACAACAAGTGGTATCAAGAGCCGAGGTTATTCTTAGTATGCTCTGTGGTTGCAATTAAATTTGATCCTCCACATCAGAAAAGAATTTCGTTGGTTTTTTTGGTTGAAGCTATTGAAAATTAATTTGTACACGAAATGGTGGATGGCATAGTTGACAAACCTTCCACATCGGTGGATCCAACATCTCCAAGTTGGGCTAGACCAGTCTTGACGAATGCAAGATTGGCGGTGGAGGTTTTGATGGCACAGGCCATTTCGGTATGTGGCAAAGTGAGGTTCTAGACGTTCTTTTTCAGCAAGGTCTAGACATTGCCGTTGAAGAAAGTAAACCAGAGGATGTAGAAGAGAGGAATTGGTTAACCATCAATCGGTTAGCTTGTGGTACGGTTCGTTCATGTCTTTCGAGAGAGCAACGATATGCTTTCTCAAAAGAAACATCCGCCTATAAACTATGGGTGGCGTTGGAAGAGAAATTTCGAAGAAAAATTGTCGAATAAGCTCTTTATGAAGAAGCGACTCTTTTCGCTTCACTTATGTACCCTGGTACCACGATGAATGATCACATTACCGGTTTAACTAGCCGGTAACCGATTTGATGAATATGGATGAGGTGTTCAAAGACCGGATCTAGCATTGATCTGTTGGGATCGCTCCGAGGAGTACGAGTTGCTTGAAACAACTCTACTTAATGGAAAGGATGATGTGTCTCTTAGTGAAGTTTGTGCCGCCTTGTATAGTAAAGAACTGAGAAGGAAGGACAAGCAGATTAGTTCAAGTGGAGACGCAGAGGTTTTGCTTGGGTCGAGGTCGTTCGCAGAAGAAGGGCACCAATAAGAGATGGAGATCCAAGTCGAGGCAAAGACTAAGCAAAGATGAATGTGCTTTTGTCATGAAAAGGCCATTGAAGAGAGATTGTCCAAAGTTGAAAACCAAGGACAATCATTACAAAGGAAAGTTGTAGCAGAGGCGAATGTCACCAAGTGTGATGATGAAGAATCAGATCTCTCACTTGCAACGTCGTCAACAAAGAATACTTCTGATGTATGGCTATTAGATTCCGCATGTAGCCATCATATTACACCACATCGAGAGTGTTTTAGTAATTTTGAAGAACATGAGGAAGTTGTTTATACGGGCATCGAAACTCCCTCACTACACATGGGATTGGTTCCGTTCGATTGCAGAATGAAGACGGAACAATTGTGACCTTGAAAGGTGTTCGTTATTCGCCAAAGTTGAAATAGAATCTCATTTCTGTCGGTACCTTAGAATCTAAAGGATTCGAAGTAAGAGCAAAGGATGGGGTTATGAAGATCATCTCTGGCGTACTTGTAGTAATGAAGGGTATTCGTAAAATAAACAACACGTATCACTACAAGGGTAGAACAGTTGTTGGAACTGTAGCAGCTGTTACCGATGGTGATAGAAATTCAGAAGCTGTGAAGCTATGGCATATGCGCTTAGGACATGCAGGAGAAAAATCCTTGAATTTGCTCATAAAGCAAGGATTATTGAAAGGAGTGAGTTCCTGTAAGTTGGATCTCTGTGAGCATTGCATCAACGGGAAGACGACAAGGGTGAAATTTGGGACTGCTATCCACAAGACGCAAGGTATCTTGGATTATGTCCACTCTGACGTATGGGGTCCCTCAAAGACAAGATCTTTAGGAGGGAGACACTACTATGTGACCTTTGTTGATGACTTTTCTCGAAGAGTTTGGGTGTACACGTTGAAGACAAAGGATGAAGTGCTAGGAGTGTTCATCAAGTGGAAAAAGATGATGGAAACTCAGACGTGCAGAAAGATCAAACATCTCGAACGGATAACGGCGGAGAGTATAAAATGATTAGTTCACAAAATTTTGTGAAGACGAAGGCATTGTCGGACACTTCACTGTCGGCATACACCACAACGTAACGGGTGGCGAACGCATGAACCGAACTTTCTTTGGAGAAAGTTCGGTGTATGTTATCCAATCTTTGGGTTGGGTAAAGAATTTTGGGTGAAGCGTGGACGTATGCGTGTCACCTCGTTAATCGTTTGCCATCTCGCTATTGATGGGAAAACACCATTTGAGAAATGGTATGGAAAACCCTACGATTATGATTCCTTGCATGTGTTTGGTTCCACTGCATATTATCATGTGAAGGAATCAAAGTTGGATCCCAGAGCAAAGAAAGCATTATTCATGGGGATTATCTCTGGAATCAAAGGCTATCGTCTATGGTGTCCAGAGACGAAGAAAACGATCTTTAGCAGGGATGTCACCTTTAATGAATCTACCATGTTGAAGAAGGTGAATGCTAAGCAGTTAGATGGAACTCCCAAAAAGGTGGAGTTTGAAAGAACAATTGTACTAGATGATAGAGAAACAGTTGATGATTCTCCTGTGGTAGAAGGAGATTATGAAGAAGAGGAGGTTCAAACCGAAGAACCTCCACAACAACAATATGAATCAATTGCTACCAGCAAGCCCAAAAGAAACACTAAAAGGCCTGCTCGCCTTAATGATACGGTGGCTTGTGCATCTTCAATTGCAGCTAATGATGTTCCTACTACTTACTCTGAAGCGGTTCGAGACTCAGAGAGCAAGAAGTGGAGGATTGCCATGAGCGAGGAAATGCAGTCTCTTGAGAAGAATCACACATGGGAGTTAACCAACCTCCCAAAAGGGAAGAAGGCAATTGGGTGCAAATGGGTGTATGCAAAGAAAGAAGGATTTCCTAGCCAGGATGATGTTCGCTACAAAGCAAGATTGGTAGCTAAAGGCTACGCTCAGAAAGAGGGAATTGATTATAATGAAGTTTTTCTCCGGTGGTAAAGCATTCCTTTATAAGAATTTTGTTGGCTTTGGTAGCACAGTTGGATTTGGAACTAGTTCAGATGGATGTGAAGACTGCATTTCTACATGGAGACTTGGAAGAGGAAATCTATATGGTTCACCGAAGGATTCAAAGTTCTGGAAAAGAGCATGAAGTATGTAAGCTTCATAAATCGTTGTATGCGATTGAAGCAATCCCCAAGACAGTGGTACAAGCGATTTGATAAGTTTATGATGAAGTCGAAGTACACAAGAAGCAAATATGACCATTGTGTCTATTTGAAAAAGCTACAAGATGGGTCCTTCCTATATCTTCTTCTATATGTAGATGATATGTTGATAGCTTCTCAAAGTCTAGACGAGATTGAAAAGTTAAAGACTCGGTTGAAAAGCGAATTTGAGATGAAGGATCTCGGTGAAGCAAAGATGATTCTCGGCATGGAGATAGTCAGAGACAGAAAATTGAAGAAGCTCTGTTTGACTCAGAAACAATATTTGAGAAGGATTCTAATGCGTTTTAGGTTCGACAAGCAAACAAAACGAGTTAGTACTCCACTCGCTTCTCAATTTAAGATCAGTCTTTGCCATGTCACCGAAAAATGATGCAGAGAGGGCATACATGGAGAAAGTGCCTTATGCAAATCTTTGTTGGTAGCTTAATGTATGCTATGATATGTACTCGACCAGATATTAGTCATCTTTGTTGGTATGGTGAGCAGGTATATGCATAACCCTGGAAAAGGACATTGGCAAGCTGTGAAATGGATACTACGGTACATCCATAACACGGTCGATGTAGGGTTAGTATTCGAACATGGAAGTAGTCAGTGGGTAGCGGGATATTGCGATTCCGACTATGCTGGAGATTTAGACAAGCGAAGATCTACTACAGGCTATGTCTTTACTCTAGCAAAAGCTCCAATAAGTTGGAAGTCTACCTTACAGTCAACCACTGCTTTGTCAACTACGGAAGCAGAGTATATGGCGATTACTGAGGCTGTAAAGGAAGCAATTTGGCTTCAAGGGTTGCTCGGTGAACTTGGAATCATACAAAAATTTGTCAAGATACATTCTGACAGTCAGAGTGCAATTCACTTAGCAAAGAATCAAGTTTATCATGCAAGGACGAAGCACATCGATGTTCGGTATCATTTCATACGAGAGATACTTGAAGAAGGTGGAGTTAGAATCCAGAAGATCCATACTTCGAAGAATCCCGCAGATATGCTGACTAAAGTAGTAGCTGTGATCAAGTTCAAATATTGTTTGGACTTGATCCATATTGTTAAAACTTGAATATTGGTTTGAGGACACCATTGAATTTCGTTGACAGAGAGATTGAAGAAATTGATATTTCGCCAAGGTGGAGATTTGTTGTATATTGGCTCAATAGTGGGACCCACTCTTGTGAAAAATCTCATCCAAAATCTACAGAATCTACAAGTTGAGGAGATGCTAGTTGATGAAATACAAGTTGGTCAAGTTGATAGCATATTGAGATGCTTTTTTTGAGCCTATATAAAGGAGCTTTGCCATTGAGTTTCAATACACCAAAACACATACAAGCAACTTGTAGTGTTATCTTTCTCTCTTGCTTTTGTTGTATGTTTTCTTTCTTTAAGAAACATATAGTTAGTGGTGTCATTTGGAGGAGTGCGGCAAGCTTACAAGTTTAGCCGAACCTAGTGTTGGTTTTCGTATTGTTTAGTTTTCAATAAGCTATCAAGGGTATACTTGTAGTGATACATTGTACTAGTAAATTTTTGGAATATATTTATTAGTGTTCAATCATTCACACTGTTTACCTAGTCGGTGGGGTATTATCGCGGTTATTCCACAACACAATCGAGCTTAAAGATAAATGAAACAAGTCATATTACGAGGGGGAAGAAGGAAAAAAAAAGTACGACCAGGGGAAAAAATCACTCAACTTGGATGATTTGGGTCCAGTTGATCACAGTAAGCAATGAAAGAAAACAGACATTGTTAGACCACGACATAACTAACCATATCAAATTGATACTAATGCAGAATTGCAACAAGAAAGAAACAGATGCATTTACTAGAATTTTTAACCAAACACGAAACTAAATAGGACACACACAGTGCAAAAAGACCAATAAAAGTAAATAAATTGCATTTTCGTGTCTTATCGGGTTGACCCGCTAAGGTAAATATATCAACCCTAACCCCACTCGATAATGTATATATGAGTTATTAATACCTGAAGTTTGGCTTCTTTTATATCTTTTTGTGCATCCATGTTTTTTATTTTCACGCGTTCGCCTGCAACCATAACATTGTGTATATTAGCATAACTTTTATCTTAATTATTTAGATACTTACATAATAGCCTACAGCAAGTAGATCATACAAATTACAATCATGCATGCATACGTTGTGCATAAAATTAAACAATTCAGGTAACAACAGGCGCTGCGGAACCAGGTATTAAAGCGACCACTGTAACACTAATAGATGTAATTACGATAAAAAGAAGTCTTCTTTTTTTACGAAAATCAACACTATAAAACATAATATTAACGGTTTAACACTAATAGTAATAGGAAGCATGTAAAGCCAACATTCTGTTAACAAAAATTGAAAGAAGCAGGGATTACAATGCAACATGAAGGAAAAAAAACGAACGAACCAACACCTTTTTTTGAGGGTTCTTGTCGAAGAAGAGTGTACTTGATCCTAAATTAAACACATTAATAAATTGTTGTTTATTTACAGTTCAATAATTTTGGTTATGATGTATTTAAAGGCTTAACTAAACTTGCACACCAAGGTATACGAATCCTAGTCGACTATGCCAACCTTTTTTAACCTCACGTATAAGTTTCTCCTAATTAATGGGCTGTAAAAAGGCCTTTTACATACGTATATACAGTGGGCTTATGAAAAAAATGGTGCCTCTCCAAATTTTGAGGCCCTATGCAATGGGCAGTATTTCCCTGACCCAAATCCGGCCTTGCTTGTTCAATATACGTGATTAATAATAAATTTAGTCGTATTTAATGTTTTTATCACATGTATGCACGGGTTATTAAAGAAATTAAACATGAACTAAGAAAGCCGAACAAATATCTTTTTTCAGACATTCGTCGTCCTAGGGTCTTGTCGAAGAAGAGAGTGCTTGGTCGTTACGTTAGGTTTAACGTAACGTAAGGAAATTATAAAATAAGGAACTTATTGTAAGCCCATTTGAACATGTTTTTTGCCATTGAGCCCATTAACAAGCACCCAACTGTCAAAATGTCACATAACTTTTTCTTTCTATGATTTATTGAAGGGTTTAAAACGTAAAATGAAAGCGTATTTTTCTAAATATCTTGCTATGATACGTGTATCATAGAAACTACTCGTCTAATACATAAACTTTTTATTTCGTACTAGTATGATACCTAAGCTATAAACTTTGCTTTACTGGCAAATTTCACCATTTGACACATAACAATTATGTGGCGCTTACATGGAGCTTATGTGGCAACTCAAAACATCTTCCCAAACACTACATACTCTCTCCCAATTCAATTCCACGTCACCTCTGTTAGCTTAAATCAGATCTCGGGTAGCAAATAAGCCGCCTTTTACCCTTAAACCGATTCCCTCTCCTAGGCGATTTGCGAATTCCTCACAACCCTCATCAAGTCGATTCTAAACTGCCTTTTTTCAGTGTTCTATTACATATGATCTGTTCTGATAGTGTTTTACATTCGTGTATAACCATTATTTGTTTCAAATTTGCTGTGATTCCACTGTTTTTAGGGTTTTTGTTTAAATCATTTTTTTAGGGTTTCTCTAAATTGCTCTAAATCGTGTTTTGTTGCACCGATTCTTTTCTTCTATTTACTATTATCAAATTATTGGTGCTTCAACTATTTTCCATGGGTTGATTGATGGTCGTTCAAGTTTTTAAACCCTAGTTTTCTAACTGGGGTTTTACATACGTTGTGATAACGTGGATCTGCTGCTTCTTGGTACGATTTTAGGGTTTAGTTACACTGCTTTAGGGTTTGTTTTTTCTGCGTCATGGAGAGTGTGGATATTGATATGTGCGAATTGGTTGCACGTATGAATCGATTGAAGGAACAAGAACTTGGAAACGCCGGTGTTTCGCAACAAGAATCTGTTAGGGTTCCTAGTAACCCTAGTTGTGTTAACCATGCTGATGTATGTGTGAGGGATGACCATGAATCGATTTGGTATTCTACAAGTGAGGCGATTGGGAGTAAAGATAGGAATAAGGTTACACTTGAAGACTTTCCGGCAATTGGTGAATCATTACAATCTATGATTGCTAATACTGTTGGTACGATTGCTTCTCATGTTGCCTCTCGTGTGGATGTGAATTCAGCATCTTCAGGTCAGTTTAATGCGTCTAATTGTGAACCTCATGTGGAGCCGGTTCCACATAATTCAAACCCTAACCATGTGCCGATTGTGGAGGTGGATTCTATACTAGTTCACTTGGTGCTGATAAGGGTAATGGTGTTGGTGATGTTGATAACTTGCTTCAGTCTCCACAACTTTCTTCTCAATCGCATGGTGGGAAAGATGGAGCTGTGGGAATTGATAAGTCGCAACATAGGCTGGATGTATTTTCTAATGTAGCTGGATATCAGGTTAACGGGGGTTATACATCTATGAGTGGTACGAGTGGGTTTATAGAACCGAATGGTATTGATAATGTTGTCGTGGATGCTTGTAAGGATTTTGATAATGCAATGCACAAGGTCCAATTGAAGAATGCCGAGAATGCTTTGAAACAACCTTCTACATCATATGCAGGTGCTACTTCAAATGCACCTAAGAAATACACGTCTAACTTTCACAGGCTGGTGTGTAGCAAGATAACGAATGGTGTGGATCTTACTGTCCATATGAAAGTGGTTGAAGAGGTGAACACTAGGTATGAGAATAATCTCTATGGTTATTTCCTTGGTAAATACATTGCTTTTTATGTTGTTGATTATTATGTACGCAATGTGTGGGCTAAGTATGGTATACAGAAGGTTATGATGAATGCCAAGGGGTTCTTTTTATTTAAGTTTAATTTGAAGAAAGGTGTTGTTGATGTCCTTGAAAATGGTCCGTGGTTGATTAGAAATGTCCCTATTATTCTTAAACCATGGACCTTGAACACCAACTTACTTAAAGAGGGTTTGACCAACATTCTGGTGTGGGTAAAATTCCATGATGTTCATCTAGTTATATTTTCTGATAACGGTCTTAGCCTTCTTGCTACATTGATTGGTACGCCGAAAATGTTAGATGCTTATACTAGCCAATTGTGCAAGGAATCATGGGGCCGTAGTAGTTTTGCTAGGTGCTTGATTGAAGTTAAGGCTGATGAGATACTTAGGGAAAACCTAACTGTTGAACCACCCCTACTTGATGGGTCAAGTTTGACTATTGAGAAGATACGGGTTGAATGCGAATGGAAACCTCCTTGATGTGATACGTGTAAGATCTTTGGTCATACTCTTGTTTAATATCCAAAATCTGTTTTACCCCCTATTCAGGCTACTAAGAGTGTTAATGATGGTTTCCAAACTGTCAACAACAAGAAGAAGGGTAAGCAAGGTGGTCCAACTCCTTCGAGTCAAGGAGGGTTTGCGAAACTTAATGTGGGTAAGAAGCTCCGATATCAACCCAAAAAGCCTCTTGCTGACCTTAAGCAAGTTGATGTCACTAAGAAAAAGGATGTTGATGTGCCTAGTACAAGTGGAACGAAGATTGCTACATCCAATAAATTTGATGCCCTTAGTATAGATGATACTGATGACTTTGGTATTCCTACTAAGGAAGTGAATAAGGATGTGGATGCTGGTAGTACAATGGAAGAAAAGAAGAATGAGTCTCCAAAGACTAGTAATACATTGCATGAACCGTTTGTGTGTGATTCAATGGAAGCTAACGAGGTTGGTCCTATCCCTATTGTTGAGAAATTGGGGAGCTTGAAAAGCTTCTTATTGTTGGAAAAGCTACTCTTGCGGATGATGATGGTAATCCTATTAAAAAGGATTTTCCGTCTACTTCTTCTGCTTAGAAGGTTAACCCATTCTCTAAGGTGGGAGAGATTGTTGATTCCGACAGTGATGAAGAGGAGGTTGTGAGCACTTTTAATGAGTCAATGAACCTATTTGGTGGTGGTCATGATCGTGAAGATGATTATGATGACTATGATTATGATGACTATGCGGATCAGGTCTACGATCTTCCAGGAAATTTGGATGCTTTTTATGACACGTATGGTATCAAGCTTCAAAGCCTTGGTAGGAAGTAATTTTATTTTCATAGGAGTCTAATGTTATCTTTTGAGTATTGGTTTACTTTCTTGTTTAGAGAATAGGAAGTATCTTGTAATGTAAGCTTTTCCTCCTATATAACGGGCTGAGATATGGGATTCACCCATATCCTTTGTACTTAAACGTTTTTTGGAGTAATATATTTACCGGTCTTTGACCTTTTACCAAAAAAAAGGTAGCAAATAAGCCAAAAGTGTGTCCTCAGTTATCACTTTAGTCAAAACAAACAAATTAATAAGAATCAAACTTCTTTTGGGATTAAAAATTATACTAACGCCACTGACATGTGGTCGTGGGTTGTATTATGGCTGAGTTACTTTTTAAGAAGCCACATTTGATGGAAGAAGAGAGCTTGAATAGATTGATTACAAGATTACTGAAACACTTAGAAGATTGAGCGGATATGGCTTGGGTATTCTAAGCTTCCGAGAGTCAGTCCTAAGTTTGTTAAGCAGCCTTATGATAATACTTTGAGGAAAAAGTTTCATGTAGCTTCGTTTACTGGTTCACCTACAGTTACCAAATTGGGGTTTGACTTGTTGAGCAGGCTTACACTTACCAAATTGGGGTTTGACTTGTTGAGCAGGCTTACACTTACCAAATTGTGATATAGGATCCAGGAAAGAGGATAACTGCAGAAGAAGCTCTTAATCATGGATGGTTCCGAGCAGGGTCGTCCCGTGAATTTCGGTGGCCCTGTGCTATAAATTAAACTAGGCCCTTTTGATACGGAATGCTTATATATGTAAATGAAATGTTAATTAATACACAAATTATAATAAGGAACCTAGACATATTGCCTAAGACCGCAACTCACAAAAATGTTCTTATTGACATAGTAAAAACACAATGTTAGTTTGATAAATTTATAGTTGGTATTCCTATATCAAGTTAGAGTAATTATACTATGTATTAGAAGCTTAAAAATTAACTTCGAATAACATTCACACATTATTCTAAAATGTTATCTATTATACCTAAAAGTTGAACCCCTTAATTTAATGTGCAAGAGGGTTTGTGCACAAAATCATGTACGGTACAACATATGCATTGCACTTTTTTTCACGCCTCAACAAATGTAGTTTTGAATGCAACAAGCAAATAGGGGATTCAATGCCAACTTGAATGCAAGAATGAATGCCCAGAAGATGAAACGTGAAGAGGAATATGAATTGTTTGCTATGCTTGAAATAAATGTTAAGTCTTAATGCTTTAAAATGTGACTTTTCAGTAGGAATTTTGAAGATTATAAATAACCAAACAATCACCATATTCACCAACATCATTTTTTGTGTTTCCGTGATTTATACATGTCAAAGAACACCTATTGTTAACCATATCAATTATACGAGTAACAAGCTCTATAAATGTTTATCCCACGATCATACCGACCTCAGATCTATTACATCCTCATCGGTCCAAGAAAATTCAAACGAAAAAGAAGAGAAAGATGAACAAAAGAAATAGCACAAATAACTTTCGAAAACAAAAAGGAAAAGACAAGATCTTAGATTTGTTAAACTTTTTCACAAATCTTTTGAAGATCTTCTTTTATCTATAGAAGCATAGCTTCTTTCAATATTCGAAAAGATAAAGAAACAACAAAACCTCAGTTTCATTGTTTCTTTTTTTTTCGTTTCAAACATACGAATAAGTATCACCTACCCGAGAGATCTATAAGATCTTAAAGCCGAACATGCTGAAATGAAGTGGGTTTGTAATTCGATAAGCAGCAACGCATTTAAAAGAATTGCTATGTTTTCTATTACATTAAAGTGGGTTTGTGATTCGGATAAGCAACATAGAATTGTTTGGATTTTTTTTCCAGATTGAGACTAAAAGGAAGAGGGAGGCGGAGGCTACATGATTAGAGGTGTGTGGCATGATAACTTTACCTTAAACCACAAGTATCTTATTTGATAACAAAGTATCATAGTAGATTAACAGTTATCAAATTAGGCCGGGCTGACCAGTCACATGGAATGGAATAAACACAATGATTTCCTCTTCCATTACTTTTCATATTAACTAGTTGCAACTAGATTGGGATTGGGCACATGACCAAACACCACACGGCATCTTAACTTACTACTAAAGTATAATCTCTTATCAGAGTAAGGATCAAATGAGAAATAAAATTGAAATGAGAAAGATGAGAAGAAACCACAACCGCACATTTCAGATGCACCTACAAAAGTAGATGCATCTCCACTTAAATTTCTTTTTCTTATTTGAAATATGTGGCTAGGAATATTTCTCACTCTTCTCATTTTATTTTCTCTTCTCACTAGATCTCTTCCCTCTCTTATCATGGTATCTATTAATATCCTTATATAAAAACTATATACCAAATTAAAGCCGCTATAATTAGTTAAATATAAAATCATATCACTATCTTCATTTTGGAAAAGATCATTAACATTTACGGAGTATTATAATTCTTAAAGGTAGAAGAAGTTTTTTCTTATTCTCTCACAAAGTTGTTATATTTTGTTTAGCTTAGAAAAGATATGTATGCATGAGTCCATTAGTAATACATAAGGGTCATTTGGTCACTTGGCCGCATCATCTTACTACATTTCAATAATTTACATAGATATTAAGCAATCAATAATGATACAAGGTAGAAATGGTTTTATAATGGGATATGAAAAAAGTGCCAAATAAGTAGGCAAACCGGTAGTTATTTCCTCAAGAAAGCAGGAAAGACATTAAAGCCAAACACTCATGTAAAATTTTACGAGGTACTTCAGTTTATATCGTCACATTCTTGCTTAAATACGGAGTAAACTAGCTAGAAATTGTACATTTGGCTTATGAATAAGCATGACTAAGATAGCTCAAAGATGACCCGTGTATCGTAAGAGTTTGCTAAAATAACAAAATACGGCATACTAGATATATCACCTTGAATAATAAAGATCTCCCGCGGCAAACTTAATTATAGATTATTGTATATTAGGCGAATGCTATTTTTTGTTTGAATTAGTAGCTTTAGTGTTCAACGTGTTTTTTTTGTTGTGTTTGCAGTGGTTAATATTAGAGTTGGAAAATACGAAGATAAACGAAGATTTGAAGCTTTAAGATGGGCTGGGTACTAAGTTGGTAACGAATATATCAGTATTCAAACAAACTTCATTTTAAACACTAAACAACGTTAAGGTTTAACTTTTATCAAAAACCAAGATCAACAAATCCAAAATGTGTGCAACGTAATAAACAAAAAAAATGGTAAATCTACCTAAAAATTAACAAAATCCTATCGATGCAGCCCAAGTTATACATTGTTATATATTTTAGCCTCAGAATCACGGTAACAACTCAACAATTAACTCAAACATTACGTATGTGGAGTAATCAAGATACTCAAGATGGAGTCCCATGAGTCCTATGATTTAATGTGGTGTATTAAAGCTTCAAGTCTTCTAAGTTGAGTTTTGATTTGAGTTGTGGCTTGAGCTTGGTTATTGAATGCAGTCAATTTGAGTTGTCAAGTTTATGTAGCACAAGAGACTTTACGTGGATGATATGTAGTAAAGTGAATTGCAATAAATTTACTAACTGGAAATGAAGATCAATCGATTAGTCAAGAATATGTAAAGACTTCAATTTATGAATATTGATCACAAGTAATTGTTGTAACCAATTTCATTAGTTACAATCTCTTCATATCCTAAATAAATACACATTACAAAGTATAAATAGCATAGTTCAACGAAAACTTTTCACTCTCATTTTATTCATTGTCTACGAGTAGTCGATTAGAAAAGAAATACATGTTGTTTAATGTTTTGAATGTATAGCCGTATAGGTGTAAGTTGTTGTGATGTATAGTTTACTTCTTTGAATCAATTTTAATTTATGTTGTTCAGGTGCAAGTGGTAACTGATGTTGAATGTGAAGAGATTCGAAATCGGTTTCGGTGTGGGAGAAAACCCGCAGCAGACAACCAAAACATACCATGTCACAAAGAATAGACAGCTCATAAGCTTTCTTGATAAGCCCATTTCTTCTTTTTGAGAAAGTAACTTTCCTATTGGTTGTGTTTTCTATTTTATTGATCTGCAATTTCACTCTTCCCATTGTTAATCATAAAAAGATCGATTTTAATATATGTTGTTCGGGTGCAAGGTGAAAAACGAAGAAAGGAATAGGTGAAGTGGTGAGAATGATGTTGAATGTGAAGAGATTCGGAATCGGTTTCGGTAATACTATGTATTATAACATATGGAGAAGAAAGGTTTGGATGGAATGTTTAATAGAGTTAGTTCTAAATTATGATACTACAAAGTTGGTCCAAAGAAGTTGATACATCGAAACTGTTTATAACATATGAAGAAGAGAATAATGTATTAAGAAAATGGTGTATATTGAACAAATTTGAATGCTTTGATATTAAAGTACCTTGGAACCTGTTTAGATTTTGGTAACAATCATATCCAATACTGTTTTCGAACATATTACGATTTCACAAATACACAGGTATATTGTATTACTTGCTTTTGAAAATGTTAGAATCTCTAACAATTGATAAGTTATAAACCTTGCAATGGATATATAATAAATTTTGTATGAAAAATGGAACCACAATAGTCACTGTAATTGAATTATCCAAGCAAACTTAATCAAAACTCATCTTCGAGGTGCCCGTTACTGTCACTATAGCTCATAAGGGTGAAAAAAAGGCATATTCGCAATTTGGTTTATAAAGGCGCGCGTGAGATAAACGTAGTGATTCATGAACATTATTTTAAAAGCCATAATATAGTTGTAAAGCTTATCTTACGTAGAAATAATGTTGGAGCAAACAAATACTCCTCTAAACTTGGTTTCCCTTCCCAGTACATTTGGGAAACATATGAGGTTGAGCTACAGTGAACAGTTGTAAAATATTTGAAGTTGATTAATGGTGAAAGAATACGAAGTTGTTTGTGTTATTTTTTGGATTCGGATACAACATGAAACTTCAATTTCATACCATTTATTTTGTGCAACATATGCATCATTTATTGGAGAAACGTTTTTGAGTAATACATGATAATTTTTAAAATGGCCAATAACCTATTTGTAACTACTTGTATACAATATTACGTAAAAAACACGTATATATTCAACCCTTAACCAATCGGTGCAACGCACGGGTTTTTGTAGCCTCGTATAGGAAAATAGAGAGAACAAACTGTCCAAATTAATTGCTAAGAATTGACTGAATTAATTGTAATAAATTGATTGTCCCTTTGTGTTCACGTTTTTTTTAGCATATTGTCACCCTAATTATCATCCTTCTATAGAATTGGCGTACCTAAATAATTAAATATGGCATTTTATTGGGTTGAAAACTAAAAAAACACGTCTACATCCAGCATGTATATAATGGACTTGCATGAGTTTGAGGCCCTCTAGAATCGGTGGCCCTGTGCGCTCGCACTTGCCGCACATGCCAATCACCGGCCTTGGTTCCGAGAGGCTCCTCTTTCTGCTGAACATGTTAGGATTTGTAGATAAATTTGACCCTCTTGATCATTGTTGGTGCAAACCTTGTTTCATGATCTATCCTGGTGCAAAATAATCTCCATTCGATCACCAGAACCTTCAGTAGCACGTAACATTCATCGGTAAGGTAATTCAATATGAAAGTGATGCTTTTATAGTGTTGCATATGTCAATGTCTAAGTGATCTAGATGATTTGTGTATGTATTGATCTGTCAGAGGAGGGTGAGTTCACTATTTTTGTTATGTTAATGTTGATGTCACCACTTCCACAATCCTCTCCTACAGGATTCTTTTGTTTTGATTCCAAAAAAAGTGTATCGTGTACGAGGACATATACGACATTCTTGCACGTAATGAGTGTATAATTTACAAATATGTTCAGATTTACAAATCAAATCCAACTAAAGAGGAATTTCCTTGAATCCTTATAACTAGTACAAGAAAAATACTAGCAAAAATATCACAAATACTACCAGAAATCTAGGGGGTCTCGATGCTCTTTCAACTCCAGAAAGTGATTCCCCGGTATACACAACGATTGGACTACGCACTACGTGGATTCCGTCTGTCCACTTTAATGACACACTTTCAGCTGTTAGCGAGGTCTCAATACTTCCCTTAACAGTCACAACAAAAGATATCATCTGCTTTTGTGACGTGAACTCTAGTTTTCTGGGCTCAACGCTGAAATTTAGTTTTGAGCTTGTTTTTTGTATTGATGCAACATATGTTGCATTCACTTGGCCCACATTTGTTACAGTTCTAGGGAAAGAAACCACAAATGGAGATTTCACTTCAACTTGGACTGCCATAGAAGGATAATTAATCTCGCTAATTTCCATCTTTTCTGGACAGGTAGTATTTATGAATGTTGAATTTCCAGAAGCTCCTAAAGCGTGGCACCATATATTGTGGTAGTCGTCAATATCTGTCTCGTAGACAAGACCTGGATCTGTAGCCTGAAAAGGATCAATATGCCCAGAGCCATATGCAAATGCAGCATCTGAATTGTCGTTGGGATCCATTACTTGTGCTATGGCATAGTTAAAGCAAATGGCAATGACTTAGATAACATTTCAATTTTTTACTTCTTTTTATAAAAATAAGATGCAAAAGGGATTACCTGTAGTCATAAGAGCAGATTTGATAACAGAAGGAGACCACGTGGGATGAAAAGATTTTATATAAGCAGCAGCTGCCACAACGTGTGGGCAAGCCACGGATGTGCCGGATAGTATACTGAACTTTGTAGACCTATGGTCAAAAGTGCTTTCTGATGGTGAAGTCAATGGTGAAAAGGCCGCTAATATTTCTACACCAGGGGCTGTTAAATCCGGCTATAATAACACATTGTGTATCATAAGTCTCATTAGAGGAATACACATTTTGTAAAATATAATGGAGATTTAAGTTATGATATTTACATATTAAAGATAGTTTACAAGATCAGATCAAGTGCTGGAGGACTTGAACAAATAGAGTTGATGGAACAAGACCAGCTATCATCTTGAGAAAAAATAGCTTGATTAAACATTAGGTAGCAGCTAGCGCTAGTGTAGATGCCTTAGTTTCGTTTCAGTTTAATTTGCTTTGTTTTTGAAAGCTAAGAGGGTCCAGAAAATTAGTGTGCCGGAAAGGCAGTATGAAATGCTTTCGTTTTCCTGTGGAATTCGATTAAGATATGGTGGGTCAGGGTATGGCTGATAATCCTAAGGAGATCATTTAACCTAATGTTGTGATCAGCAGACAAGTTTACCTTAAACAGAAAGTCTACTCTTTGTTTCGATGCAGGGTTATATGGAGATATAGGAACCAGGTTTGTTTTGATTTTAAACCCCCCACGGAAAGACATCTTATGCGAGGAAGTAAAGAGGTTTTCACATAATTGTATCTCTTATATAGATGTGATTTGTAAAAGTTTGTTGCCTAGTTGGATCGATTGGTTAAACGATCCATTGGCTTCTTGTATTATCACTTGATCTATATTTATTTCAATTATTTGTATTCTAGCTAAAAAAGTACCTTCATAAGATCAGGAAAATATATGCTCGGTCCTCGGGAGGAATCCGAAGCAACAAAAGGAGCATCTGGATTTTTAATAGCTTCACTTTTGAATATTTTAGCTTCAGGATTCCTGGTTTAATGATGAGTAGTACGCCATCAGGTAGTTACATTTTTAGTAAGCGCATAGTCACATATTACTAATTAAGACAATTAAAACGTGTATAGAAATATGGCATTACCTGGTAGAAGTTTTGTATTTTTTGACCAAGTTGAAGTCATTTACACTTAGAGCAGCAGCAGGTAATCTCGTGATTTCAGAGACACTATTATTTCCAAGATTGGGTACAATACAGCCTAGGGCTCCGGCTGTTCTAACTGCCGCAATGCCATTATTGACATCACACATAACCACTTTTCCATGGATACGACTTCTTTCTAAGCACCGCATATAGCAATTCCTATAAAGTAAAATTTGGCTAATTAGTCCCTACAGTGTGACATTGTTTGTGAGTTGTTCATGTGTGATTTACTTAACAAAAGCTTGGTAGTGGAAATCATACCTTGCATCAAATTCAGAGCAATTGTTTGTCACCTCTTTTCCATATGCAATAGGCACTTTTCCTTCACTCGACGGGTAAGAATTAATAGATGTGCCCTACAATACACAAAAAATCAGGTACATTAAAGTTCCAAATTGTGTGAGCATTACAGGAAGGAATTTATTATGATACTCACTGCTACAACTGAACCATCACCAAGAAGAACCTTAACAATAAACCGTCTATCAATATTACTTGCTGCCACAGTGAGCAACCATGGAGCATCATTACTGACGGTAAACATTTTAGGACCAGAGTTCCCTGCACAGCTGACAGTTAGTATGCCTCTTTTTAAGGCATGTAAAGCACCAAGTGCAACAACATCGGAGGCAGGCTCCAACTGAGTGGGTAGGGATACTGCAATAGTTATGATGTCAACACCATCAGCTATTGCATCATCGAATGCTGTCAACATATCTGCATCGTTACATTCGAATTCACACACTTTATAAGCAGCTATGCGTGCCGAAGGAACACCTCCCCTAGCAGTTCCTTGTGCTAAACCAAAAAAGCTAGCTTGCTTCACTTCATTCCCGGCAGCAATTGATGCAACATGCGTCCCATGCCCTCGTTTGTCTCTCGCAGAGAAGCTAGTCCCATTGATGCTGTAGGAACGAGCTCCAATCACCTTCCTAAGGTTCGCAAACATATAATTATACCCTTTCAATTTCTAAATAATGCTAGAAGTATATAAAGTGATAAGAAAAACGGTATAGAAAGATTAAAGTTTCCTAAAAGGGTGAGCATATATCAGCTCTTATACTGCAGTCACTTATTATTATTACGTATTATTTTAGCATTGATTGAATAGTGTTAGGATGTGTTTCTTTTCTCTTAGGTCCTTGGTGTTTTCTAAGCATTTGGATTTTGCCACTTTTCAAAATAAATAAAATACAAGTTTGAAACAATTTTTATTTTTATTTTTATTTTTTTTAAAAGGTTCTCCCAATTATTAAAATAACTTGAGGATATCTAGGTGATTGAAACAAATATTAAAAATAACTTTAAAAAAAAAAAAACGCTGTTATACTACGCCATAAGCTATAAAACGGCGAACTTACTTGTTGCAGGTGAAATTTAGGCCACCCGCACACTCCCCTTTCCATTTCTTCGGAATAGGGCCAAAACCTTTATCTTGAAAGCTCTCTGACTCTGGCCAAATTCCGGAATCAAATATGCCAATAATGACATCACTCTCAACAGCATGTCGACGATCTATTCCTCTTGGGAACCCCATGAAGTCCCACGATCTTGTCGTTTGAAGTTGACGATTTTTACTAGGAATCACCAAAAGTACACCATTTAAACCTATTAAAGTGTTCAACCAATGATCATCAATAATAAAGTATTGCATGTGTAGATATAAAAATATTAGCAGACCATAGAAAAGCTTACGAGTCAATTTCTCTGCTTCTTCTAGGGAAAGATATGCGGCAAATCCGTTAAAGCTCCTTGTATAACTCCGTATCAAGGATTTCTTAGCAAAACTGATTATTTTAAAAGATATATATGTTAGCACCAAATAATGGCTAGTTGAAATCTACAAAATAGAGTTCCAAAATATACGTCGGATCAATAATTTGGCTAATAATTTCAGAGTGATGTACTGATGGTGAATATTGATCATCTTCCGGGAGATGTCCCATGTAAACGATAAAAACCTGCAAAGAAGATGGATGAGAGTTAAATCGTAATGAGATTTGTATCTTTAATTGATTAGGTCTGATATACAAGCCTATTAAAAAAGACTACCATATATACTAACCTTTCGTTGTTCGTCAACTGTCGAGGCAGCTATAAATGAAGAAACAATTAAGCAGATACTTAGCATATAAATCATCTTCATTTTCTTGTACTAGCTTCACTAACTTATTAATTGGAGTGTTAATGGATGATCAGTGAACTATAGAAGTATGGAGAATTGTAGTTCATGCAGATGGTATTTATAGACTGCTAGATTATTAACATATCATGTATGTAAAAACATTAATGGGACATTATGATGTCAAAACTAATAATCTGTCTTGAATTGCACTACGTGAATTGTTCTTGTCATGCCTCATCGTAATTAAAGTAGTACTAGCTAGCCATATCATGTATACACCCATTCAACTTTAACTTTTCTATCTTGTACACACAGAACTAAATAGTAAATTTAGCATTTTTGGTTAACTTGCTTTCCATAAAGTGATAAAGATACAATAGAAGCAAAATGTAACAGCTTATATTTTCTAATGTATGCCTAAAAATGTTACATTTGGCTTTAAAATTTGAATTATGCATATGCTGATTGGGGACGTTAGGAACTTTCTTAGTAACTAAGTAAAGCTTGTGGCCAGCATGAGTTCTTTCTTAGATTCTCTTAAGATTAAGTAATGTGGCAAGCATCTCCTCGAGTATGCAAGCATGCATCAAATTAACGTACGTTGATATGATATACCATCACTGGTTTGATGATTAGAAAAAAGATCAAATAGAAAGTCATTATCGTTTTAAAGTTTAAAAATAAAGATAAAGTGACACGTCTTTAATAAACATTAAAAAACAAATAGTATTACTTGAAAAACCTGAAATTTGTTGACAAATAAAAAATAGACAAGGATTAATGTTATTTTCTCAAATTTTAATAAGTTTTTTTAACAGCAAAATTTTATTAATTAACAAAACAGGCCTACCAAAAAAAAAAAAAAAAAAAAAAAGACGTCGTCTGTGATTCTCCCCGCTGTGAATCCCAAGATGTGAAAAAGCTTTTATCTCTGAAACCAAAGCTACGGAATTGAGCTCCTTGTTCTTGAAATTTCTCTCATTACGATACTTCCATATAGCCTAAGACTAGTCGGCAAGGCTAAGGTGAGTGTTCCACTCACTCGTGAGTGCCATGCCAACCCAAACATATCACACGTGAGTCACTCAACCCAATGCAAATTAAGGTGAGTGATTCATCTTGTTGATGAACGTGCTCATTCTTCCATTTAATTATCCGACCGTTTGGTTTGTATAAAAAAAATAAATAAATAAATAAAAATCTCCACTACCCCATTTTTTCCTATATAAATACTCACCAAATTCATTTTACAAAACTAACTTTAAACTCTTTATAAACACATCTCCTCATATCTCATTCCTTTAATTTTCAAATGAATTTCGAAACGTTTATGTTCACCGACTCTGAAGAAGAACAAGAAATTGAAAGTCGGAATTTGACTTTTATTGCAAAAGCGGTGTCGTTTATTAGAAATAGCCAAAAAACAAATCGGCCGGCAATAAAAGTTTTTCTATTTCGTGCGGTTACGTTTTAATTTCTTACGTTCACTTTTTTATTTTCATTAGTTACGTTTATATAATTTGTAAAGTAAAAAAAAATTAAGGTGAGTGAAAGTGAGTGGCTTGTCCACAGAAAGGTGAGTGTAAAAGGTTCTTAGTTCAATAAAGTGTCTTGCTTAGTAAAGGGATAGATGATAAAATTGTGTTTCTTTTTTTGCTTAATGAATATCTTGAAATGACCTTTTTATCCTTTCATCCAAACAAATATCTACTACAACCCAAACTAATCTTCACGTCAATTTCTTAAATCCGCTTCAATGTATTGTGCGAATACTTTACCAGTTATAAACTTATAATCAATGACTTTATAGTATTTACCTTTTATCATTGAAAAGAAGTTGACTTAAAGAGTTAAAGTACATCTTGACCAATGGAATTTATTTGTACACGCAAGTTCCTCCTAGATGTGTTGTATTAAATTGAAGTGGTTCTATATTGATAATATTGTTTGGGGAGATAATGGTTGATACTATTGTTTGGTAGTGGTGGTCCTTAGATCTGCAAGAGTGTGAGATGGCCCACGACGATGGACTGGTGGTGCGGTAGTGATTGGTGGTGTGGTGGTGTTGGTAGTCATGCGGTGGTGAGGGGTCTGTGTGCACTATATGAAGAAGCAGAAATGGAGAGATGATATGTTGGTAATTGGTGAGGAAGAAGATAAGAAAAAAGTAGGTGAGGCCGTTAGGGTAGGATGGTCATGAGTGGTACAATTGTTATCCTAGATAGAAAAGGGTGGGGTTTTTGTACCCTTCTACATTAAGGAATTGTGTTTGCAACAAGTTAAAAAGAAACATAAAAGTTTCCTGTATGCAAACGAGTTTGTTAGCAAACAGTCCATTAAGCAAAAAAGAAACGGGCCAGTGGAAGAGAGAGGAGAGAGAAAGCTGACGTGGCGCTGATGTGTAAGGTGAGTGGAAAGGCTCCTTGCCTTCTAGCCTAAGAGGACATACGAATCACAACTATTAGATGACTAGGTCTGTGGACCAATCTAATTATAGGCTTGAGTCCATTAAGTTTATGGTTGTGGTTGCTTATCCAATAAGCTACATGTTTATTATAAATACACGTGTAATCTTCTTATGTAATCACATAAAAACACATTTTAATAATATAAGTCTTTCATTATCTTACATGGTATCTTAGCTTTAGATCAGATCCATCAACAAAGTTCACTATCATTGGGTCATCGACTACTGGCCGGTGATCTAGTGATCTCAGTTATTTTTTTATTGTATATGTTTTATTAGGATTTTATTTTTCGTATTCACAACATAAACCCTACCACACAAAACCCTAGCCATTAAAATATACCAAGTTTGTTGAATTGCAATCAATCAAAAATATTTTTTTTTCTTCCTCATTAAATCATTTTCGTTGACGAAAATCGTTTTCGTTGACTACAAAAGTTAACCACCAAACTGTTTGTAACACCCTGAAAAATTGGTCAAAACGGAAAATTATGACACGGGTGCTACTAAATTGGTATCACAACACAAAGCATAAAATAACGGATTCAACTTAAAAAGTTTCGTAATCAAAAGTATAAAGTTTACATTATTCAAAAATTGTGTGGAATACAGGCTCATAATAATAAATTGACCCCAATTATAAATTTCAGAGTAGCCTAAGACCATGTCTTGCCATTGCCAAGCGCATTAAGAAATAAGTTAATGAAAGGTTTATGGATATTTTTAATATGCGTGTGGAAAACTAGAAGGGGGGTTGAATAATTTTGCCAATTAAAACTTCCGTTTAAACTATTTAGATCGACTTATGTCAATCTATTTAGATGTGTGTGTTAGATGTTGATAAACAAGCATATAAAGGTAAGTAATGAAAAGATAAGAGTAAGAAGCACAAAACCACAACACGAGTATTTATAGTGGTTCGGCTACAAGGACACCTTCCTTGCCCTACTCCACTCCCCGAGTCACCTACTCGAGAGTTCGTAATCACTACACCAATCTCCTTATGGCGGAGAAGCCTTCACAACGTCGCCTACCCTTTTTCCGGTGCTAGGCTAACCACCGGGTTCTTTCACTCCAAGGTGAACCACACCTACACAACGTCGCCTACCCTTTATAAGGTACTAGGCTAAGTACCTAGTTCTTTCACTCCAAGGTGAACTACACCTTCACAACGTCGCCTACCCTTTATTAGGTACTAGGCTAAGCACCTAGTTCCATTGCAATGGAGGAACTACTACCACACTACATGCACCAATGACTAATCCCAAAGGAGATCTAATCCTTTACAACATCATCAAGGACATCAATATCCTTGGATCTATTACTAGTCTATCTTGTACATCGAAACACACCATATCGAATGTACATCTAAGGCACCTTTCACTAATGCCTTTGACTAGATCTACAAGACACCTTTCACTAATGTCTTGTGTCTTCACTTCTAAGCACATTTCACTAATGCTTCTTTGTCTTGACTTCTAAGCACCTTTCACTAATGCTTCTTGTCTTGACTTCTAAGCACCTACCACAACTGCTTATCCTATAGACGATAGATACCCTTCACAAATATCTTCGTCTTGACACTTGAGACATCTTTCACTAATATCTTCAACACTACACTTCTTTGGAGAAAGAAAGGAATCATCAACAAGAAGACTTCAGTAGCCTTGATGATGAGGAAGTATGGCAACTCATGGACTTGAGCTTGCTCGACTTCAAAGGTGGTGATCTTGCCTTTAAGAGGAACCTAAAAGATCACACAAAAACAAAACTACAAACATAAATCTCTTGGATCTAAGGTTAGTGAGATTTAACTCAGGGAAGAAAGTGTGTTAGAAAGGGGTGAGAAATAATGAAGAAATGGCTCACTATTTATAGAGGAAAAATCCTACTGTTCCCCGGATCCCACGGATCCCTACCACAAGGGATCCGGCTAGCACAAAGCTAGGGATCCGTGGAACGCTCCTCTTTGCCCATGGGTATTTTGGTTATGGGTCATGGGTCATGGGTTGAACCATGGATCTTTGGCTAGATACAATGTATCTTTGAGTGCAATGCACTTAGTCACTTGGGTATGGGTTGATCCATGGGTTATGGATATTATCCATGTATGATATAAGCATGATGTCATGCAATGGGTTATGGGTCAAGATCCATGGGTTATGGGCTTTGGGTTGTACCCAACTACATTCAATGTACTTGCCCAATGGGTTGTGATACTTAAGTTTCTACCCATTTATATTATCCAATATACTACATACTAGTTATGTGTATATTTTATCCAAATATGTAAACACTAGTTGTTGTACATATGTATTACTAAATCATAAAATCACTTATACTTGTTTTAGTGTTTTATGTAAAAATGTGAATATGTTAGAAACTATTAGTTCAAACCATTTACGTATTTTATTTGTTTCGTTAATATGATTTTACGTTTGTTATCGACAAAACATTAGAAGATCGTAAAATATAAATAAACGTTTTTACGGCTTATTTGTATTAACAATGCGTATGACCGGACTCGAACTCGAGACTTCGGGATTGCACACACTACGTATGAGAGTTGATGTTAAAATAATTAGTATATAAATGTTATTATTATTAATTATTTGTCACGAAATAAATACTTAACGATAGATAATATTTAACGAGTTTAGACTAACGGTCATTAAATGTAAACTGAAAGGACTAGAGAAGAAATTAGTGAACAAGAAGGATCTAGAACCCCTTTTGGGTCCTTATGGCTTGTCGTGGGTTTCAAAAGCCCAAGGGAGGATCTTTTCTTGGTCACCAAGTTATTAGATACCTATAAATACAAACCCCTTGTATTCATAAATCTAATCTTGGATAACCAAAGAAACCTAATTTCTTCTCCTATCCTCTTCTCTTGGTTGTGGCTGATCGTACACCTCCCTCCTCATAGGGATTCGATTTTCCAACTCCAAGATACAAGTGTTTGGTTTTATTTGTGATTCAAGAACCTAGCTTTTCACATCAAATCGATACTAATACGTGTGTACAAGAACGAAGAGCAAATACACTTGTGTTTGCATATCTTGGGTATTCGACTTTTGGTGTAGTCGAATTTGTTAAACCCTAATTTATTAGGGTTTAGGGTTTCTTGGTTCTTGATCTTAATTTTGGTTTTTTCATAAACCCTAATTGCATTGATTCGCAAAAGGTACGCATATACTTTTAATTCGATTAATTAATTTACAAGTATTATTCCTATTACTTCCGCTGCATGCTTTGATGATGTTTACTTGTTTTCTATAATTGTCATGATTAGTAAAACTTAACAATTAATGCCTCAAACCTGAAAATACATGCTAAAAGTGTCAACACGTTGGTGAGTTCATAGGTTTGCATAAAAGTATCGTGTGTTCAAACGAGAGTTTTGTGATGATTGTGTCGCCTACAATGTCATGAAAACAAAGTTTACCTTTAAGCAAAATAGTAATGTGGACCACAAGGTATTCGAGTGCAAATTATTTCTCACAACAAGTCAAATTTAACCAAGGCATACCCTGCCTAACTCACATTATCAAAACAATTATCCGCAAAATAGCTCATGAACAACAACTTGGACCCTATCGAAAAGTAAACACTACAACGAATATAGTGTCACGCAAGCTTAACTATTACGCTAGCTAAGTCATGAAACTAACGCTAGACAGCCCGGGTCGTAACTGTCTTTATACACACGCAGAATCCGACATGTTATACGTCATGGCAAGTTGGAGCATCCCAAGTCAAGACTAGATCATGGTAAATTGGGTGTCCAAAATCCAAACGGGTTTTGGCAACCACGATAGATCTATCTATAACACTCGCCCTATCCTGAGCCAGAATTTAACAATTCATAACAGCGTTCTGGTTTCTAACCTTAACCTAACACGTAATAGCTCACAAAAAACCATTCCCAATACCAATCAAAACATTTCATTTAAATCAATCTCTTGTGTCTACGTAAAAGCATGTTCAATTCATTCATATCACACATTTCATCAAATCAAGTAAACGTTCATGTATTCAAATCAATCAAGCATTTTATTAAATAAAAAATGAGCATGTATTCTCACCCCAAAACAGTTATAAAACAAGTAAAAGTAGGGGCCATGAACTCACCTCAATATGAAGCAACGAAAATATCACAACTGGCATCGAGAAGTAAGTACAACGGTATCACGAAGTAAGGCACAAAGATATCAAGAAGAAAGGCACAACGATACAGGATTGGCACAACCTAATAAGTATACGTCTCGTAAAGCAAATGAGTATTCAAAAGACAAAGCATCTTAGTTTTCGTAGAATACTCGCATCAACGATTACAAAAAGTTTAGCGTCACAGCTCGTAAGAAAAGTTTAGCATCAGCATTTCGTGTGGTGATAAGAAAATATAGACTCAAAATGTAACCCTCGCCAAAGTATATCAAAATGCAACTCATTCCAAAGTATAATATATATCTCAATATTTTATAAAAGAATAATCAAGAAAGTATTGACGATGACTCAAGTCGAGAAACTAACGATAAGAAAGAAGTCGAAGAAGTAACGACAAAGAAACATGTCAAAAGTAAGTCAATTGGTAGGTTTTGGTGTTTACCCAATAATCCCAAATAGCTCGTATGTAACATTCATGTTTTACAATCAAAGATAAGTTTAAATTTACAATTCAAACAATAAAGGTTTCACAAATTTACTTGTACAATTTGTAATTTGATGAGTTTATAATGGAAGGGTTTTTGAAATAAAGTCTAAGTATACAATTTCGCAATCAAGTAAAACTATACGTTTGATTCTTGTCGGGTTTTATGATATTAAAATTCTTGTGAAGTAAGAGTATAAGCTTAGGAAGTTTTATAAAATTTGGCATGACGCGTCCGTTTATATCACGTTCCCAAGTCATTGTGACTTTAAATAAAACAAGTTTGAAATTACAATATTTATAAATTTTATGTTTCGTTATCATTCGCGTAATTATTAGCTTTGAGTTTATTCAATATTTTGTGTCCGTCCCTTGTCTAATATATTAAATTCTATTCGAATCTATTATATTATACCGTTAAGTCCTAAAAAATGTTCAATAAGTTTAACGTCTAATATCATAAATCTAATAACGGTTCAATGTCCAAATATTACCAATCCAATATATGTCCAATGACAATTCATAATCCGTATCTAAATCCAAATCACAATCCCAATATAATATGAAACATCAATTATACCAATGTCACAACGAATAAGTCACGTTATTACAATGCTTAATGTCCAAAATATTATTACAAGTTAATTGATCTCAACAAACCAAAGACATACTTCTATTAAAGTTAATGGGCTAGACCTTATTTAAAACCAAACGTATCCATGTTAGTATTTGTGGGCTCTTGGCCCAAAGATCAAACCAAAACAAGCGCACCCTTTGTTTGATTTGAGTCCGTTACACACTTGACACAAACACATCCACGACAAAAACGATTCCCGGAACACCTCAACTTCAAGCACAACCATAACAAGAAAAATAAATAGCAAACGCAAAAATATTAATAATCACGTAAACACAAACGCAACAGCCCTCTAGTGTTTTCATTTGCAATCCGGGACCACGACACACCTCGTGGTGTTGTTGGGTCGGGAGCAATACAAATGAGACAGACAAACACTCCTAATCGGTTACTCGCATACTGAGAATCAACAAGACCCATAACAAGGTTTACAAGCTAATCAAACCATGAAGCATAAATAAATCCGAAATCCAAACCATGACCAAAAAGGCTTCAAAACTTGACCCGAATCCTAAACGGGTTAAAAACCTCGCTGTTATACTACGCCTGAAGCTATAAAAAGGCCAACTTACTTGTTGCAGGTGAAATTTAGGCCATCCGCACACTCCCCTTTCCATTTCTTCGGAATAGGGTCAAAACCTTTAACTTGAAAGCTCTCTGACTCTGGCCAGATTCCGGTATCAAATATGCCAATAATGACATCACTCTCAACAGCATGTCGACAATCTATTCCTCTTGGGAACCCCATGAAGTCCCACGATCTTGTCGTTTGAAGTTGACGATTTTTACTAGGAATCACCGAAAGTACACCATTTAAACCTATTAAAGTGTTCAACCAATGATCATCAATAATAATAAAGTATTGCATGTGTAGATATAAAAATATTAGCGACCATAGAAAAGCTTACGAGTCAATTTCTCTGCTTCTTCTAGGGAAAGATATGCGGCAAATCCGTTAAAGCTCCTTGTATAACTCCGTATCAAGGATTTCTTAGCAAAACTGGTTATTTTAAAAGATATATATGTTAGCACCAAATAATGGCTAGTTGAAATCTACAAAATAGAGTTCCAAAATATACGTCGGATCAATAATTTGGCTAATAATTTCAGAGTGATGTACTGATGGTGAATATTGATCATCTTCCGGGAGATGTCCCATGTAAACGATAAAAACCTGCAAAGAAGATGCATGAGAGTTAAATCGTAATGAGATTTGTATCTTTAATTGATTAGGTCTGGTATACAAGCCTATTAAAAAAGACTACCATATATACTAACCTTTCGGTGTTCGTCAATTGTTGAGGCAGCTATAAATGAAGAAACAATTAAGCAGATACTTAGCGTATAAATCATCTTCATTTTCTTGTACTAGCTTCACTAACTTATTAATTGGAGTGTTAATGGATGATCAGTGAACTATAGAAGTATGGAGAATTGTAGTTCATGCAGATGGTATTTATAGACTGCTAGATTATTAACATATCATGTATGTAAAAACATTAATGGGACATTATGATGTCAAAACTAATAATCTGTCTTGAATTGCACTACGTGAATTGTTCTTGTCATGCCTCATCGTAATTAAAGTAGTACTAGCTAGCCATATCATGTATACACCCATTCAACTTTAACTTTTCTATCTTGTACATACAGAACTAAATAGTAAATTTAGCATTTTTGGTTAACTTGCTTTCCATAAAGTGATAAAGATACAATAGAAGCAAAATGTAACAACTTATATTTTCTAATGTATGCCTAAAAATGTTACATTTGGCTTTAAAGATTGAATTATACATATGCTGATTGGGGACGTTAGGAACTTTCTTAGTAACTAAGTAAAGCTTGTGGCCAGCATGAGTTCTTTCTTAGATTCTCTTAAGATTAAGTAATGTGGCAAGCATCTCCTCGAGTATGCAAGCATGCATCAAATTAACGTAGGTTGATATGATATACCATCGCTGGTTTGATGATTAGAAAAAGGGTGAAGGCTGAATATACGTAACAAACTTTCTCAAATTTACCGATAAAGTGAATTGTTGTAACATGAGAATATACAAGTCGCTCGATTTTGTATCGAGTATTGGAAGTTTGGATGTTTCAAATATTGTGTCGTGAATATATCTGCAAATAATCAAACTACTTGTTATTCTAGAAAGATGAATAATCGTCAAGACTTGTTATAACTCATACTGCTAATAATCGAACGGTTTGTCATATGTAAGAAATGACTATGTGCTGAATATAACCGTGTAAGACATTGTGAAATGTCAAGAAAGAACACACATATAGATGACAACGAATTACGTTAGTTTATGTAACTAACTTGAACGGTGTGATTGTCATCCAATGTGAGATGTTCATTCGCTAAGTTGGAGATATTTTGATTGTGTAAAATGATTACACATTGATTTTATGTGACAATAATCACATAATAAATTTTGATAATCATATAATGATAAGAGATTAAATGTGATTATATATAATCACAAGTGAATTGGAATGACATGTTATAAGTGTAGGACTTACACATATAACTTATGAGATCCTCTTAAAACATGTGTGATTTAAGGTGATGATTTGTCTAAAAGAAGAATGTTAGTAGATGAAGCTATGGGTAATCATAATGATGCATCTTCTGTCATACGCTTGATTCCTTGGTCTATAGCATGCTAGATTTGGAATCTGTTAATTATGATATGGAAAATAATTAACATAAGACATTCAAAAAGTTTGCATACACTAGTATGAAACTTGTGAAGTGACAAATTACTAAGGATCTTGATGTCATATCCATGTGAGGAAAAATCTTATAAACAAGATTAATACATCGAAAGAGAGAACCTTTCTACAAAATTCTTGAGATAAATTTCATGTGGGGGATTCGGGCCTAGCTAGAGTTCAAAAGGACACCAAAAAGGTGAAGTTCTTGCCCAGTTGGAATAATCAAGAATTTCTTGTAGCATGATATATTTAAAGAGTTGAACAAAACTTGAATTTGCACAGACATATTATGTCGATATGACAACTACTCTCAGCATGAGTTATCCCTATTGACCATGTAAAGTCATAGAATAACACTGTGGATCCGCTTGTGAAATTCTAAAATGTGAGAGTTAGTTAGCAAGTCGTGAAGAGGAATGGGACTAAAGCCCTTGAAAAGTTTGTATGAAGGAACACCTAACCCAGCTGACTGGAGATCTCAAGATCTGGGTTCAATAGGACAACCTACTTGTATAAACTGAGGTTACTGTGGGGGAGTAATAAACTCCATATTCATTTAAGGGAGTTAGCAAACTTCCTAGTCCATTCCTATAACAGTGACAATACGAGGTTAAGCATATGGCTTTTAATGATTAATCGAGAATCACCTATGTGAGAGAGAAGTGGGGTCGCTTCTAAGGGAATTGTGGGGCGCAATTCTTAACAGCTCTCGCAGAACCAGGCTAATGTTCATGACCATAACGAACATAACTATGAGAACCAAAAAGTGTCAAGGAGATATTTGTGTGAATATATATTGTCGTCTCCACAAACAGCGGACAGTTCAAAGACATCAAGTTCTACTGGCTGCTAGGAGGCTAAGTATATTTCACGATGGAAGATTCAAAGGGTAACACCTACCTATCCTATGCAAATGTCATCTGCAAAACTCTATTACAATATCGAGTCGTTGATAGTCATTTCCCTTATCAATTTCATTCATGTGGGGGATTGTTGGAAAATGTGGTCAAATGTGACGAATGACAATTGATTTTGTCATCAAGTTTACTAATGAGAATTAAGAATAAAATTAATTAATGGTTTTATTTTAATTCATGAGACATTAGTAAATTTAATTGTGTTAATTAATTATGACCATTTTTTCCATTCCAATTCCCTATATATTGGAGCTTACTCTTTCATTTCATATACACCAAGAAATAATAACTCACTTCTCTCCTTTGTTCACCATTAGTCTTGACCTTGTGTGTATCCATTCGTAATAGAGGAAAGGCACGATTTTGGTTCGCCTTGATAACCCGTTTGTGCAACGGGGTTATCCGTTGTTGTTGTATCCTGGGAGATAGACGTTCACGATTCTCAAGCACCATGGAGAGGTCGAATCTGCCTTAAGGAAACTGTGAGCATCACATGCCTCAACATTTTCCTTACTTGTGTTTTTTGTGTCTCAACAATTCAAAGATTTACGGTATCGTTTCTCTACACTTTTATGTTTTTATGTTATGGTTTATTTGTCTCTAATAGCAATACACGTAATATATACAACATAACATTCATATAGCCTATTGTAGCAACTTGTTAATTATAAAATCAAAATAAAATAAAATGACATTCGAAACGTTTTTAGACATACAAAACACACACATACTATTGTTTTTTCTCTCTTAAATAATTAACCGTCTTCTCAGGTACACCACCATCAGATCCTCCTCGGCCGCCACCACCTCATCCTCGGCCGCCATAGTACGCCGGAATCACTACTTTTTTGGTTTCAGTTATATGTGATATTGGTGGTAGATCTTGTGGTTTTGGTGGTAGATCGGGATATAAAACCTCAAACACAACAGCAAAACACACGCAAACCATTTAACCACGCCTTCTCTAAACAAAAAATACACAAACTCCTAGAAACACATCATTCGCCGCCACCACATCAGCCGCAAAAATAGTCACCAAGCACCCGCCGCTGCATTGCGCGGGTACCGTTCTAGTCACATAAAAATACAATTTAATAATTAAGTCTTTCATTATCTTAAATGGTATCTTACCTTTAGATAAGATCCATCAACAAAATTTGCTATCATTTGGTCATCAGCTACTGGGTGGTGATCCAGAGATCCCGGTCATTTTTGTTATTGTATATGTTTTATTAGGATTTTATTTTTCGTATTCAATGCATAAACTCTATCACAACAAAATCCTAGCCGTCAAAATATACCAAATATGTTGAATTGCAATCAATCAAAAGTATTTTTTTTTCTTCCTTATTAAACCATTTTCGTTGACTAAAATCATTATCATTGACAACAAAAGTTAATCACCAAACTGTTGCTCATTTCTAAAAGCAAAGCAAGCCATGATATAAAAAATAGCAAATGTCATTAAAACATAAACTCTATCACACAAAACCCTAGCCCTCAAAATATACCAAACGAAACAGCGAAGTAATATACAATTATGTCGCCAAATACAAGTCGATCTCCGTGAAAATAAACAACAAATAGAAAAGAAAACAAGTTAAAAAGAAGCGGCTTTCAATGTTCGTTTCAGTTTCTCTTTATGGATGCCTCAAGTACAAACTACAAGGGAGTATTAGATGATTAGGTCAGTGGAACAAATATGATTGTGGGTTTGAGTTCATTAGGTTTAGGGTTGTGGTTTCTTATCCAATAAGCTACATGTTTATCATAGATACACAATCTTCTTATTTAGTTACACAAAAACACAATTCAATAATATATGAAATAACAATATGCACGCGGAAGCCCAAATCACCATACGCGGATCCATATAGTCATATGATTGACCGATAAAAATAACAATAAATGTTATACCTTTTTAGCGTGATTGGTAGATCGAATGGAGACAAGATCAAACCTAATTCACCAAAAACCCCTAGTAACCAAGATGTAGATTACCTCTAAAATAGTCCACAGTATACCTCACCGAGCACAACTGGATGCTAATTCTTCTAATAACCCTTGATTCACCTAGTTCTACACTTAGAATAGATGAAAGATATAAAACAAACACGCTAGGAAACACCTAGGGTTCGGCCATGTATGTGACAATTGATGATTTTTCAGGTTAATATTTAACCAAAAACTCGAGTTATATCACTTTTGACACTTACGTGATCGATTTAAACAAACACCGGGAAGTTATCATGCGTATTTGAAATTACATCTTCTGATGACTCTCAGACCATCAAAAGTCATTTATGGTCTTTTTGTGATTTTCCGTCATGGCCACCCATGCCAGTTGTGTTGTTGCACGAGCACGCTTAACTGAAATTGAAATAATATTTTTGGATGCGTTTCGACTTTAGACAACGTGTAGTCTGCTTTCAATTTACATGTTACAATCGTACTGATAATATTTTCACTTGTCATGAGCATATATATTACGGGTTACATAAAATTTACATTTTGTGCATCTCATTTGCATCAATGTCATTTGATAACATGCATAAACATACAAATGTTCCACCAATCCTTAAAATATCTAGATTCTTCTCTCTTACACATAAAAAATCAGAATTTAAAAACACTCTCCCCCTGGTGCTTGTAGACGGCACACATCCACACACCACATTAAATTTTATTCTTATCCAACATTTCCTTTGTATACTCTCTGAACCTTATCCCTAGATGCATCCCCCCTTAACCCCTCTAGATCCTTCCTAACCTCGTTATAATTACAAACTAAACCCTTATTTCTACCACTCTCTAAAAACACACACCAAACAAAAACCCTCTCCCTCTCCTCTCCCTTTGGTGCACCACTACCCCACCACCACAAGGTGGTTCCTTTGTTTTGATCTTCAAGATTCGGGTTTATATTTGCTCTAGTAGTTCCGGGTTATTTATAGAGTTATTTGGGTTATTATCTTTGGTTGATTTGGGTATTTTGTTCATCTTCGACTCCTTTTATTTGAGGTAAGCTCATCACCTTCATTTCTTTCTTCATCATCATCATCCATATCGTTTTATGCATACACTTGTCATCGTACATGTTATTTTTTACATAAAGATTCAAACTTTATACTTGTAACATCTTTAAAACTTGTATTGTGATATAAAGTTTCAAACTTTATACTCGTAACATCTTTAAAAGTTGTACTCCCTCCGTCCCAAAATATAAGTCCGTTTTGACTTTTTGTATCAAATTTTGAGCCTAAATATTTTTGTTTATATTGTATCATACTTGATAAAACTTATACCAATGAAAAATACATTTAAAACACAATCCATTCATATATTTTGCATCAAGTATTATATGATACAATCAAAAATATATACGGTCAAAGTTAAATTCAAAAAGTCCAAATGGACTTAAATTTTGGGTCGGATGTAGTATTTTTATATAAAGCTTCAAACTTTATACTTGTTACTATATAAAGACTTGTAATTCTACATAAAGGTTCAAACTTTATAATCATAACTTGTTAAAAACTATAATGAATACATATAGGTGCAAACTTTATACTTACTACTATATAAAATGTGTATTTTCATTAAAAAAAAAGATTCAATCTTTATACTTAATAGTGGTTGTAATCACTTATTTTTACAATGTTGTGATATTTACGTTTATATTTACAATCTTTATAAATATTGATGGAAGGGATTAAGTTAGAATTGGCGTTGTTGGTTTGATTAGAAACATTGGTGGATGTGTGATAACGCTCAAATTGTACATGTTTTTAGTAGCGTTATCCGTGCTTTTATGTATGTTATTTGGCTATAATCATATTCTTTTGTTACTTAATCGCATAAAAGTGCGTATGCTAGTTCATTTGTAGCAAAGTACAGGAAAGTGGAGAAAAAGATGGAAAAATAAGTAAAATACGAAGATTTCTTCATATACGAAGAATTCCCAAAAAAAGCAAGACTTGTTGGAGTCTATTCGAGAAGATAAAGTCATCAAGATGGTGGTCCAAAGACTCAAGAATAAAGTTCAAGAGGGAAAACGAGAAAGAATTGAAGAAAAGAAGCTAAAACGAAGAAATATGGAAGACTCGTTGTTCTCGACACACCTTCACCATTATGGCCATATCTTGAGCATACGAACTCCGATTTAGGTGATTCAAGTGGCCACGGAAAGCTAAGAGAAAGATCCACAATTTTGGTTTTTGTTGTTTTCTGTCAAAAAGCTCCAACCGTTCGGTAGTGCCCCGCAACCGTTTCGGTTGGAGAGTTGTCAAGAAGACCAACCGAAATGGGTGGAGCTTAACAGATTCGGTTGGAGGGCCTGTTTCAGCCATTTCTTCATCACTAAGACTCCAAACTTGTCCCAAACGATTCTAGGTCCTTCCCACTCAGTTTCTAGTCCCTTCCTAACTCCTTGGAGGCCAAGTTGAGCATTTAATACCCTAGGTCTTGGTTCAAGTATAAATAGAGGCCTTTGCAACCTCATTTCAGGCACCACAACTTGAGAGAACTTCTCTCACACCTCTCCTACCACCACCACTCCTTTCTAGGTGTGAAATTCAAGCCTCCATCCTTAAGGACGAATTTCCACCTAGAGAGCAAACCCCAACTTGAGAGAACACACCCACTCTCAATCTCTTCACCCCAACTTGTGTGTAATTCTTGCCTCCACCCGTAAGGACGAATTTCCACCAACCTATCTTTCCCAAAAGACCACAAACCTCTGCCATTTCCAGAAGTATGCATGGTTAGAAGTTGTAGTTCATTGGAGGCTTGAAGGAGTGCTATAATCCTTCACCCTTGCCTAATGTAATCTTACTTTGGGTAAGCCTTGTTACTTTTATGATGTTGAATGCTATTGTTCATGTTTGGTTCTTTAATTGTGTTGATTATGTGATTCTTGTGAATGTTGTCATGATACTTGTTTATTTCATATGAGAATTGTGATAAAATGAGGTTTGGATAATTGTAGTGTTTGTTTGGAATATGTTGATAACATCATAATTGGTTGAATTGGAACTTGTTCTTGTTTATTGTTTTGGTTGATCATTGTTAAGTTTAATGTCGAAAAGTATTCTTAACTATGGTTAGTTCCAATTCATTAGTCGACGAATGATTTTTGGTCTTGTACTTTGTGACGATTGTGCAAGAGAATTAGTAAACATAACAAGTAAAGGTTTAATTTGGATTAAGGCCGAAAGGAATCTTTTGAATATGTGTTGTCATTATCTTTCAAGTAAATGGAACTTATCGAATTAATAACATCAGAGTATAAGTGCCGAAAGGATTATTTCTTTGTTGTTGGTTTAGGCATAAGGCTCATGACATGATCATTTGATTGAGGCTTATGTATATTTGATTTACAAAACACTAAACTGTTATTATGGGTTTTATAGTTCATATATATTATCTTTAATAATATGTTTTCCAAACTAAACATCCTAATATCCTTGTGATCATTTGTCTAAACATGTATGTTCTTTGTGTGCTTGTTCTCATATTTCTTTTCTAAGTTGTTTGATCTGTGACAATCATAACCATAACCTTGTTACTTGCTTAAACAAACAAACGACACTTGAGTGCAACCAAGTCTCTTGGGAAGACCTTGATTTACCATATACTATACTACAGCTTGACTAGGGTATACTTGCTCGAATGTGTTCCTAGTTAACCAGTAATTCTTGCATATAAATTTAAAACCTCGTGCGAACACATCAAGTTTTTGGCGCCGCTGCCGGGGACTTGTTTTGCACTTATTTGTTCGTTTGATTGTTTTCTTGGATATTTTGTTTGTTTGCTTGCATGATAATTCCGGCATTGTCACCATCAAGTTTATGTTTGTTGAATTGTTTTCTTGAATTGTTTGTTTGTTTGCTTGTTTGCTCGAATGATATATTGATCTTGCTCATGAATGATTGTTTCCTTACTCTTGTTTGATTGCTCTTGATGTTTGCTCTTGATGTTCGCTTGAATGCTTGTCTTTTTCTTAAAAATCTCTCATTTTTCTTAGTTGCTCAAATGATCTTGGCATCAAAATCAAGTTTTTGATGTTGGGATCTCGTTCTTGTGTTCTAAAATGCTCATTTCATTGATTGCTTCCTAAGTGTGCTCGAAAATATTTGCGAAAAAACCACCAAAACCACCCAAACAACTCTAACCGAATCGGTTGGAATCCCAACCGAATCGGTTGGAGCTCTCGGTAAATAATTATCAAAAGTCATTTTAGAGTTAAAAAAAAATCTTAAAAATCGCCTCTAACCGATCGGTTACACCCTGTAACCGGTTCGGTTGGAAGGCGGGTCACAGTTTGGTTCATCCCAACCGATCGGTTACACCCCGTAATCGATTCGGTTGGACCAATGGTATAAAAAAAAAAAAAATCCTATTTTGTTTTTATGTGTTCGAGTTTAGATCAAATAAGTTTAAGTGTATTGTGGGATCATTCCTAAGATACTTAAGCATTAGTATTTTTATTATTGTTCATCATTTTTTCCATTTTTAAGTTTTGTTAATTTTTAGTACATTGTAAATAATTAAGTACATGTTTTTAAAAATTAAATGTTTCGAACTTTGTGGGTATGTTCACTGGAAACCCTCACGAGACTATAACTCGTCCACCCGGGCCACCGAGAGGTTTAAAGGCTTGTTGCATACGCTAAATGCAACCGTTATTCCTACGAAAGTGAGTTTTAGAATTTTACGCGTTTTTGTAGTTTAGTTTATTTTTGCAGATTTAATAAGCTCTTGGAGGAAGGAATGATTGGATTGTTGATGACGTTATACTTGGGATTGGACATGTTTGAAAGAGAAATCGATTGATCTCACACGCTTATGCCAGCGTTTGCGTAGCATTTTTATCATATGGAGTTCGATCATGATTTCTTTGGCCCGGGAGGTTTCGTTTATCTCAGACTTATAGTTTTATTTTTCCCTATCTTACATGCTTCGTAGTTTAGTTTTCACAATTGCGTTATTTTGTTTCTTTGTTATTTTTCCTTTGTTTGTTTGTTTGGTAAATTATTTTATAAACTGACTTTTTTAAATCCCTCGAAAGTAAGGTTCACCCATTGTAAACAAACTATGTGAGAGGTATAAGGCGGGTCTCCCTGATTCCCTAAAGAAGTTGGGTTTTTAATAGGCTTCGAGCTGACCTGCTTCTCCGCTTCTTTGTGCGTTTCAATGGAGCTACCGTGAACTCGTGGGAAAAGAATAAGTCATGTTTGGTTTTTTAAAAAATAAAAATAAAAATTAAAAAATTAAAAAAAAAGGAATAAAAAAAGGAATAAAAAAAGGAAAAAAAAAGGGGTCGTAACTAGTTTATTTTTCAAATTTTTCTCGTAGTAATAGTAGTAATAATAGTAGCAGTTTTTTATAGTCATTAAGTTATTTTTCCTTTTTGTGCTTAACTTAAGTGTGGGGGGAAAAGTTATTATGAAAAGCGAAACTAGTTTTTAGATTCCAAAATTTTTGGGTCAATTTTAAAATTTTGTGAACTTGTTAGCCCTCATGATCTAGTTGTTTTCACGCTTATAGGATAATATATTAGAATAACTGGATTAATCCACTGGTGAAATCGGTAATTTTGAAAAACTTGAGATGTGTCCCGATTAATATTGCTATCCATTCTGGGGTCGATGACATTTGCTAGCACATTTTATAGCCCTTCCACTAAATTGTGAGGATTTCAGCCCGTTTCATATATAGCATACATCTTTTATGCTTGGATATTTTTGCTATGAGTGTGCCGGTGATTTTATTTATTCTATAACTTGTACTTGCAAATCATTACCATACAACAGTAAGATCACATTCGTGTGATATAAGTGTATTCGTGTGATAAAGAGGTAACCTTAAGAATAAAACCAAATGGCCTTCCATTTACATCTAATGATATATTAGCTAGCCACATCGGTTAGTTAACCACCCACATGGACCCATTTGTTAGCGCTCATCTTTAGCGCTAGATACCTTTAGTACACCCTTTGAATCATTCTTTTCTTTTTGTTAAATCCAGAAAAATACAAAAATATTTTACACTTTAAACCTTAGCCTAACCCTTGTCGATGTCTAAATGGTTGGTTGCTAGTTGCTTGGTATTGTTGGATTGTTTTTGATGATTATGAGTTAGCCGCACTTTGCCATTCGTGTGTGCCATTCTGACAAAGATGAAGGTGGCCAACTTCTTATTTGTATGTTTGTGGTGTGTGCTTATACGAAGTGTGGGGGTGATGTGATGTATGTGGTTGAAAAAAAAGATAGAAAAAAAATGGATGAAAAAAAAGTAAAAAAAAGGAATAAGTCATCAAAAAAATGAAAAAAAAAATATGTGATGACAATGTGCTATATTATTATGAAGATGAAGGAAGAGAAAATATGTTTAAGATATCGATTAGCCAATGTGCTAAGACGTGATATATGTATTTGGTAATCAATATTTGAAGATGAGAAGATTGTAACTATAATCATTTTCGGGTTTGCGGTTTGTTCAGTAACTAGTAACATGGGTATTAGACTTGACTTTATTCTTCTTTATTTTTTTTTAACACCAATTTTATAAATATTCCCATGCCTTATCCATTCCCTTTTGGCTTTGTGAAAATATGAAGTGCGTGAATATTTTAGTGACCATCCGGTTCTTGAAGGATCGAATGACGCGTCAGCGATCTAGTGCATATTTATGGTGACCATCCGTTATGCGAATAATGCGCAAGCGATCCAAAGTATAATCTAGTGACCATCCGTTATTTGACTTAATCATGAATTCGCGCCAGCGATCTATTATATTCTTGTATGTAATGTTTGAACATAAGCCTAGATAAACCCCTTTTAGCCTAACCCAAATAAAAACCCTTTTTAGATGTTTACATTTGGTGCTTACGCCACGTCGGTGGAGTTTTGTTTCTTGTACAAGCTTATGGTAATATTTAGATCATGACTGAGCAATATGAGTGTACTATTCCTTAATACTATCCATCACTAAATAAATTGAGTGTTAAGTGAATTATATATCCATTCCTTTTCTTGAGGTGCTTAGCCAAGTTATCAAGCAAGAGAATCCATAGGGTATTGTCAAACATCTCGGTTTTTCACCTCTAAAAGCTTAAAACGATGAATCTTATCTCGTACTTGTACTTGGTAGATTTGCATCATATTTTTTTCTAATCATATTTCATGCACCATGTGGATTTTATTTTTCTCAATTTCTAGATTTGCTTGAGGGCAAGCAAAACCTTAAGTGTAGGGGAGTTTGCGCTCTTTTTTCGCTTATTTTTATATATTAAAAAAAACCCAAAAATATTTTGATTTAAATTTTCTTTTCGTTTTGTCATTTAGTTATGTAGTTTAATTTTCCTTTTCTTAGATTTGCTTGAGGGCAAGCAAAGTTTAAATGTGGGGGAATTTGATAACGCTCAAATTGTACATGTTTTTAGTAGCATTATCCGTGTTTTTATGTATGTTATTTGGCTATAATCATATTCTTTTGTTACTTAATCGCATAAAAGTGCGTATGCTAGTTCATTTGTAGCAAAGTACAGGAAAGTGGAGAAAAAGATGGAAAAAGAAGTAAAATACGAAGATTTCTCCATATACGAAGAATTCCCGACAAAAGCAAGACTTGTGGAGTCTATTTGAGAAGATAAAGTCATCAAGATGGTAGTCCAAAGACTCAAGAATAAAGTTCAAGAGGGAAAACGAGAAAGAATTGAAGAAAAGAAGTTAAAACGAAGATATATGGAAGACTCGTTGTTCTCGACACACCTTCACCATTTTGGCCATATCTTGAGCATACGAACTCCGATTTAGGTGATTCAAGTGGCCACAGAAAGCTAAGAGAAAGATCTACAATTTTGGTTTTTGTCGTTTTCTGTCAAAAAGCTCCAACCGTTCGGTAGTGCCCAGCAACCGTTTCGGTTGGAGAGTAGTCAAGAAGACCAACCGAAACGGTTGGAGCTTAACTGATTCAGTTAGAGGGCCTGTTTCAGCCATTTATTTATCACTAAGACTCCAAACGTGTCCCAAACGATTCTAGGTCCTTCCCACTCAGTTTCTAGTCCCTTCCTAACTCCTTGGAGGCCAAGTTGAGCATTTAATACCCTAGGCCTTGGTTCAAGTATAAATAGAGGCCTTTGCAACCTCATTTCAGGCACCACAACTTGAGAGAACTTCTCTCACACCTCTCCTACCACCACCACTCCTCTCTAGTCTCTAGGTATGAAATTTAAGCCTCCATCCTTAAAGACGAATTTCCACCTAGAGAGCAAACCCCAACTTGAGAGAACACACCCACTCTCAATCTTTTCACCCCAACTTGTGTGTAATTCTTGCCTCCACCATTAAGGACGAATTTCCACCAACCTATCTCTCCCAAAAGACCACAAACCTCTGCCATTTCCAGAAGTATGCATGGTTAGAAGTTGTAGTTGATTGGAGGCTTGAAGAAGTGCTATAATCCTTCACCCTTGCCTAATGTAATCTTACTTTGGGTAAGCCTTGTTACTTTTATGATGTTGAATGCTATTGTTCATGTTTGGTTCTTTAATTGTGTTGATTATGTGATTCTTGTGAATGTTGTCTTGATACTTGTTTATTTCATATGAGAACTTGTGATAAAAGGATGTTTGGATAATTGTAATGTTTGTTTGGAATATGTTGATAACATCATAATTGGCTGAATTGGAACTTGTTCTTGTTTATTGTTCTGGTTGATCATTGTTAAGTTTAATGTCGAAAAGTATTCTTACCAATGGTTAGTTCCAATTCATTAGTCGACGAATGATTTTGGTCTTGTACTTTGTGACGATTGTGCAAGAGAATTAGTAAACATAACAAGTAAAGGTTTAATTTGGATTAAGGCCGAAAGGAATCTTTTGAATATGTGTTCTCATTATCTTTCAAGTAAATGGAACTTATCGAACTAATAACATCAAAGTATAAGGGCCAAAAGGATTATTTCTTTGTTGTTGGTTTAGGCATAAGGCTCATGACATGACCATTTGATTGAGGCTTGTGTATATTTGATTTACAAAACACTAAACTATTATTATGGGTTCTATAGTTCATATATATTATCTTGAATAATATGTTTTCCAAACTAAACATCCTAATATCCTTGTGATCATTTGTCTAAACATGTATGTTCTTTGTGTGCTTGTTCTCATATTGCTTTTCTTAGTGGTTTGATCCGTGACAATCATAACCACGACCTTGTTACTTGCTTAAACAAACAAATGACACTTGAGTGCAACCAAGTCTCTTGGAACGACCTTGATTTACCATATACTATAATGCAACATGACTAGGGTATACTTGCCCGAATGTGTTCCTAGTTAACCGGTAATTCTTGCATATAAATTTAAAACCTCGTGCGAACGCATCAATGCGTTTAGGATTAGAAATGATGTTGGTAAAGTTTTGTAGAAATTAAGTGGATGAGCTAACGCTTTCATCACCCAATCCCCGCATCCCGCTTAATACCTGCCGCAGAGAAAAGAAAATGTGGATGAGCTAACGCTTAGTGAACATATATAAGTAATGAAAAGCAATAAGTCAAAAATGAATAAGCGAAACGAATCCAACAAAAACTTGCTGAACAAGATGTTAAATGAAATAAGGACCAAATATGGTATTAAGGAATAATCAAGGGGTTATGAAGGAATAACAACGGAACTTTCAAGGAATTGCCCAAGTGCCTAAACATGATACATAAATAGACCAAAACAATCAAAACAAACATTTCACATCATAGCATATCATATCATATAATAGCATAATAAATCATAGCAAATGAAGTGATCAACTCCCAAAAGTGTATGGCGCGCGCGCGCACACACACACACACACACACATGAGAATGCTATGGACAAAAACACACCTCCACATATAGCGTCATGCCATTGGTGCCTCAATGACATAGCCATGGTACCTCCATGGCTAGTTAGTACCTTGGGCAATAGATTATGTCAAATAATATAAATAAACATAGAGTAACGATCAAGGGTTGTTCATTAAAGATAATATGAAAATGGAATGAAAACATCAAATAGCATAATCAAACGAATATCTTAACAAATGAAACAAAATCAAAGATCAAAGAGTCATGAGAAAACCCTTACTGATAAAGGGCAGAATATATGTACCTTATGAACGAAAGCAAATGAGGAAATGCACACAAGGACAATGAGTTACTGCTTCTTCACCGGATCTACACGAATTAGGATCATTTAATACTTAAGAGTCCATGAATTGTCATAACTAATTCATAAATAATTTTAGTGGTTCATTAATGTGAGTAGGGTTCCATTACAAAAATTAGGTTAATATATGTCTTAAAGTATCATACTTAAGGTTCCAAAAGAATTTAGGCTCAAAACACATTAAATGATATTAGGTTTAAACAAAACCCTAACTTACTTCTTATCTCAGATTTTAACTCATTTGGTCTGTTCTTTACGAATTTTAAAAGCATATCAAATAAGGTCTTGAGGTTCTCTAATTTTTATCTGTGATTCCCACATAAGTTAAGTAGTTACTCTAATTTGTGCAGATTTTATTAATAAGCGCAAATACCTTTTCAAAAATCGTTTTCCCAAACTTGTCCAAAAAGTGCACTGCAGGTATACCCAGAAAGTTTGCCTTTAGTTAACCCATTTAGAAACTTCATAAAAATCCACAAAAATTTCAAAAAGACACACATAACTTTGATAGCGCCCCTGTAAAATGAGAGCTCTTAAGTCCTTATGGTTTGCAAATTAAAAATCAAAAATTTCAACTGATTTTCAGACTCGATTTCTTAGATTTGACACTTAATCTCCCAAAAATCAAAAGACTACTCTCCCGACCTCCAATTTCCCAGAAGTTTACATATTTGGAAACTACATAACCTGAAATTGAATTTAGAGTCCAGAATCACACAAAAATAAGTTGTCATCATTAGTTTAGACACCCATCAATCAAACCCAAATTCTGCACAGATTTAACGGGACAACTAACAAGACCGAAACAACCTAATACTCAGACCATTTTTAGATCCAATTCACATACGTATTTTTTATAGGTTTAACTCACATACAAGACACATGTTTCTAGCCCCACATGGCCCATACACACGATACACACACAAACATAAAATTAACGAGCCAAAGCATAAAACAACACCAAAACGAGCCATAATCCCACGAAATAAATGTGTACGTCCCATTATTAAATACTTAGGGTTTTATCCAGGTTCTTAGGTGGTAATATGATAAACATATTAGGGTCTAAATGACCAGGTACTAAGAGTGTAACAACTTATTCGAAACAGCCCAAAACATAATGCATGTCGACACGTATTGGTGATGATTTTATGTGAGGTTGTCTTGTGGTATTCATATTCAGAATTAATGTGGCCAAACAATGATACAAAAGCATGATGGTAGAGTTCATATTACATGTTTACTACGGATTATAAGGTGTCAAAAGGATGAAGGAATAAAAGGTGATGATGTGTTACCTTATGCAGAATATAACGAGACCAAGAAAGAACAAAAGAGACCCACGAATCAATACCAAAAACACCCAAGAATACCACGATCAAAACACCCTTCAAACTCTTCTTCTCCTTGACCTTGAGGCTGAACAAATGGCAATGGAGGCTGCTAGGGTTTTGAGAGGACTCAGTATTGAGAGGGTGGGAGAGAGCCGTATATTTGTGTTTCTGAAAGTTGTACTATGAATGGAATGAGGGAATACCGATTGATAAGGAGAGTTATAAAAAGAAAAATGTGTAAAAGAGTTTAGGGATAGTCGTGTGTTGGCTTGGGCAACATGAGATCAAGTAAATCTTTTCTTTTAGTTAAGTATATATTCACAAATCTTTTCTAGTTCTTATCTTTCGGTTTTTAAATTGTGAAAGAACGTGTAGAGTTTTATGGACCTAAGATGTGTGTCGATTTATATGTATTAGGATAGATTAGGAAACATGTATTGTGTATTTTATTTCATAACATAGGTTTAGGATATATAATGTGTAGTTAATTTACAACCGATTGTTTTATTTACTTATTAAACTTATATTTAAACTAAGATTAAATTCAAATGGACAAATATAAAGGTAATCCGGATTTTTGGGTTTTACACCACCTTCGGTGAGTGGAGCTTCTCATACATTTTACGAGTCTGATTCAATGTCTGTTGAGGAGATCAACTAACATCTTTCAGAACTGGTGGACTGAATGGTGGTCGGATTGGATTTTGTGGTCGGATCTGGCCAGATCTTTAACGATGGGTGTTGGCCGGATCTTGTGATGTCTTTTTAAAATGGTCTTGGCCGGATCCTGTGGTATCCTTTTATGATGATGGTGGCGGCTGGGAGGTGATGGTTATTTTCTTGGCTTGGATCTTGTGGTTATTATAAGAGAGAGAAAAAATGATAAGAAAAATAAAATATGTGATGTGTATTTATATATGTGTTTTGAGGGTATATTTGTTATTTAAGTCAAAAGCAAATAAAAAAAATATCTTCACCTATCACTTGTACTTGCAATGACACATGTCATAAAAATAATGGAGTAAAGCAGTTGAGTAATCGAGCATGACTAAAATAGGAAACAGACCTAAAAGGTGACCAAGTCATGGACCATGTATGAATATTTGTCCTACTTTGGTAATTTTCTCTTAGTTTTATTTTTACTTTTGAATTGCTATTTTGTACTTGATATTTTTGAATTTGGTTTTGTCTTTGGTTTGAAAATTTAAATAAAACTTCCGCTTCTTTTATCGAATTTGTTATTTGTTTCTTTATTTGATTACTACTAAGTTGTAACCGAGCTAGGTCCGTTTAGCTATGAAAAAAAGGTGTGTTCAGTGTTGGCGTGGATTGCAGTTCGATAATTTTGATTTGGTTAATCACCAGGAATTGAAGGTTGCTTTGGATTTGGAGTCGTCATTTGATTCCGTGTTGGTATTGGATTTGTTTTGTTCGACTAATTCTGCTTCTAGTATTATACTTTATCTGTCTCATAATTATTGTTCACTGTTGACTTTTTAAGTCTTTATTTTTCAGTTTTGACCTTGAATACTTTTAATTGTATTATATAATACTTGATGCAAATATATGAATAGATTAGGTATTAAATGTATTTTCATTGACATAATTTTCATCAAGTATTATATAACAAAAATAAAAATATTTAAACTCAAAGTTGAAAAATAAAGACTTCAAAATTTAACAATGGACAATAACTATGAGACGGAGGAGTATTCGATTGAGGGCGGGGGCTTTCTAAAAAGATATCGATTAGTCTCATGTTTTGAAAAACCTTTTGAATATTGATAATTTTTATTTGGATGGTTGTTGGGCTTTTGGATTGTTCTTTTTGAATTATGGGTCTGCACTTTGCACTGGTATTAGAATTTGTCTTTTGGTCAGGTTTAAAGAAATAATTTGTCAGAATACTATTTTAGGCCTTCGAATTTGAATTTGATTTTTAGGCTATAATTCTTATCATTTAAGTTGGTCATTAAAATTTAAATTTGGCATTTGATATAGAAGATCTATTTGGTGTTTGAAGTCTTCATTATAATCAAATCGTTTGAAAATTGTAAGTTTGAAAATTTTGGATCTTCTTTTGGTTGTCCGAATTTGATTGTCTTTGTTGAATATCGATTGAACCGATTTGTTTGGTTTGGTTTACCGTTTTTAAATTTTCAATTAACATTTGATTGTTTGTTTTGAAGTTGTCGACATGTGTTTGGGATCACTTTGTTTTGAATTTGGCTAGTATCTATACCGTTGTGGGTATTAAACTTTATTTGGAATAGGTGGAGGGGTTCTATTCATGGTGAAGATTGTTACGGAAGTCAATTAAACTCTACGGGCGTTTGGTATACACTTTTTTTTGTTGTTTCCTAACAAGGATTTATAAAGCCTCACGAGTTGCAGCGGCACGCGTTTTAAAAATGTTTTTACGCCATAATGAAACTTTTATTTTAATTTACTTACTTGATTTCAACCCACTTTCAAGTTCATATCTTCTAACCATATTGACTAAGGTGTAAGTAATCTATAATATGGTTCAATATATATGTGTTAGGTTGGATTTTATTTATAGAATATGTGTATAATTTAACTACACCATACAATGTATCTTTCATAATATTTGATATTTTGGAATAATAAATTTTATAAATTTTTGTTATTAGATGGGTATTAGGTTGTTTAAACTCTAATTGACTTTTTTTTTAAATCTTATAAAAGCCAATCATCCTCTAGATGTATCCAAATGATATTTTGTCGATTAAAGGGTTTTATGAAATTTACAACACGAGGGATTTTGATTATTTTTTTATAGATTGAAGAGTTTTATGAAAATGTTTGATAGTGTGAGGGTGTTTATTAAAATATATATAGAATAGGCGGTTATTTTGTAAGAATTGAAAGGGGTCTAAAAAAGATTATAACAAAGTCCGTAATCCGTTAAGTTTTTTAAAACAAATGGGCCGTTTAGTTGGTGAAAAGTTTTCTTGTTTTTCTGTTTCTAAATTCCTAGAGAAGGGAATGGTTTTTCTTCTCTAGAGAACAGTTGAGAAGTTTGAAAATCCGTTTAGTTGGAGTTATATTTTTCCTTTTTTTAAAACGAAGACGGTGGACGGAGAGATGGGTGGCGATGGAAGGTGAGCGGCGATGGAAGGTGGACGGAGGTGCGCGTGATAAGAGTGGGGTGAGAGGAAATAGGGTTATTATTTTAGAAATGAAAAAAGTGAGAAGGGTGTAATGGTATTTTCATTTTTCTATTAAGAATTAAAAAAATGAGAAATTCATATTTTTGGAAAATTATTGGAAAAAAGTGCGACTAAACGGGTTTTCAATTTTTCCCTTTTTATATGAAATTTTTTCTGCAAAAATGGAGTATTTCTCTCCAACTAAACAGCCCCTAAGGTGCCGTTTAGTTGGAGAGAAATACTCCATTTTTCCAGAAAATTTTTCATATGAAAAGGAAAAAACTGAAAATCCGTTTAGTCGCACTTTTTTTCAATAATTTTCCAAAGATATGAAATTCTCATTTTCCAATTTGTAATATAAAAAATGAAAATAGCATTACACCCTTCTCACTTTTTTCATTTCAAAAATAATAACACCATTTCCTTTCACCCTACACTTTTATCACGCCTCTTCCATCCTCCACCTTCACCTTCCATCGTCGCCCACCTCTCCACCCACCGTCAAGTTTTCAACTAAACAACTTTTCATTTTAAAAAAAGAAAAAATATAACTCCAACTAAACGGATTTTCAGATTTCTCAACTCTTCTCTAGAGGAGAAAAACCATTCCCTTCTCTAAGAATTTAGAAACGGAAAAACAGGAAAAATTTTCACCAACTAAACGGCCCTTAAGTTTCTCAATCTATTTTCTAAAATGATTTTCATTTTTTTTTTGAATTCTTTTTAGAGATGAGTGGGTTTTATGATAATTTTTTTTTAGACAAAGGGAATTATTAATTTTTTTTTAATATACTAATTGGTTTGGGGGTTTATAAGAATATTTTATGACCTAAGGATTTTTATGAAAATGTTTATAGTTTAGGAGGTTTTATGTAAACGTTTTATAATGTAAGGGAATTTTTTGAAAATATTTTTAATCGATAATGGCGCTTGAGGGGTTTGTAGGTGGTTTTTATGAAAACGTTTATAGGTTTTTTTTTTTTTTTTTGGGAGGGGGGGGGGTTGTATGAATATTTTTGAGTGTAAAGTGGTTTTATAAAATCATTTTTAACTTATAAATGGTTTATGATAAAATATTTTATAATGTATGGAGGTTTATGAAAACACCTATAGTTTAGAGGGTTTAACATTTATACGGGGTCTTTTGAAAATATTTTGAACAGATAACTTTACAGTATTTTTGTTTATGAAAATATTTTGAATGTTTTATAGTGTAAAGTGGTTCAATAAAATAATTTTTAATGTATAACTGGTTTATGACAAAATATTATATAACGTATGGGGGTTTATGAAAACGTCTATAGTTTAGAGGGTTTAAAATTTATACGGGGTCTTTTGAAAATATTTTGAACGGATAACTTTGCCGTATTTTTTTTATGAAAATGTTTTGGCCCTGTTATATTTTTTTCGATTGTTTATGTTGATAATGGTAATAAGGCAACTGTTAATTTTTCATTGTTAATTATATAAAGTTTTATCTTTTATTTTAATTATAGTCATCATTTGCTTCATGTACATGTAGCATGAAAATGCTTATATTTTTTAACTTCTTCATATTTTAATGCTATGAATCATTTGAAGAGTTGTAAAAAGTATATACATAATAAACATTAAAAGATTTATTAATTAATGATTATGCAAGCTTATAGACTTATATAAAGCTTAACAATTGTGGATGCTCAAAGTATTTTATGACAATTTATTTATGCGATAAAGAATTAACTTTGGTAATTTGATATTATCTTGACTTTGTCCTGTGTAATGTTTATTACAATTGGATGAACATCTTTGATATATGTATACTCGTTTTGTTAATTGTGACCATGTAAGCTTTGAGTGAGCGAGTCCATTCGAACCGAATGGACATAATAAACATTAAAAGAATCATGTAAGCTTCATGTACATGTTGCATGAAAATGTATATCTTTTTGAACTTCTTCATAATTTAATACTATGAATCATTTGAAGAGTTGTAAAAAGTATATACATAACTAGCTTATAAGACCCGTTGACACCGGGTAATTTTTTAAAAAAATAGATAAATGAGATGATAATAAAAGTAATAAGATGAAAAAAGATGTTGCAAAAAGATGAAAAATTAGTATGTAAACAAAATAAGAAAAATAATGAAAGAAAACAAAATAGTAAATCTGTTATTTATTAATATGAAGTCATAAGTCAAGTACAATATAGAGTACAATTATTGTAAGTAATAATATAATAAACAGCCATTTACGTGGCCTTCAATCTTGACAGCTTTTAAAAAAAAAGCGTATGTAGTGGGAAGTAGAAGGTGTAAGTAAAACATTTGTGTCAATGATAAAACATGTAAAAAAAACAAATGCATATCGCATTATATGAATATCCGTACATACATGTTGATAACTGATCAAAGACCGTGAAGAACCTCTTTGTAAACTACATTTGTAGTAGTCTTTGATAAATTACTATCGGCATCAGAAATAACAACCTTCTTTGGCATTTTTTAGATAAATTGCTATTTTTTAGATAATGGTTTTTGATGAGCAGGACTGGATCTAATTTCTATATGGTCCATATTAAACTTTTTATTTGGCATTTTTTAGACGAATTGTTATTTTTTAGATAATTGTTTTTTGATGAGCAGAACTGGATCTACTTCCTATATGCTCTATATAAAACTTTTATTTGTCATTTTTTAGATGAATTGTTATTTTTTAGATGATTGCTTTTTATGAGCAGAACTGTACCTACTTCCTATATAGTCCATATTAAACTTTTTATTTGGCATTTTTTAGATAAATTGTTATTTTTTAGATCATTGTTTTTATGAGCAGAACTGGATCTACTTCCTATATGGTCCATAATAAACATTTTATTTGGCATTTTTTAGATGATTGTTTTTGATGAGCAGAACTGGATCTACTTACTATATGGTCCATATTAAACTTTTTATTTAGCATTTTTTAAATGAATTGTTATATTGTAGACGATTGTTTTTTATTAGCAGGACTGGATCTACTTCCTATAAGGTCCATATTAAACTTTTTATTTGGCATTTTTTAAATAAATTGTTATTTTTTAGATGATTGTTTTTTTATGAGCAGGACTGGATCTACTTCCTATATGGTCCATATTAAACTTTTTATTTGGCATTTTTAAAATGAATTGTTATTTTTTAGATGATTGTTTTTCGATGAGCAGAACTGGATCTACTTATTATATGGTCCATATTAAACTATTTATTCGGCATTTTTTTTGATGAATTGTTGTTTTTGAGATGATTGTTTTTTTATTAGCAGGACTGGATCTACTTCCTATATGGTCCATATAAAACTTTTTATCTGGCATTTTTTAGATGAATTGTTATTTTTTAGATGATTGCTTTTTATGAGCAGAACTGTATCTACTTCCTATAAGGTCCAAATTAAACTTTTTATTTGGCATTTTTTAGATGATTGTTTTTTATGAGCAGGACTGGATCTACTTCCTATATGGTCCATATTAAACTTTTTATTTTGCATTTTTTAGATGAATTGTTATTTTTTAGATGATTGTTTTTTATGAGCAGAACTGGATCTACTTGCTATATGGTCCATATTAAACTTTTTATTTAGCATTTTTTAGAGGAATTGTTATATTTTAGATGATTGTTTTTTATGAGCAGGACTGTATCTACTTCGTATAAGGTCCATATTAAACTTTTTATTTGGCATTTTTTAGATGAATTGTTATTTTTTAGATGATTGTTTTTTAATTAACAGGACTGGATCTACTTCCTATATGATCAATATTAAACTTTTGATTTGGCATTTTTTAGATGAATTGTTATTATTTAGATGATTGTTTTTCGATGAGCGGAACTGGATCTACTTATTATATGGTCCATATTAAATTTTTTATTTGGCATTTTTTAGATGAACTATTATATTTTAGATGATTGTTTTTGATAAGCATTACTTGATCTACTTCTTATATGGTATATATTAAATTTTTTTATTTGACATTTTTTTAAATGAATTGTTATTTTGTATATGATTGTTTTTTGATAAATAGAACAGGATCTACTTCTCATATGGTCCATATTAAACTTTTTATTTAGCATTTTTTAGATGAATTGTTATTATTTAGATGATTGTTTTTCGATGAGTAGAACTGGATCTACTTCTTATATGGTCCATATAAAACTTTTTATTTGACATTTTTTAGATAAATTGTTATTTTTTAGTTGATTGTTTTTGATGAGCAGTACTTGATCTACTTCCTATATGGTCCATATTAAACTTTTTATTTGACATTTTTTAGATAAATTGTTATTTTTTAGATTATTGTTTTTTGATGAGCAGAACTGGATCTTCTTGCTATATGGTCCATATTAAACTTTTTATTTAGCATTTTTTAGATGAATTGTTATATTTCAGATGATTGTGTTTTATTAGCAGGACTGGATTTACTTCTTATAACGTCCATATTAAACTTTTTATTTGGCATTTTTTAGATGAATTGTTATTTTTTAGATGATTATTTTTTAATGAGAAGGACTGGATCTACTTCCTATATGGTCCATATTAAACTTTTTATTTGGCATTTTTTTGATAAATTGTTATTTTTTAAATGATTGTTTTTTTATGAGCAGAACTGGATGTACTTGCTATATGGTCCATATTAAACTTTTTATTTACCATTTTTTAGATAAATTGTTATTTTTGAGATGATTGTTTTTTGGTGAGCAGAACTGGATCAACTTTCTATATGGTCCATATTAAACTTTTTATTTTACATTTTTTAGATGAATTGTTATTTTTTAGATGATTGTTTTTTTATAAGCAGGACTGGATCTACTTCCTATATGGTTCATATTAAACTTTTGATTTAGCATTTTTTAGATGAATTATTATTATTTAGATGATTGTTTTTGGATGAGTGGAACTGAATATACTTCTTATATGGTCCATATTAAACTTTTTGTTTTGCATTTTTTAGATAACTGTTATATTTTAGATGATTGTTTTTGATAAGCAGGACTTGATCTACTTCCCATATGGTCCATATTAAATTTTTCATTTAGCATTTTTTAGTTGAGTTGTTATTATTTAGATGATTGTTTTTCGACGAGCAGAACAGGATCTACTTCTTATACGGTCCATATTAAACTTTTTATTTAGCATTTTTTAGATGAATTGTTATATTTTAGATGATTGTTTTTGATAAGCAGGACTTGGGGGCTGTTTGATAAAAATTGTGATTTAGCACTGAATGAATCAAAAATACTGAATGATTCATGTTGCTGAATGGTTATTATTCTGAATGAAACTGATTGTTTGATGACGGTTTCGAAAGAAAAAGAATAAAATTACTAGTGTGACTTTTTCCTTTTTTTAATGAGTTAGCATTACATAAAATATTTAATTTGATAAATGTTTTGACATGATGGAAATTTTAATTTAACAAAAGTTGGCTAGATGAAAGCGTGCAAATGATTGAGGAGAAAGTATAAAACAAGAATCCTCCTCGTATAAATGGGTAATAAGAAGAAAGCTCATTAATTAGCATGTGGAGATATAACATAGTACAACAAGAAAAAAAAAATTGATTGCATAATTTAACTACTGAATGGGAGGACTCTCATATCACGCTGGCCCACTCAGAAAAAAAATGGACCACCCAGTGCTTGTTTTCTTGGCACCAAACAACATGGTCACTGACCGAATAGGAGATGAATGCTTAATCATTTCATTAAGTGGCTATCAAACACCCCCGATCTACTTTCTATATGGTCCATATTAAACATTTTGTTTGACATTTTTTAGATGAATTGTTATTTTTTAGATAATTGTTTTTTGATAAGCAGAACCGGATCTACTTGTTATATGGACCATATTAAACTTTTAATTTACCATTTTTTAGATGAATTGTTATTTTTGAGATAATAGTTTTTTGGTGAGCAGAACTGGATCTACTTCTTATATGGTCCATATTAAACTTTTTATTTGGCATTTTTTAAATGAATTATTATTTTTAGATGATTGTTTTTTTATGAGCAGGACTGTATCTACTTCCTCTATGATCCATATTAAACTTTTGATTTGGCATTTTTTAGAAGAATTGTTATTATTTAGATGATTGTTTTTCGATGAGCATAACTGGATCTACTTTTTATATGGTCCATATTAAACTTTTTATTTGACATTTTTTAGATGAATTGTTATTTTTTAGATTATTGTTTTTGAAGAGCAGGACTGGATTTACTTCCTATATGGTCCTTATTAAACTTTTTATTTGGCATTTTTTAGATTAATTTTTTTTTTAGATGATTGTTTTTTGATTAGCAGAACTGGATCTACTTGCTATATGGTACATATTAAACTTTTTATTTAGCATTTTTTAGATGAATTGTTATATTTAAAATTATTGTGTTTTATAAGCAGGACTGAATCTACTTCCTATAAGGTCCATATTAAACTTTTTATTTGGCATTTTTTAGATGAATTGTTATTTTTTAGATGATTATTTTTTTTTAATAGGACTGGATCTACTTCCTATATGGTCCATATTAAACTTTTTATTTGGCATTTTTTAGATGAATTGTTATTTTTTTGATAAGCGGAACTGGATCTTTTGCTATATGGTCCATATTTAACTTTTTATTTAGCATTTTTTATATGAATTGTAATATTTCAGATGATTTTTTTTTATGAGCAGAACTGGATCTACTTCCTATAAGGTCCATATTAAACTTTTTATTTGACATTTTTTAGATGAATTGTTATTTTTTAGATGATTATTTTTTTATGGGCAGGACTAGATCTACTTCCTATATGATCTATATTAAACTTTTTATTTAGCATTTTTTAGAGAAATTGTTATTTTTTAGATGATTGTTTTTTGATGAGCAGAACTGGATCTACTTGCTATATGGTCCATATTAAACTTTTTATTTACCATTTTATAGATGAATTGTTATTTTTGAGATGATTGTTTTTTGGTGAGGAGAACTGGATCTACTTCCTATATTGTCCATATTAAACTTTTTATTTGGCATTTTTTAGACGAATTGTTATTTTTTAGATGATTGTTTTTTATGAGCAGGACTGGATTTACTTCCTATATGGTCCATATTAAACTTTTGATTTGGCATTTTTTAGATTAATTGTTATTATTTAGATGATTGTTTTTTGATAAGTGGAACTGGATCTACTTCTTATATAGTCCATATTAAACTTTTTATTTGGCATTTTTTAGATGATTGTTTTTTTATGAGCAGGAGTGGATCTATTTCCTATATAGTCTATATTAAACTTTTTATTTGGCATTTTTTAGATGAACTGTTATATTTTAGATGATTGTTTTTTATAAGCAGGACTTGATCGACTTCCTATATAGTCTATGTTAAACTTTTTATTTGACATTTTTTAGATGAATTGTTATTTTTGAGATGATTGTTTTTTGGTGAGCAGAACTGGATCTACTTCCTATATTGTCCATATTAAACTTTTTATTATGCATTTTTTAGATGAATTGTTATTTTTTAGATAATTGTTTTTTTATAAGCAGGACTGGATCTACTTCCTATATGATCCATATTAAACTTTTGATTTGGCATTTTTTAGATTAATTTTTATTATTTAGATGATTGTTTTTCGATAAGTGGAACTGGATCTACTTCTTAAATGGTACATATTAAACTTTTTATTTGGCATTTTTTTAGATGAACTGTTATATTTTAGATGATTGTTTTTGATAAGCAGGACTTGATCTACTTCCTATATGGTGTATATTAAACTTTTTATTTGGCATTTTTTAGATGAACTGTTATATTTTAGATGATTGTTTTTTATAAGCAGGACTTGATCTACTTCCTATATGGTCTATATTAAACTTTTTATTTGACATTTTTTAGATGAATTGTTATTTTTTATATGATTATTTTTTGATAAACAGAACTGGATCTACTTCCTATATGGTACATATTAAACTTTTGATTTGGCATTTTTTAGATAAATTGTTATTATTTAGATGATTTTTTTTCGATGAGCAGAACTGGATCTACTTCTTATATGGTCCATATTAAACTTTTTATTTGGCATTTTTTAGATGAGTTGTTATTTTTTTGATGAGCAGAACTGGATCTTTTGCTATATGGTCCATATTAAACTTTTTATTTAGCATTTTTTAGATGAATTGTTATATTTCAGATGATTTTTTTTTATTAGCAGGACTGGATCTACTTCCTATAAGGTCCATATTAAACTTTTTATTTGGTATTTTTTAGATGAATTGTTATTTTTTAGATGATTATTTTTTTATAAGCAGGACTGGATCTACTTTTCCTATATGGTCCATATTAAACTTTTATTTGGCATTTTTTAGATAAATTGTTATTTTTTAGATTATTGTTTTTGATGAGCAGGACTGGATCTATTTGCTATATGGTCTATATTAAACTTTTTATTTACCAATTTTTTGATGAATTGTTATTTTTGAGATGATTGTTTTTTGGTGAGCAGAACTGGATCTACTTCCTATATTGTCCATATTAAACTTTTTATTTGGCATTTTTGAGATGAATTGTTATTTTTTAGATGATTGTTTTTTATGAGCAGGACTGGATCTACTTTCTATATGGTCCATATTAAACTGTTGATTTGGCATTTTTTAGATGAATTGTTATTATTTAGATGATTGTTTTTTGATAAGTGGAACTGGATCTACTTCTTATATGGTTCATATTAAACTTTTTATTTGGCATTTTTTAGATGATTGTTTTTTTATGAGCAGGACTGGATATACTTCCTATATGGTCTATATTAAACTTTTTATTTGGCATTTTTTAGATGAACTGATATATTTTAGATGATTATTTTTTATAAGCAGAACTTGATCTACTTCCTATATAGTTTATATTAAACTTTTTATTTGACATTTTTTAGATGAATTGTTATTTTTGAGATGATTGTTTTTTGGTGAGCAGAACTGGATCTACTTCCTATATTTTCTATATTAAACTTTTTATTTAGCATTTTTTAGATAAATTGTTATTTTTTAGATAATTGTTTTTTTATGAGCATGACTGGATCTACTTCCTATATGGTCCATATTAAACTTTTGATTTGACATTTTTTAGATTAATTGTTATTATCTAGATGATTGTTTTTCGATAAGTGGAACTGGATATACTTCTTATATGGTACATATTAAACTTTTTATTTGGCATTTTTTAGATGAACTGATATATTTTAGATGATTATTTTTGATAAGCCGGACTTGATCTACTTCCTATAAGGTGTATATTAAACTTTTTATTTGGCATTTTTTAGATGAACTGTTATATTTTAGATGATTGTTTTTTATAAGCAGGACTTGATCTACTTCCTATATGGTCTATGTTAAACTTTTTATTTGACATTTTTTAGATGAATTGTTATTTTTTATATGATTAATTTTTGATAAACAGAACTCGATCTACTTCCTATAAGGTCCATATTAAACTTTTGATTTGGCATTTTTTAGATAAATTGTTATTATTTAGATGATTGTTTTTCGATGAGCAGAATTGGATCTACTTCTTGTATGGTCCATATTAAACTTTTTATATGGTATTTTTTAGATGAATTATTATTTTTTAGATGATTGTTTTTTATGAGCAAGACTGGATCTACTTTCTATATGGTCCAGAGTAAACTTTTTATTTGGCATTTTTTAGCTGAAGTGTTATTTTTTAGATGATTGTTTTTTTATAAGCAGGACTTGATCTACTTCCATATTAAATTTTTTATTTGACATTTTTTAGATAAATTGTCATTTTTTTTATGATTGTTTTTTGATAAGCAGAACTGGATCTACTTGCTATATGGTCCATATTAAATTTTTTATTTACCTTTTTTTAGATGAATTGTTATATTTTAGATGATTGTTTTTGGTGATCAGGACTGGATCTACTTCCTATAGGGTCATATTAAACTTTTTATTTGGCATTTTTTTGATGAATTGTTATTTTTTGGTGATTGTTTTTGATAAACAGGACTGGATCTACTTCCTATATGGTTCTTATTAAACTTTTTATTTGGCATTTTTAGATGAATTGTTATTTTTTAGATAATTATTTTTTGATGAGCAGAACTGGATCTACTTGCTATATGGTCCATATTAAACTTTTTATTTAGCATTTTTTAGATGAATTTTTATATTTTAAATGATTGTTTTTTATTAGCAGGATTGGATCTACTTCCTATAAGGTTCATATTAAACTTTTTATTTTGCATTTTTTAGATGAATTTTTATTTTTTAGATGATTATTTTTTGATGAGCAAAACTGGATCTACTTGCTATATGATCTATATTTAACTTTTTATTTGGCATTTTTTAGATGAATTATTATTTTTTAGATGATTTTTTATTATAAGCAGGACTTGATCTACTTCTTATATGGTCCATATTAAACTTTTTATTTGGCATTTTTTAGATGATCATTTTTTATGAGTAGAACTGTATCTACTTCTTATATGGTTCATATTAAATTTTTTATTTGGCATTTTTTGGATGAATTTTTATTTTTTAGATGATTGTTTTTTATGAGAAGGACTAGATTTAATTTCTATATGGTCTACATTAAATTTTTTATTTGGCATTTTTTAGAAAAATTGTTATTTTTTAGATGATTATTTTTTATTGAGCAGGACTGGATATACTTCTTATATGGTCCATATTAATTTTTTTATTTGGCATTTTTTAGATGAATTCTTATTTTTAAGATGATTGTTTTTTATGAGCAGGACTGAATCTACTTCCTATATGATTCATATTAAAAATTTTATTTGGCATTTTTTAGATAATTTTTTAATGAGCATGACCGGATATGCTTCCTATATGGTCCACATTAAACTTTTTATTTGGCATTTTTTAGATGAATTGTTATTTTTTAGATGATTGTTTTTTATGAGCAGGTTTGGATATACTTCCTATATGATCCATATTAAACTTTTTATTTTGCATTTTTTAGATGATTTTTTAATGAGCATGACTGGATATGCTTCCTATATGGTCCATATTTAACTTTTTTTTTTTTTGCATTTTTTAGATGAATTGTTATTTTTTAGATTATTATTTTTTATAAGCAGGACTGGATATTCTTCCTATAAGGTCAATATTAAACTTTTTATTTTGCATTTTTTTGATGAATTGTTATTTTTTAGATAATTGTTTTTTATGTGTAGGACTGGATATGCTTCCTATATGGTCCATATTAAATTTTTTATTTTGCATTTTTTAATTGAATTGTTATTTTTTAAATGATTGATTTTTATGAGCAGGGCTGAATCTACTTCATCTATGGTCCATATTAAACTTTTTATTTGGCATTTTTTAGATAAATTGTTATTTTTTAGATGATTGTTTTTTATCAGCAGGACTGGATCTAATTCCTATATGGTCCATATTAAACTTTTTATTTGGCATTTTTTAGATGAATTGTTATTTTTTTGATTATTGTTTTTGATCAGCAGGACTGGATCTAATTCCTATATGGTCCATATTAAACTTTTTATTTGGCATTTTTTAGATGATTCTTTTTTATGAGCAGGACTGGATCTACTTCCTATATGGTCTATATTAAACTTTTTATTTGGCATTTTTTAGATAATTTATTATTTTTTAGATGATTGTTTTTAATGAGTAAGACTGTATCTACTTCTTATATGGTCCATATTAAATTTTTTATTTGGTATTTTTTAGATGAATTGTTATTTTTTAGATGATTGTTTTTTGATGAGCAGGACTGGATCTACTTTCTTTATGGTCCATATTAAATTTTTTATTTGGCTTTTTTTAGATGAGTTGTTTTTTTTAAATGATTATTTTTTAATGAGCAGGACTGGATATAATTCCTATATGGTCCATATTAAACTTTTTATTTGACATTTTTTAGATGAATTCTTATTTTTTAGATGATTGTTTTTTATGAGCATGACTGGATCTATTTCCTATATGGTCAATATTAAACTTTTTATTTGGCCTTTTTTAGATGAATTGTTATTTTTTAGATGATTATTTTTTATGAGTTTGACTGTATCTACTTCATATATAGTTCATATTAAACTTTTTATTTGGCATTTTTTAGATTAATTGTTATTTTTTAGATAATTGTTTTTTATCAGCAGTACTGGATCTACTTTTATATGGTCCATATTAAACTTTTTATTTGTTATTTTTTAGATTATTGTTTTTTAAGAGTATGAATGGATCTACTTCCTATATGGTCCTTATTAAACTTTTTATTTGACATTTTTTAGATGAATTGTTATTTCTTATATGATTGATTTTTATGAGCAGGACTTGATATACTTCCTATATAGTCCATATTAAACTTTTTATTTGGCATTTTTAGATGAATTATTATTTTTTAGATAATTGTTTTTTATAAGCAGGACTTGATCTACTTCTTATATGGTCCATATTAAACTTTTTATTTGGCATTTTTTAAATAAATTATTATTTTTTAGATGATTGTTTTTTATGAGTAGAACTGTATCTACTTCTTATATGGTCCATATTAAATTTTTTATTTGGCATTTTTAAATGAATTTTTATTTTTTAGATGATTGGTTGTTATTTTTTAGATAATTATTTTTTAATCAGCAGGACTGGATCTACTTCCTATATGGTCCATATTAAACTTTTTATTTGTTATTTTTTAGATGAATTATTATTTTTTAGATTATTGTTTTTTATGAGTATGACTGGATCTACTTCCTATATGGTCCTTATTAAACTTTTTATTTGACATTTTCTAGATGAATTGTTATTTTTTATATGATTGTTTTTTATGAGCAGGACTGGATCTACTTCCTATATAGTCCATATTAAACTTTTTATTTGGCATTTTTAGATGAATTATTATTTTTTAGATAATTGTTTTTTATAAGCAGGCCTTGATCTACTTCTTTTATGGTCTATATTAAACTTTTTATTTGGCATTTTTTAGATAAATTATTATTTTTTAAATGATTTTTTTTTATGAGTAGAACTGTATCTACTTCTTATATGGTCCATATTAAATTTTTTATTTGGCATTTTTAGATGAATTTTTATTTTTTAGATGATTGGTTGTTATTTTCTAGATGATTATTTTTAATGAGCAGGACTGAATCTACTTCCTACTTGTGCGATTTGACCAATGAACATTTCTTGAGCACCTAGCAAGTGTAAACAAAAGTGTAAGTAAAAGATATTTGTGATTGATAATACATGCATGTATAAAAAAATTGCATAAAATATATTGTATGTATATTGGTACGTACCTCTTGAAACATGGTCATAAACCTTGAAGAACTTCTTTGTACATCACATTTGTAATAGTTTTTGATAGATTATCATCCGCGTCAGAAACAACAACCTTCAAACCTTTTATGCTTTTGAAATAACAACCTTTAAACCTTTTATGCTTTTGACTCACGAAAGAGCCACATATATTTGTCCATGTATAAAAACAGGACGTGGCAGGTACGAACCAACTCTTAAATATTGATAGAGTACAATGCTTAATAAGAAAGAATGAAGTTTTATGATTGAAATTGTCTATTTGGTACAATGACTAACAAAGGAAAAGTGAAATGTAACCTCCGAGTTGTAGTTTTGGACCCATCATAAATGTAATCCCTTGTCTTAAAACAGAAAAGTTAAAATTTAATATATATCCTCTATGTTCTACTTTATGAGAGCTAATAAATTTATACATGATAATTATATAGAAAAAGAAGATGCTGAAACATCTGTATGGGACCTAAGGTGAGATCTAAAGGTCTAATTCGAAAAACATACATCGATAGAAACAAATACAATATTAATAATCGATAGAAACAAATATCGCAAATCAAAATAAACAGCCGTGATATTCTTGAAGGCACATATGAGAAACTTGCGTTGTTCCTCGTTAGTGACTTGTTCTTTGCTGAGAAAGGAAACCATGAACTAAGAGTTGCATCGTAAGCATTGGACTCTTTGTTAAGTTTCTCCACCTAGACTTGACATTTCTCTTCATCATCTTTCAGCTGTTTCCTCTGGAGTTTGGTAAGAGCAGTGCTTTTTCTTTTTATTTTCCCTTGTACCTCCTTTACCTGCAATTTTATTTTAACAAAACAAAGAGACCATTATAACTTTGATTTTTTTATTTTGAAGTACAATTAAAAGCGAACCGAAACCGTGTTTGAGGAGTAAGGGCATCTTCAATATATGACCAAAAGTAATCCCAGATATATTGTCTTGTAAATAAAGGTTTGAAAATTGGTATAAAAAGGGATCAGCAATTGCAGGTATCATGATTTATACATTATATGTGGTCTTACTACTACAGCATAACACGTAACTAACAACACCACCTAATCCCACTGTAGCAGGTAGGTGGCGCAACAGAATGAATTGCTGACATGCACCAACTACTATGTTTAGCCCCAATAACCAATGAACCCATTTCCAGTGAAATAAGTTGCACCATAAAAGGCTCAAAATTTATCAACACAAACTTGTGATTTTGAAAAATGAATGCACAATCAGTAGGTCTACTATAGGATATGGATCTTCTATAAAAAAAGACATACCACAGAGGCACATATTTGGCCAGTCATATCCCAGCAGATTTATGCAATAAGTGTAATAATATACTTTGCTCTTGTTTAACTGTAATAATAGACTTCGCTCGCTTTGTTTTATCACCTCTAATGGTCAAATCCCCTAAGACACCTCTGCATCATTGGTATGTCTGAAACATATTCACAACACATATAAAAAGAATCTGATATAAACTTATATATCCACGTTTGTCACACAATCAATAAATGATTATAGTAAAGAGCTAAAAGATAAGTCGAACCCTTTGTGTGACCCACCCACCTTATCACCTCTATATTTAAGAGTAAATAGTAAGCAAGCCAAAGACATATTTTGAAACCAAGTATCTAAATTAGTAATTGAATGCGTAAGTGACACAAAGATGATGAAGGCTTACTTCTTTTTTATGTCATAAGCCTAATAAATCTTGTATTTTAGGGCCCTTTTCCTTTCTAAATGAGAAAAGATTAAAAATGACTCAAAATATACTTTAAGTATACACACTACCCATACTACAAACCCAAAACATACTTGCAAACCTAAAACATACTTTAAGTATACACACTACCCAATACCCATACTACAATACCATAACATAATCATACTAACTAAGCTTAACTCTTTTTCGGTCACAGTAATTGGGTGAATAACATAAGTTGGTTTCATTGCAGGTTTTCAACGTTTTCCCATACCCAATAACAGTTACAACATTCCAACTTGGGTGTGGTACTTTCATGATTCTGATTATGTGGACACTCAAACCTCATTCAAGACCAAAGATTTATAAATCATAGGTACATACACAGTTACATTATTATTTCGCTATACATGAATATCTCACAACTTAATCCCTTTTTAACTAATGTTCAAATGGTCGTATGTCATATTGTACATGGGGGTCCTTATAATCTTTAGCTTTCTAATTATGCGGATCAACAGCCTCATTGTACTTCTTACCCACCGACTCTTTCTCAGACTATAAACCCTTGCCTACTCTCAGTCGCAAACACACATGTAGAAAACAAAATGGTAAATATATAGGCGAAGGTAATGATAAGCTAAAACATGAGTTGATAAAAAAGGGGTATGACTCGGTCAAAGTTCATCCTATTTGGAGTAGGTGAGGTCATTCAGGGTTTGTTGTGTTTGAACTTGGGAAAACATGGGATACGTCCAGGACACCTTTTGTCAACAAAAAAGGCATTAGCTGCATCTTTTAAACAAACATAAAGTTCAGGTTAAACAAACACAAAGGGTGACAATTTAGACATTGTTTTTATTGAAATCAGTATTTGTTGGATACCCACAGGTTGATGCAAGTATGAATGAATCTACAAATAAAGTTAAAAGTTCCAGAATAAGCACATGACATCTAGATTCATCCCTGAATACACCCCTGAGACAAGAGGGTCTGACTAAAAAGGACTGTTTGGAAGAGCTTTTGGAGTGCCAGTTTAGACAGAAAAAGTGCAGGTCACCGTTATAGAACTATAATTTAGAGGTTGTATATGCAATGTTGTGCTTTCAAAATGCACACGTGCTACGAAAAGAGTACCTCATGCATTGCATTGCTTTGTGGATCAATGACTGCAACTCCACCCGCTCTTGTTTTACAATGCGAGGTATCTACGGCACCATTGAAGTCCAATCATTATATCTCAATCAAAACACATTGTATAATTATTGTATATGCATAATATTAGAACTGCCTGGCCACTTCCACCTGCTCTTGTTTTCCAATGCGAGGTATCTGTGGCACCATTTAAATCAACCAAAAATGACATATATAGATTTGATATAGATATGTAGTTGCTATATGTAAAGCCAAAAATGAATGCCACTATCCATAACCTACGTTTTTGGATGGCTGGCAACACAATGGTTTAGTTCGTTGTTCCAATTACAATTTAAGTTGTCACTATGAACAAAAAGCAGCAATTTAAACCATCTTTAGGCAAAAAAATAATTTCATGAAGTGGTGTATAGTATAGATTTGGGAAAACGGTCTTACATGAAATCTCGCCATTCTCCAGGAATGCCTGTGACATTTGCGTGAATCGCTTTTAGGACATCAGGAATGTTCAAGTAACTTTCGACATAGCCTAAACCACAAGGATCAAATCCATTTGTCTGCATAAGATTAGAAGCAAATGTTTATCATGTTTTCATATAATTTTTGGTGTTTCAGTACTAATAAAAAGGTAGAACATAAAGTTACTTAAGTAATTGTTCCACTTATACAGTAAGTGGGCTATAGATAGACAACCTTGATAAGTTAACAACTCTTCATTAAATACAATACTATTATGCAAAAGATAAATGATTAAACATATAAAAAACGCAAGATCTCAAGCTCAAGAACCGCGGATATTTGGCACCTATATCTAATTTATATAGTCTCAAACTGATCAGTTGCTAAACTACTCAGACTAAATGGATTAATTAACAATATACAATATTATGAGCAACGTACCTTCTGATTTTGTAGCTGCATTCTGGTTCGACTGCATGTTGCAATGCAAATGATATAGCAAGTGGTGGATTATATAAGCACTTTCCATTTTAAAAAAAATGGAAAAAAAAAACATTTTATTGATGTTAGATTCAGCTGTGTTAAACATGTCTGAACTTAAAAAATGTTTTTTAACGGGTTCAGATGTCAGATTCAGCTGTGTTATGGATTAGCACAAAATAATCAATACGGGCCTCTGTTCCTTTTCAATTCCAAACAACACCTAATCTAATAGTTAGCAATTTTTTTATGCAATCTGAAACACAAAGTAATCTAATAATAAGCAATTTGATAAATAAAAAACGTATCAACCACTAACAGAATACATACCTCCAAATACATACGTCCAAATCTTCTATTTTAAATTACAGAGATTTGTTGCAGATGTTTTAGATTTGTGTTGACTGGTATGCATTCAGATACATTATTCCTGCAATACAAAACCAAACATAACGTATGATCATAAACAAAGTTAAGATAAAATCTAAAAGAAAACAATCAAAGTTATTAACATGATGCGATTCGGTCCTTGAGTCTTAACATTCAAATCGGAAAATTACAATGCATCTTGCCAGCCATCATCGTCCCCTCCTCTACCTCCCCACTGCAAACACACATGTATCAGATTCGTAAACATTGAATAATCAATTTTAAACACCCTCAAAACACGCAAAAAAACATGTACAAATAACCAATCCCAAACACCCTGGATAATAAAAAATAATCCCAAACACTCCATTCTCAAAAAAATTACTTTCTCAAAATAATAGCAAAATTATATATACAGATGAAAACTTTAACACAAAACTAATACCTAAAAATAAAAATTGAAAAACTAACAAAAGAAACCTGATTTATGGTGAAAAAAAAAAAAAAAAAAAATTAATTAGGGTTGCAAAACTTACATACGTATATTGCTTCCATCAACTACAACCTAAGTGTTAGACAATTAATATTCCGGCAAAGAATGCAAAAAAAATGAGAATCATTGTTGATCAATCTCGTGTCTAGTTTGAATCGGTATGCAATAGAACTAATAATGAAACGATTATATCTAAAAATAAAAACCTTGATTCCTCGATTAATTATTAATCAGAAAATGAATTATGGGTTTCGATTGTGATAAAAAAAATTAAAATAATGAGTGTATTTACCTTGAATGATATATCACTCACATAATCCTTCTAATCATCGGCATAAATCGACTACAAAGGGATCTTGAAAATGTTTGAATCGCTGTCACCAAATATATGAAATGGGTTTTTGATTTTTGAAACTGTGTTTTTGATTGATTTATGAATATTGAAATAGAAGTTAATGCGATCAAATTGTAACAGCAGAATTAAAATGATTAATGAGTTTCCAAAAGTATTGAATTTTGCTGGAGAGGTTAGTACCATTGAGGACCTCACACAAAAATAAATAGTGTTCCTGCACAAATAGTGGTTTTGGAATAATCTTATATATGAATGGATCAATCTATTTTCTAAAATAATATTACTTGATTTTTGCATTTTTTTTTTAAAAATCTTAATAACTTAAAACAATCCTATTAGAATTCTTTTTTAGAGATGAGTGGGTTTTATGATAATTTTTTTTTAGACAAAGGGAATTATTAATTTTTGATTTTTGAATATACGATAATTGGTTTGGGGGTTTATAGGCTAGAATATGAATTTATGACCTAAGGATTTTTATGAAAATGTTTATTTTTTTTGAGTTTTTTAGATAATTTTTAGACAAAGGTTTTATTTTTTAATATACTAATTGTTTGGGGTTTAAAGAATATTTTGACGTTTTATAATGTAAGGGAATTTTTTGAAAATATTTTTAATCGATAATGGCGCTTGAGGGGTTTGTAGGTGGTTTTTATGAAAACGTTTATAGGTTTTTTTTTTTTTTTTTTTGGGGGTTGTATGAATATTTTTGAGTGTAAAGTGGTTTTATAAAATCATTTTTAACTTATAAATGGTTTATGATAAAATATTTTATAATGTATGGAGGTTTATGAAAACACCTATAGTTTAGAGGGTTTAACATTTATACGGGGTCTTTTGAAAATATTTTGAACAGATAACTTTACAGTATTTTTGTTTATGAAAATATTTTGAATGTTTTATAGTGTAAAGTGGTTCAATAAAATAATTTTTAATGTATAACTGGTTTATGACAAAATATTATATAACGTATGGGGGTTTATGAAAACGTCTATAGTTTAGAGGGTTTAAAATTTATACGAGGTCTTTTGAAAATATTTTGAACGGATAACTTTGCCGTATTTTTTATGAAAATGTTTTGGCCCTGTTATATTTTTTTCGATTGTTTATATTGATAATGGTAATAAGGCAACTGTTAATTTTTCATTGTTAATTATATAAAGTTTTATCTTTTATTTTAATTATAGTCATCATTTGCTTCATGTACATGTAGCATGAAAATGCTTATATTTTTTAACTTCTTCATATTTTAATGCTATGAATCATTTGAAGAGTTGTAAAAAGTATATACATAATAAACATTAAAAGATTTATTAATTAATGATTATGCAAGCTTATAGACTTATATAAAGCTTAACAATTGTGGATGCTCAAAGTATTTTATGACAATTTATTTATGCGATAAAGAATTAACTTTGGTAATTTGATATTATCTTGACTTTGTCCTGTGTAATGTTTATTACAATTGGATGAACATCTTTGATATATGTATACTCGTTTTGTTAATTGTGACCATGTAAGCTTTGAGTGAGCGAGTCCATTCGAACCGAATGGACATAATAAACATTAAAAGAATCATGTAAGCTTCATGTACATGTTGCATGAAAATGTATATCTTTTTGAACTTCTTCATAATTTAATGCTATGAATCATTTGAAGAGTTGTAAAAAGTATATACATAATAAACATTAAAAGATTTATTAATAATAATTATGCAAGCTTATAGACTTATATATAAATAGGGATGAGCATTTCGAACCGAATCCCGGAATCGTACCGGTACCGTACCGAAACGGTACCGATTCTTGAAATACGGTATGGTATCAGACTACGAAACAAGGTGAAAAAAAATCAGGACCACTAATTCGGTACGGGACCGATACCAAATCGAGAAATTCTCAAAGAAAAGCGGGGAAAACCCGATTTCCCGATACCGGTATCTGAATCCCGTTCGGTACGGTACCGATACCACTAATTTATGCTCGGGAAAAAATCGGTACCACTTATTTGGTACAAGATCGGTACAGTGCTCATGCGTATATATAAAGCTTAACAATTGTAGATGCTCAAAGTATTTTATGACGATTTATTTATGCGATAAAGAATTAACTTTGGTTATTTGATTGATAATTATCTTGACTTTGTCATGTGTAATGTATAAACAAAAGGATGAACATCTTTCATATATGTATAATGAGTGATTGTGAATAGCAACGTAATTTTATAAAAAAAATAGTTAATAGTTATGATGGTGGTGATGGTTATCGTTTCATATAATCTTTATGCATAAAGCCTTCACATCAGTAATCTATAGAAAAATTCATCAATTTTGAGTTCTAAACTTCACATTATCATACAATAGCTATACTCGTAGAGAAAAACAAAATCTTAGTACTTTTGAATACATTTTCAAGATTATAACATATGTACGGACTATGCTACTATATGATAAGTAGTATATAACAATAAACAATGGAATAAGCAAATCTCAAACACTCGATCGTACGTAAGTAATATAAAGATTATTAGACGTATACATCTAGATTTATTGTTTAATATATAGGAATTTTTCTATCTCAAGGTACAGACACCTTTCTGCTGTTTATATTATTTTTATTTGTTTTCATGAGCGTGTTTGCATACAATAACCTAAATTTATAAAGGTAAAATTAAACAATTTCAATTCAGTGAATAAATATGTGGATGAATATCGAATTATTTAGTAACAGTAATTATATGATTTTAACCTTCTACATAAAAGATAAGTTTTATTTCTCAACATATAAATCATTTACAAGACTAGAAACATCTACCATTCCACTGGAAACACGTAAGACTCACAACTTTGGCTATGTTAGGGTAACTATGTTGGTAGATACAAAGACAATTCTTGTGTTTTGCCAGTGCGGCACAACATTCTGCACTTGCTGGTGTCTGAGGGTTATTGATTGCCGGAGAACAAGAATCGATATCAACAACATCGCAACCTGAATCTGAATGCACTCTGCATGTTAGTAACATCACCATGACCATGCTAATAACTAAAATTCCAGAGACCTTCATTGTAATGAATTGATAATAGCAATAGGCCAATAGCAATGTTAATAATGAGTAAAGATGGTGAATAGTGATATGAGAATGTGTAAAAATATGTTTGGTATTTATAGATGCTAAAGTTGAAACTGAAAATACGTTTTGTGCTATGAAAGTAAATAAATTTGGAAATGCGCGTTCATTGCTACTTAGTTAAGGTAATTAATATCGCCCAACTTTAACAACGAATCCTAATAACTTATAACAATAGCGAAATTGATTCTGAAAATAACTAACAAAAATAACCAAAAATCATAAACATTCTAAAAGCAGATGGTTTGGACTTAGTAATTTCGATTTCAAAGAAGCCCGAATTTTAATTTCTATAATAACTATTGGTTTCTTTCATTGATGAGAAACTTATGTAAATTTACAACCATTGTATTTTTCATGTGATTTGCTATATTTTCAAATCAATCACATGTGATTTCATTTTATGAAATCACATGTGATTTGTGAAATCTCACGTGATTCCCAACATACAAATACATGTGATTTTTCATGACGCAAATTTTAACACAAAAACAAAACTCAAAAGAAAAAGGTTCGTCGAAAGTAAATCGAAGTGCGCGTCTACGGAAAGATGAAAAAATTCTCGTCACGATGTGTATTTTTTCGTTGCTTAACGATTTTCCGTTCGCAAAAAATAGTTATTTTTATTAATTTTGATGAAAAATAAATGTTCATGATTGGTTCATTAAAAATATGAAGAATATAAGATCTATAAAGATCTCAACTCTTTATCTACCTCCTATATAAACGAGGCTTTTGTAAAATAATCAATTCTCCTAAATTCTAAAAAAAACAATACGTGTAAAATAATTAGATCTCCACCGTTTATTTTTTCAGCAAAATTTCGTCGGAAGTCCTTGTACATATCTCATTTGGTTCACACAAAAAAATAATATATATATATATATATATATATACACACATACGATATACGATATTGTGTACGTTCATATTCAAACTTTGTAACTTGTAGGTAATTATTTCTAACATCTAACATATATCAAGCGACATAGAAAAATATTTTGAATTAAAATAAAATATTTCGATATTGTGGTGAGTGTTTTGTTTAGCCTATGTAACAACGGTTGTACTACGATATAAAGTTTAGAAAAAATCTTAACATTTATCAAACAACATATAAAACGTACACGAACATAAACATTACATCGTTTGTGAGATAACGTAAATTTTATTACATTAGAATCAACATAATCATTTAAATCCATGAATTTAGTTAAAATGAAAAAATTTTTTAAATGAAAAAAAATTTCAATTTTTCAAAAATTCAATTCAGGGAAAAAATTGAATATTACCAATCATGCTATCTTCCATTTTACACATGATGATGGGGTTACACAATTTAAATATTCCACTATACAAATCATGTTATCTTCCATTTTACAAATGATGATGTTGGGTTCACAATATATATAATAACATGTACAATTTCATTCTAATGCTATTACCCATTTTTCGATAAGATTTGTGTCCCCGTGATTCACGGTTGATTTGTATTGGGTGTGACATGGCGTTAAATGACATTGGTTCTAACCTACACGTTATTGTAAAGTTGATATAATCCACGGACACATATTGTTTCTTCTAGCAATTGCTTGGCGAAATGCCCGTGATTTGGTATCTCACCTGAATTTCAAATTTGGAAAAATATTGCTAAACTTTAAGTGGTGAGGTTTTCTTTAAGACCTTAAAATCAATTAACATCAACAGTTCACGGGCTTTGTTTTCTTTCAACTTCTTCCTTCTTTCCAAATTTATAATGCCTAGATGTATTAAAAGCTTAAATCAAAACAACATCTCTATTATACAATTTAACAACTGATAAGAAGAATTTTTAAATATTTCCACAGAAAACATGAAAAACAAAACCACATAAACATGTTTAAATCACAGGCTATATCAACCAAAATGCCAAATATTTTTAAATTACATAAATATGCTTAATCAAAATTTTACCATCAACTTTATATCAAACTTTACACTATAAAATTTATAACAAATCTACACAAAAATTTGCTTACAATTTGAACCGTAAACTTTATAATAAATTTTATAACAAAATATTAACAACAATTTTCCTATTCCGATAACTCCGGCTATCATGGTTCTTTTCGAAGCTAACAACTTGGAAGAAATGAGATCTCACAGAAAGAACATATATAAATAAAAGAATATCATTTGATTGAAACAATACACGATGCAACTTTTTGACCCATTTCATGTAAACACCGCCTTACCAACCAAGACATTTCGCTATAGACAACCAACAATCATATCACTAACGCTTTGTTAGAAAACAATCAACAATAATCATTAGTTAACATAAAAAAAATACATTAATTAATAACAAAAGTTACAAACACTTTGTTTTATTATCTTTATAAATACTTTTAGATCACCAACTAAATTTAATAGGTAAACAACGCAAAACGGATCTAGTCAATTATGTTGAACTTTAAATGAAAAACATATCTAGATTATAAGAAATCGATTCCGGCCCGCGGCGTAAGATCTCGTCCCAAATGTCATGACAACTCATGTTATGTTTTTATTCTAGTTATACGGATCTATAAAAATAAACCTTCAAAAATTGAAATATTTACTAACAAAAACCGCAAAAGAACCTCAAAAATAGCATGATGGTTTGTGTACCGATTGGTTCTTGCCTTTTAGCTCGGTGGCGGTTGTAAGAAGGTATAAGTGGTGGTGGCCTTGGCCTTATTGAGATGAAATGGAAGTAATAGTGGGTTTTTTATTGTGGTATAGTTTCCATTCATATAATGTTTTTAAGTGCAAATATACTTTCCATGTATAAAGGTCATGCAAAAAGTAGTTTCGTTTACATGCAATATAATAAAGTTGACTATTCAATTGATGGAGCAATTTCAATATTCAATTTCCTGCAAGACTATAATAACAGTTGACTATTCAATTTCAATTTCAGTATTCAATTTCCTGCGTTTGAGAGTTTGGGTAATATTGAATTTCAACTTTTCACAAAACATTGTAATTTCAATTAAACTTTTTGAATTTTTTTCAAATTTAAGATAGTCAACACACATACATTTCGTTTTGAATTGCCTATCAACCGTCACAAACACAAATCATTTAATATGAAAAAATTGAAAAAAAAAATAGGGAGAATTGCATATATATCCCTCCAAAGGTGAATAATTTCATATATATCCTTCTAGTTTTGATCAACATAGTCGATTTTTATTAAAAATATATGTGCAATTTTGGCTAAATGTGATTTGGTATCTACCGGATATTTCGACAAGACGGGTTCAACCGATTCAACCGGTTCAACTACCGGGTCAACCCTGTTTACTAAAAAAAAAAAAAAACTCAACTCCGGTCGGGTTTCGAGAACCGGGCTGACCCGTTTACATAAATATATAGTTTTTTAAAAAATTATGTGGAGTCGATCTAACTCGTTATATTTTTCTAATAAACCCGTTATTAAGATTTTTTAATCCCATTCTTTTGGCCGAAACCTGTTCAAATTAGCTAACCCGGCCGGTGATAATTTTTACATGTGTAAACATTTGGTGTGTGGCTTTATTGTAACTAAATTGGATATCCAATAAGATTATTTTGTACTTCAATTTGTCATAGATATTTATGCAAATATTTGTGGTTGGCAAATAATTATCGAAAAAACTTATCGTATTATTAGGTGACTTTTGTGCTTTACATAACATTATTGAACACCTTATCTATATTAACTTTTAAACGAATATATAACCTAAATGGGTTAAAATATACAAAAAAAGGTTACTAAACTGGTCAAAAAAATTTGGCCTAACCAAACTAATTTTATCTTCTTTCATATCAGTTCACATACTTCACGGGTTTTTCTCATATTTTTGTCAAACTTTTTTAAACCGATTTCACCGGAAGGGTTCAACCGGTTGTGGCACACTTTTTCAATAAAACCCAAGTCGATTTAAACCGAGTCACCGAATAGGTGCAAAAATTTGTCTTAAAGTCACTAATGGTCAACCCTTCATTGGTTGTTTTTATCTTAAGGTACTAAATTTGCGAACAATTTGTCCTAAGTCACTGATGAAAAATTATTGTCCTTTTAGTCACGATAATGTGGCACATGTTTACACAATAAGAATATTAATTATATTTTTTATTCATTTCTCATTCGTTTTTTATCGTTTTTTAACATTCATTTTCATTTTTTTTATACTTTTTTTTGTTTTTATAGTACTTTTTGTTCCGTTTTTCATCACGTTTTCGTCCGTTGGAAAAGAAGAAGTTGTTTCAAGCCATTTTTTTACATGTTTTGAACGTTTTATGTCTTTCATCTTTTGATTTGGATTTGTCCGTTTTTAGGCTATATGGTTTTGTAGAAGATTCTTCATATAAAACATCTTTTATTCCGTTTTATTGATTTAATAGGTGTTTTCATCTTGATTGGACTTTATGGATTTCTCGTCCCATGGACGCATGTTATGTTTCTAGTTCGTGAACTATGTATTTTGTGTAATTTTCTTGCCTTTTAGCTCCTTGTAAGAAGGTAACCTTATTTGAAGTTTTATACAAATAGCCGTTTCACAAAAAGTGTCGTTGCAATATAACCCTAAACCCTAAACCCTAAACCCTAAACCCAATGAATTGATGGAGCAACCTATTACATTTCTCACTTTCTACAAAATTAATTTTAGAGGTGAATATATTTGTAATTTTAACCAATGTTTTGAAAAATGGACGAAAACGAATAAAAACGGACAAGTCGGCCGGATCAACCCCAAACGTTAAAAACGAATATGAATAAAATTTTTCTACCGGTTTGACCACCGGGTCAACCGATTCAACGATGTTCAAAAAAAAAAAATTTCAACTCCGGTGTTTAGGAAAATTTCGCAAAGTTTACGTGACAGTTTTAAAACGGTTTTTACCCATTAGTGACTTAAAATTTAAAGTTTAGTAACCTAATAACTGTGGTTTCAAAACATTGTTTTAACATAAAGTTGACCAAGACTAAGTCAACTGCAACATGTGGTTGGTACACGTCAATTTACGGTAAAAAAGCTTGGTGTCCAAGATCGTAGTAAATATTAACCTGATGACAGAAGATTTAGTGACTTAGGACAAATTTTTTTGAAAGTTTAGTAACTTTTTTGTATATTAACCCATAACTAAATATATTCTAAAAATGTATATTTATATACATTAACCGGCTTTCAATGTAATTTGATTATTTTGATTACAAAAATCACAACTGAATCATTTGTTTATGCTCCACTAAACTTCAAATAATTTTATTATTGGTTTTATTTTTCATTATTTGGATCAAATTAAACTAGTTTAAAACTGACTTATAGTTTTGAATGTAGCATTATCCTTCAGCAAAGCATTGGGCCACTCCGGTCATTGGGCCGAAGGGGCATATACGTCGTCATGACGCATTACGACAACATCCACATTGTCTATGTCTCTACAAATCCAAATTTCCTTCTTTACGTAAAGTTATTCATGATTGTCATGTTATATTTCCAGACCCATGTCCTGATGTCGTTGTTTAAATATACATACTAAGTTGATATTTATATTTAATAAAAGAATATGCATTTTTTTGCTTCATGACTTGAATGTATGTACAAACCCTTTGGTTTCCGTATAATGTTGCTCCTTTATCTTCACTCTAGCTATGTGAACCAAGTTTGTTTCATTATACGATGGTCATTCTATATTTGGAATTCTATTTTGTTTCATTGTATTACAGATTGCTTGTGATAGTACTAGAAGGGTATGCGGCTGCGGGTATGCATACTTTTAGGCGAGAAAAATATTTTTTATTTATACGTTTTTTCTAACAGTAACTTTATGAATGAATGACAACTTTTAATTAAAATAACGTAATCAATAACCAATGCAAACTATTTCATATACAAATATTGTCATTCTATTGATATTTATATTTAAGGTAATCGAACACCAAGAATATGCATTTTTGTTCATGACTTTGTATGGTGCTCGGACAAAAAGAGAGAGTGGTTTTCGTTTGGTTTTTAGGTTGTTTTATAACCATGAGGTTTGGGCTGTTATCTTCACTGTATTAATGGACTAGCTATGGATTGTATACCAAGAAGGGATTTGTTTCATTATACGATGGTGTCATTCTATATTTGGAATTCTATTAAAGAAATGTTTTTGGTCTTAAAAATTTTAAGACTTCTTTATTTAGAAAGTCCTAAACACTTTATAAAGTAGTATAGATTTAGTTTCTAAGTTAGGATTTAATTTTCTTTATCTATTTCATGTTATTTTCTTGGGTCCCGTCCTCTTTTAATTATCTTATTTAATTGAGGTGGGCGCCTCGTATTGTATCATGTTTTATTCCGGGGTTCTCTATAATATGTTGTCTTTTAAAAAAAAAAAAAAAAAAAAACCTTTACCGACAATATCTATCTATTATATAAAAGGGAATATGTCACCCAATAGTAATCAAGTTTCCTGAGTGTTCTAATTTGATACCTCAAACTTTTTACTAATCACAAAAAACCATCTAAGTTTCAAAAGTGTTTCATTCTTATGTAATTTTTTAAAATTACTATGCTTAAAGTACCAATTTATGCATTAACATGTTGTACATTAATTTTAAACACCCACCCCCTGAATTCAACTAATTTCAACCAACTTTATGTACAACCCGTTAATGAATAACTAAACCTAAACAATAACCACAAAATAATAATCAAGTTTGAGAAATGTTCCATTCAGGTCACTCTAACATAAAAATTACATAAGAATGGAACAGTTTTGAAACTTTGATGGTTTTTATAATTGATATGAAGTTTGAGGTACCAAATTGAAACAGATCTCAAACTTCGTTACTATTTAATGATTTTCACCCTATATAAAAAGAGCCTTCTTTTAACTGTAGAACCCTTAGGAGATGATAGATCAGCAGCCAAATACCTTTAAAAAATGCCATTTGTCTTTGTGAGGCTTTCAAATATTAACACTTCAGCAACAAATAGTTGACCTTTGAAAATTTAAGTACCCTCTCTTTCAAATCCCACTTGCTAACTTTCACTTTTACTAAAACCTTCTCACATCAGTCACCCTCTTTAATTTACCCATTAAGTCTCTCTCAAAACTTTGACTGTCCTCTCCACAGTTGCTATTTTCCGGCGATGTCATTTTACGAGAACGGTGACGACATATCTCTCTTCCTCGCTTATTTTTATATTATGATCATATATGGATTAATATACACAAAAGTTATTAAAGTTTACGGGAAAGTTGTCTTAAGTCACTAAAGTTTTTTTGTTGTTATTCAGGTTACTCAAGTTAACGGGTTTATTAAATGGGTTACTCAACGTTTAAAAAAGTGACATTCTTGTTACTACGAGGGTGGGCAACCGGATGATTTATCGGTTCCCTTGTCCACGTCATCACTATAGTTTGAGATGTTACAAGCAAGTTACTATAGTTCACGGGGTTTACTAAATAGGTTATTGAACTTTAAAAAAAAAGTTACTATCCGTTTTTATACATTTATGTATGTTTTATCTGTTTTCGTTTTTTTACGTTATCTCTATTTTCGTACGTTTTTATACGTATTTATACGTTGTGTACGTTTTCTTTGTTGTCGTTCTTTTTTTACGTTTTTCTCCATTTTCATATGTTTTTGCATATTTCTGTATGTTTTTTACGTTTCTATCCGTTTTTATACGTTTGTGTATGCATTTCTCTGTTTTCGTACTTTTTTTTACGTTTTTGTATATATGTTTTTCCATTTTCGTATGTTTTTGTATATATTTATCCGTTTTTATATGTGTGTGTACGTTCTTCTCTATACCTTTTTACGTTTTCATACATTATTGTATGGTTTTGTACATTTTCGTTCATTTTCATACATCATCTTACGTTTTTGTACATTTTCATACTATTTTTACTTTATTCTACACCTTTGTATGTTTTATACATTTTTATGTTTTATATGTTTTATACGTATGTATGTTTTATATGTTTTATCCGCTTTTATACGTTTGTATGTTTTATATGTTCTATACGTTTTATCTTCTTTAATACGTTTGTATGTTTTATACGTTTTTACGTATAAAAATGTAAGAAAACGTATAACAACCTCCAAAAACGTATAATAACATCCAAAAATGTATAATAACATATCAAAACAAAAAATTGCTTCCAAAAAAGTCTAATAACGTCCAATTATGTTAAAAAAAACATACAAATGAGTGCAAAATTATATAAAAAAAAAGTACAAAAACAAACAAAAATGTAAAAGAATGTAAACGTATAATAACGTTCAAAACGTTGTTGTAAAAAAAACGTATAAATATATACACAATTTTAGCAACCTATTTGTATATTAACTTAAATGTAAAGAATGTAAACATATAGTAACTTAAATGAACATTTTGGCAAACTTTAGTAACTTATTTGTATATTAACCTATTTTTTTTAATATAAATGAAATCTAAAATATTTGCCACGTAGTATTATTACCGGTAATTCTAGGTTACCAAAACAAGAGTAACAAATATAACCGGTTACAATAAGTTGAGCAAGCTGAATAGCAACAAAAAAACTTTAGTGACTTAAGACAAATTTCCCGTAAACTTTAGTAACTTTTGTGTATATTAACCCATCATATATCTAATCTTACTTGTGGCTGATTTGTGTAGGAAGGGTTTCTTTAACTTCAGCTTTTGAAATGGCGGTGGTAACGGCATGATGAATATTTCTTATGTGAGACTATGACAATAATCTTCTGTTATGATAACCAAGAGACGGTATTTTTACAATTTTACATGTATAAGTTTTCAACATATTAAGGTGCATTTGTGTCTAAAATTTAACGCATGTGCGGGTTTCGTATTTAGATAAGATTATGCCTTTTTTCTTTCGTCTTTTTTTTAATTATTTATTTATTTGTCTTGTCTCTTCTTCTATTGTTATAGATCTGGTTGAGTAAAAGAAGAAAGTATTTGCACGAGTATTTGTCAATGTAGGACATGAAGATACAAGAGCATCATCATGAATCTTGATAGAGATTGAAGGTTAAAAGATGTGGACGGTTTGTAGTTTTCTCAAGCATTAGCTTAAGTTTTATTTATATAAATTTGTTTTTACCATATAAGCCATGTATATCTGTTTTAGTTGTATATATTTCTACTAATAATACATAGAAAAGTACATAGTATGGTATGATTTCAGATTGTTATTAATGGAATGAAAAAAAAAGGTATTTGAAAATATGAAATTGGATATTGATTGAAAGAAAAAGGTTAGCAAAGGTTTATAACATGATTTGAAATTGTTACTAAGAATTAATGGAATGAAAAAAAGAAGGTGTATGAAAATATGAGATAGGATATTTATATATTTCATGCAAAAACATGATCAAGAAAATTAATATTGGAGTTAGGGTTATTACTTACCAAATTCTAAGGAGAGCCATGATCAGATTTGGTTTTAAGAAGTAAAACTTTGGAAAATGGGTGAATTATTGTTGAAGAGGAACAACAAATTATTACACATTCACACACATCTATAAACCATTAAACTCACATACATACTTTATTACTTTGGATACTTTTATATATAAATTGACAATATTAGTACTTTATATATCATCATTTATGGCCATTATGATGTCACAAAAACGCATCTTGAAAAAAAAATGGTACTCAAATATCTTTATACTTAGTTGAGTTACTTTGCTTTATCTCTCTCAAGTATTCTGATAAAATTGCTTATTTCAAGATGACAAACAAATCCTTTATTTAGCAAAAGGAAAAACGGTAGCCATATAAAAATTACAATGACCAAAACATGAAAAGTAAATATGCACGTTCGTATCTTATGCAAAAAAGAAAACTCAAATTTTAAGGTACATATAATGTTTGGATCGGTTTGACTAATGTAGAGTTGGGAAATTTGCCGTCTTTAAACTATCCGAGTTCATGGGTAACAAGTGTAGGATTGCAACATTTAACTAGTCTTAAGAAGTTGAAGTCATTGTGATTGGAATCAACCGGTTGCACAAGAGAGATTTGGCTAGTAACGCCATCAAAATATTGATTTTTTTCACGCTATCAAAATATATTTCCGTATACCGTCATCTGAAATTTTAAATATCCAAAATTTCGGATATCCAAATTTGAACAACCTAGCTACAATAATGAGTCCAAAACAAACAAGAAAAGTCAAAGGTACAAATACTTGAGATAAATCAGGCTAGGAACATCATCCATGTCATATCACAAATAACTAAATTTACCTCATGACAACCACAATGTGCATAAACTCATCTAGGATTTATCTTAAGTATTTGTACCCTTGACGTTTTATGTTTTGGACCCAGTATTGTAGCTAGGGTTGTTCAAATTTGAATATCCGAAATTTCGGATATTCGAAATTTTGAAAATTTTGGATGACGGTATACGAAAATATACGATTTTGATAGCGTGAATTTTTTTTTTCAATATTTTGATGGTGTTACTAGCCAAATCTCTCTTGTGCTACCGGTTTTAAACATATACTACAAATCCTACTTAAACAGGACAAGCGAAATCAACTTTGATATTACAAGCACCAATTTTGGTTAGCCCAAATCCAAGTAGAAACACAAACAAGTCTTGTGTTTTTCTACTTCTTCACAACATTGTGATGATGGTACTTGGCGATCGTCACAAGTACAATTTGGAATGTCTTCCAAAGAGCAATGGTCACTTGATTGTGGAGACGGTGATATGTTAGGGTTGTTAATCCAACGCGAACACTCGCTAGCAACCTCATCTTCGTTGTCGCTCTTTGTCTAAATGTCGATGTTTTAAACTTCTTAGAAACATCGTCATGACCATAATAACATACAAAACATCTAAAAACTCCATTGTAATACACACTCGAAATGAATATTCAGAGAGTCAAAACAACGATTTCTATCTATAGTCTTATAGTCTTATAGATTCCACAAAAGCTAGTGTTTACAACTCTATGTCCAAAACATTCAATAGTATTATCAATATAATAATAATAAAATAAAATAAAAAACATAGAGAACTATTGTCGCTAAAAAGAAGACTTACATGCCATTACAAAACTGATTTTGATGATCTTTTTGAATCTATCTTAAATTTGACTGATTTTCTCCGCTGAAAATGCATACTTTTGTTTTGCTCCCTCTATGATTGTAGGTTCATACGCTTTCGACATTTACACTCTTACAATTTGCACTAGCACTCGAGATGTGAAAGTAACTAGCCAAATCTCTCTGGTTCTACGAGTTTTAATCAAAACTATGATTACAAACGTCACTTTTGAACCGGTAAATCTTTAAAAGTGGGGGAAGTTGTATTGTAAGTAAAAGACGGCATCCTTCGCTACAGCCTACATCTATCTTAACAAGTATGTATTCGTTGCGAATTCCTTGTACACATTTTGTTATGAAATGTTTATTAAGGTTTTAAACTCAGTTTGTGTTTTGTTATGCTGTCTTGTAGATGCTTATTCTTGTTTAAGAACTTTCAAATCAGCATGACTGCACCAGTGGACCCGGACCAAAAACTAGTTTCAAACCCAACCCAAACATTATACTTAAAGGCTTAAAATCTTTAATAGTTATCTAGTTTATGGTTGGGTTGTGCTGAAACTAATTTTTGGTCCAGGTCCGCTTATTCAGACTTGAAGGTTTCTAAACAAGAATAAGCATCTACAAGACAGCATAACAAAACACAAACTGATTTTAAAACCTTAATATACAAATCATCCCAAAATGTCTACAATGAAATCGCAATGAATACATACTTATTTAGATAGATATAGCGAAGGATGTCGTCTTTTATTTACAACAACTTTCTGCCATCACATTACCGGCCATTTTTTTATAGATTTCAAATCGGTAAAAATAAAAAAGGTCAAGCAGTTGCTAAATAAGTTGTTTTGGTTTGTCTCAAAATAAATGTTCACGTTCAATTACAACTAATCAAATTATCTTTAAGTTGGTAGATATAAATTGTTATCGGTGCATAATGTAATGGTTACACTATTTTTATACTGTCTTCATTTTGTATATGCAATTTTGGGGTGGAAGGAGTTCCATTTACTATACAAGTAATTTTTTTATTTTTTTATTTTTTATTTATTTATTTATTTATTTTTTGTTCTTTTATAATGAAAATGTTTATGTGCTCAATTCATAAGGTAATTATGTAAAAAAATAAACATTCTTGCAAGAAGAACATCAAAATTATTCTTGCAATGGCATGTAAAAAAGAAACTTAAATGCCATTGCAAGAATGATTTGATAATCTTCGTGGATCATTCTGAAATCTAACTGAATTTCTCCACTGAAAATGCATACTTTTGTTATATTCCTTCCATGATTGTAGGTTCATATGCTTTTGACATTTTTTTCTCCTGTTACACGATTGTACTAGCACTCATAAGTGTGAAAGTAACTAGGGAAATCTCTCTCGTTCTACAAGTTATGATCAATACTAATATTACAACGTCATGTTTGAGCTGGGAAAACTTAAAATGGGTGAACATCATCCATGTCATATCGCAAATAACTAAATTTACCTCATGACAACCTCAATGTCCATAAAATGATCATTTAGGATTTATCTCAAGTATTTGTACCCTTGAAGTTTTTGTTTTGGACCCATTATTGAGCTAGGGTTGTTCAAATTTAGAAATCCGAAATTTCGGATATTCGAAATTTTGAATATTCAAAATTTCGGACGGCGGTATACGAATATATACGATTTTGATAATTTTTTTTCAATATTTTGATGGTGTTACTAGCCAAATCTCTCTTGTGCTACCGGTTTTAAACATATACTACAAATCCTACTTAAACAGGACAAGCGAAATCGACTTTGATATTACAAGCACCAATTTTGGTTAGCCCATTCCGGAAATCCATGTAGAAACAAAAACAAGTCTTGTGTTTTTCTACTTCTTCACAACATTGTGATGATGGTACTTGACGATCGTCACAAGTGCAATTTGGAATGTCTTCCAAAGAGCAATGATCACTTGATTGTTGAGACGGTGATATGTTAGGGTTTTTAATCCAACGCGAATACTCGCTAGCAACCTCATCTTCTTTGTCGCTCTTGTCTGAATGTCGATGTTTTAAACTTCTTAGAAACATCGTCATGACCACAATAACAAGCAAAACACCTAAAAACTCCATTGTAAACACAACCGAAATGAATATTCAGCGAGTCAAAACAACGGTTTCTATCTATAGTCTTATAGATCCCATAAAAGCTAGTGTTTACAACTCACCATATGTCCAAAACATTCAATAGTAATTTCAAGATTAAAAAATAAATAAATAAATAACTAAAAAAAAAACTAAAAATTCAAAATAATAATAATAATAATAATAATAATAATAATAATAATAATAAAAGAATAATATTCATAATAATAAAAAATTAGACCAATAGAAGAGGTTGATTTTGCCACGTAGCGAAATCAGGCACAAATTAAATTGATTTTGGTCACCTTTACATAAAAAATAGATTAATCAAATTTAAAAAGAGGGTAATTAATAAAACTTTAGTGGTTAAATTTTTTAAAATTATATAGAGTTAAGTGTAATATTATAAGTTTCCATATTGTAAAATTAAACAAATAGTTGTTTTAAAAGAAGACTATATGTGTTTACACTCATTTATTTCATATTAAAAGTATAACAAATGCAAATTTGATTATTAAATACAATTTAAATTATTTAAAGCATAATATAATTATCAAATTGAATTGTAATGATAAAAAAAAGAAAAAGGCTTGCAACTAATCATGATTTTGATATGTAGAAAACATTTTCTTTAAGAATCTATCAACGTTTATGTGCAAATTCATAATATATCAATAATGAAATTTAAATAAGACATGATTATTCTCTAACAAATTGATTACACAAAATTCTATTTGAATATAATGAATAATGAAAAATGGTGCATAAGTATATATATATAATTATATATAATTACCCTTTAAAGACATAATATTTAGCATTGATACAAAATAATTTTTTTATCTGCGTTTTATAACTAGTAATAATAATAAGGGTTAATAACCTATTAAAGCATCATACTGTATGTCATTCAGCGTAAAAAAAAAATCATTTAACCTATTGTCTCTATGATACATGTACCCATATAGCGAGGTAAAGTCCAAACTAACCAAGTTAAAACTCCACATCACACAAAAACATGAGAATAGTCACATAGGAATAGTCAACGTTTCAAAACATAACTTGATTTTACCCAAACTAATACCATCAATCCAATATACAAGTCTTACTTTCATGTAACTTGCTTATCATCGTTCATACCCTCGATTCTAATAAGTTTCACTTCCATGGAAATAACATTCATTGCAATACTTACGGTTCTAGCTACAAACACATCAATCAATCATCACCACTAAAACAAAGTAAGGTTAGATTATGAACATAACATAGTCATATTACATCTCAATTCGGCTACAAGGTTCACATTATAATCAATTATAACAACGGGGGTTTGGAATTGGTTATTTTATGTCTACTTGCTTACTTTTCGATGCAACATCCTTCAACCCTCTCCTCCCATCACCTCTCGCCATGCCATCTCCTCACAGTGATCCGAAGAATGACTGTTATGATGTTAGGTAGATGCTTTAATTGTGTGTTAAAATGAGTGCCGATACGTAGCCGATACAAGTTTCAAATAGCTACTATTTTTTCAAAATAATTCTCAAATATTTTTTGATTTTAATGTTAAACCCTAATAATAATAATAAAAACACACACACACACCATAGAGAACTATTGTAGTTAAAAAGAAGACTTGCATGCCATTGCAAAACTGATTTTGATGATTTTCTTGAATCTATATGAAATCTGACTGATTTTCTCCATTGAAAATGCATACTTTTGTTTTTGTTCCCTCCATGATTGTAGGTTCATACACTTTCGACATTTTCTCTCTTATTTCACAATTTGCATTAGCTCTCTAAATGTGAAAGTAACTAGTCAAATCTCTCTGGTTCTACGAGTTATGATCAAAACTATGATTACAAACGTCACTTTTGAGCTGGTAAAACTTTGGAAAATGGGTGAATTATTGTTGAAGAGGAACAACAAATTGAGCATTACACATTCACACACATTTATAAACCATTAAACACACATACATACTTTATTACTTTGGATACTTTTTTATAGAAATTGACAATATTAGTACTGTATATATCATCGTTTATGGCCATTATGATGTCACAAAAACGCATCTTGAAAAAAAAAACACAGAAAAAAAAAAGGTACTCAAATATCTTTATACTTAGTTGAGTTACTTTGCTTTATCTCTCTCAAGTATTCTGATAAAATTGCTTGTTGCAAGATGACAAACACATCCTTTATTTAGCTAAAGAAAAAACGGTAGCCATAAAAAAAATTACAATGACCAAAACATGAAAAGCAAATATATGCACGTTCCTATCTTATGCGAAAAAGAAAACTCAAATTTTAAGGTATATATACTGTTTGGATCGGTTTGACTAATGTAGAGTTGGGAAATTTGCCGTCTTTAAACGTTCCGAGTTCATGGGTAACAAGTGTAGGATTGCAACATTTAACTAGTCTTAAGAAGTTGAAGTCATTGAGCATGGAATCAACCAAAGTGGCCTCAAATGATACAACGAAGCTCCACAAATATGATCACCTTCCAGATGTCGTGACATTTGAACCCGAGTAAAACGAAAATGGTTTTTTATACGAAGGAAAAAAGTTTCAAAGTTTGTCCTCTAATATGGGATCCAACTATTGAAGATTTTAAGCCTTTAAGTATCATGTTTGGGTTGGGCCTAAAACTAGTTTTTGGTTCAGGTCCGCTTATGAAGACCTGAAGGTTCTTAAACAAAAATAAGCATTTTACCTATAGATTTCAAATCAATTAAAAAAAAAAAAAAAAAAATGGTCAAGCGGTTGCTAAATAAGTTGTTTGCAAAATATGTAACTATTCTTATTTGGTTATTTTGGTTTGTCAAAATAAGTGTTCCCATTCAAGTACAACCAATCAAATTGTCTTTTAAGTTAGTAGACATAAAATATTATCGGTGCATAATGTAATGGTTCCACTATTTTGTATACTATATGCATTTTGTATATGAAATTTTGGGATGCAAGGGGTTCCATATAACAAATATACAAATAGTTTTTCTTTTCTTTTTTTGGTTTATAATGAAAAGTTTATGTGCTCAATTCATAAAGTAATTATGTAAAACAATAAACAGCAGCTTTTATAATGATCATAGACATCTTTTAGTTATATGTCGATCCTGACTTAAATACTTTGGTGAATGTAACAAATTAATATATATAATTTAGAATTTGTACTAGTAAAATTTACTAAGTAATAAAAAGCTATTCTATACTTCTATAGGATAAAAAACAAAGAGTCAAAAGTGAATTTCAGCTAATCACATGTTTCTCTTTTCCTATGTATATTGATACCCATGTTCTTCATTATCAATAATAACTTGTCTGATAATTTTCAAGCTCAAAAGGGACGAGAGATATTTTAATCATAACTTGTAGAACGAAAGATTTGGCTACTTACTTTCACATTTCGAGTGATAGTACAAGTTGCGAAACAAGACAAAAAATGTCGAAAGCTTATGAACCTACAATCATGGAGGGAGCAAGACAAAAGTATGCATTTTCAGTTGAGAAAATCAGTCCGATTTCAGATAGATCCAAGAAGATCATCAAAATCATTCTTGCAATGGCATGTAAGTTTCTTTTTTAAGTAAAATAGTTATCGGTGTTTTTCTTGATCTTGAATATTCATTTCGGTTGTGTATTACATTGGAGTTTTTAGGTGTTTTGCTTGTTATTGTGGTCGTGACGATGTTGGTAAGAAGTTTAAAACATCGACATTCAGATAAGAGCGAAGAGACTGCTAGTGAGTGTTCCCGTTGGATTGACAACCCTAACATATCACCGTCTCCACAATCTAGTGGCCATTGCTCTTTTGATGACATTCCAAATTGTACTTGTGACGATCGTGAAGTACCATCGTCGCAATGCTGTGAAGAAGCAGAAAAACACAAGGCTTGTATGTGCTTTTACACGGATTTCCGGAATGGGTTAGCCATTGGTGCCAAACTTGATGCTTGTAATATCAAAGATGGTTTAACTTGCCTTTCTTAAATAGGAATTAATGTACCTTGTACTAAGGATACATTATTAGATTAAGTGTGTAATAAACTAGCTCATGGCAATGCTGTTTTTTTAGGTTGATATTAACAAGGTTTTTATTTCTTGTGTTTGGTTTCATATAATTGCTTGTTTGTATGAATTCAGTTACTTTTCACAATCAAAGCATGATTAGGCTGTTTACAATTGTTGTAGCGAAAAAGCTAAAAGCTCGAATAAACCAAACAGGTTTATTTCAGCTTCACTGAGAAAAGCCAAGAAGTCGAGTCGACACAAGGCTAGGCCTCATTTGGCCAGGACACTAACAAAGCGCGACTCCAAGGTCGAAAACTCATACTTTCTAACGCACCGAGTATTTAAACTGCAGTCGGAAATTTCAAACACACAGATATTTCAGAAACATCTAAAGTTTTTGTTTCAATATACAAGACGACACAGTTTAAAACCTTAATATACAAGCCAACCGAAAATATATACAAGGATTTTGCAACCAGTACATACTTATTGAGATAGATGTAGCGAAGGATGCCATTGTTTATTTACATTACAATTTCTGTCATCTTTGTTGTAGAAAAGGCTTCACATTCAGCACACGTCGACCTTCACGCCCATAACACGGAATAAGACCAATTTACAATTCAACAGATTTTGGAATTTTTTCCTATGTACAAAAAACATTTTATTTTACTCGGGTCTAAATGTCACGAGTCCAGGGAGGTGAGATTCATGGAGCTTCTTTATATCATTTGAGGTGACTTTGGTTGATTCCAAGCTCAATGACTTCAAATTCTTGAGACTTATTAGATGTTGCAATCCTACATTTGTTACCCGTGAACTCGAAACGTTTAAAGACACCAAGTTTGTCAATTCTGCATTAGTCAAAACAATCCAAACTTTATAATCATATCATAAAATCAAAGTTACTTTTGCGTAAGATAGGAACATGCATTTCACATTTCATGCTTTAGTCATAGTACTTCTTTTTGGACATCCGGGCCATTTAAAACCAGACTTCACAAATGATGCAGTAATTTTTACAGAAAGTGTTACAATAACATGTATGATTTTAAGGGTTACAAAATGAGCCAAACGAGATAGATAGTCACATTTTAATTACTACTATATTAAAAAAATACCATGACTAAAACAAGACCTACCATAACAATCAAAAGCTGGAAGTTTTAGGAGGACACAAAAACTTACCAGAAATAAATTCTAGCGATTTATCGGTCAAGTGACTGTTTTGGGACAGATTCAAAAGAACCAAAGACTGAAGATCCTTAATGTTCTTCACACCGACATCGGTTAGTCCCCCACCACATATTTCAAGTGAGCGCAAGTTTTTTAGATCTGCATAGAAAACCAAAGTCAGAAACTAAGAGAAATACGTTCAATCATCTGTAAACAACAATTTTTCAGAGTTGCGTGAAGAGCTTACTGCGCAAATAATTTGTTCCATTATCCGTTATTTTTGCACAAAATAGGTCCAAATGAGTCAATCCAGTCAAACCTGTAACAAATATACAAATCAGAATATCAGAAAGTGGATCTGCATAAATATTTTATAAATGGGTCAACCCAATGCAGGTTGGTTGACCTGGCACACTTCGTATCTGAAACATATTTTATACGTACTATTTAGTCGGTCAAATGTCAAACACTAGAGCTATCATAAGTGGCACAGTGAGCATGATCTATGCAGCTTGGTTTGCTAGAGGCACTTTTCATCTAACTTTGTTTTATAGAAATTTAGTTGGTAAAATATTAAAATCTAGAGCTGCATCAAATTTTTCAATATTCTAAGTAACTAGATAGTCAAATTTATATAATTACCAAAAGTATATTAGTTCATTTATAATCAATGAAAAAAATCGATTTCAGATGTTATTGACCAGTCAATTTTTTCCTTTGTAGCAAACTTTTTAAATTGACCCGTTGGAACATAACCCAAATCGACCCATACATAAGTAAATGGGCCAAATCTAAAAATGCTGAAAGGGTAAATGTATACATACTTGTAAGAGCTGCAAGACCAGCATCGGTGATTTGGCGAACATCCAAATTAAGTGACCTAAGAGACGATAAGTTAGCTAAGTTTCTCAAACCTCCGTCTGTTATAACAGTGAACGAAAGATTCAAACTTTCCAAATTCACCAAACCTGCAAAAATCCAATTAACAAAATTTAATCCAAGTTTGACCACTGGTCAAGAGTCAAGACAAGACCATATACATATAATTAATTGGAAATACAAGTGAGTGTTTATGTCTTAACCAGAAAGATGACGAAGACCATTGTTTCCGACTTCTGTATCAGACAGCTCCAAACACTTTAAACGATTAAGACCTGAAAACAAAAAAAAAACATACGTATATGAGATGAAAAAAAAGATATTAAACTTACAAAATTATCTAAACTGAAGACTCACCTGATAAATACACAAGTCCGCCATCCTTAATCATACATGAATCCAAATTTAAGCTCTCCAAATTTGTCAAGCCTGCATACGAGAGATTTAAAGAATAAAAAAGCATGACTTTTACAAAAACTTATTCCGAATGCTAATAATTTCTAGTTATTGAGTACAAGTGAATGTTAAAACTTTCACCTTTTAGATGTGCAAGAACAGCATCGGATATATCGTTGAATCCCATGTTTAGTACCTTTAAAGACTTGAGCTCTGCATAATAAACACAATACTTCACTTTTCCAACATGATGGAATGCAGAATGCTCTGACAGAACAATGTACAACAATAAAATGCTTACTTGAAAACTTGTCACATCCTTCGTCGGTAAAATTGGATCTGCTTACGTTAAGATAGTGTAGACCAACAAGATCTAAATAAAATAATTAACTTAAATCAGAAACTCAAATACCTTGGTGTAACGAGATTATGAGAAAAATAATAACTTCATATAAACCTGAAAGTGAATCCAAGCAAGCTGAAGTTATAGGGCAGCGTTCCATATTCAGCAATGCAAGCTTGTGTAAACCTGAAGAAAAAATACGCTATAATTTAGAAAAAATTACACTTATATGATAGAAAATAAGCTATGTAATATCAACTCAAGTGACCTTTCAAGAATGTGACGCCGTGATCTGTGACCTTGCTGCAGGATATTTGCAATTCTTTCAAGTTTGTTAAGTCTGAAAGATAACAAAGAATGAATCATTAGAGCATGAGGTGTGAATGTGTGATATTAAGTTCTTATAAGTTCGATAAAAAGTGTTATGAAATACCTGAAAGAGGCTTCATATCTACATCCGTAATGCAGTTACAACAGTTAATGTTAAGTGCCTCGAGCTTTTTAAGTCCTGCCAGAATATTGAAATGCCCATTATAGTTTGGTTACATCACACGTCACCCAGTGACGAAAAAATAACTATCGAGTGAATACGAAAAAGTAGACGTGCCTTTCAAATGAACGAGACCACCATGGATCCCTGTGCATCTTTCCAAGTCCAACTTAGATAAATTGACCAAGCCGGGAAGGACACTCATTCCTTTGGTGGTAATTTTACTGTTCCTCTTTAAACTCAAAGTAGTCAAGTTTGAAAGACCTGAAAAATGAATCCAGCAAGTCTTAAACCACAATAAACCAATGTTATTACAACTGATTGCTCAAAATCACATTATAACTTTCAAAACGCACATCCAAACATCCTCATAGTTTTGACATAAAACTATAAAAAAAATATCAAGAAAACCCGAATCCTTCAAATCAAATCAACATTACTAAACAACTGAAATTAAGCATAAAATTAAGGCAGAAGTATACCACTAATGCAGCCAAGCCCAACATCCGAGATCTTGTCACAAAAATTGAAGTTCAAATCCTCCACGTTTTTGCAGTCTTGAACATGACACAAACCAACATCCGTAACATCTGAACCAGAAAGGTCAGCAGATAACAAAGACAACCCCTGAGACGAGACTACGCCCAACCAATTATCGTCAACACCAGGATATTCTCCTAAATTTATATCCTGCAAAAAAAGCAAATGAGTAAACTGTAACTAAGTCTAAATTTAAAACACTCCAGCGTATTACACATTCTTAGAAATTACCTGAAGAGCACAATCTTGAAACGCTTCAAGGTGAGCTTCGGTAAGGCGTTGAGAATATACTAATTCGTTAAAAATTTGTTGACTGATGTCTCTTGGAAGGTTAGAAAATGTACCATACTGATTAATTTCCTGTTGCAATGGAAAAAAAAGTACAGTGCTATTACAATGATTGTTTTATTACGATCCTGATCAAATAAGGGATTTATGAAGAAAGTTAACATACTTCAGATATTTTATAAATGCATAGTTCCATTAGTGACGGGCATAATTTGTTTCCGTCCTTATTATCTATAGATGCTCGAGAGAATGAAGTTCCGAGCCATTTAGAGCTTCCACTTTTGGAATACTTTCTTGATACAACTCCTTGTGCAGCTGTCTCGGTGGTTTGTGGGTCCCGTTTCCTGGAACAAGCTCCTCCCATGGGAATTTAGATCTTAATAGGCGCTCACAGTGATGTGGTGTGTTAAACCAGTAAAGGTCGTTAACCTGCGAGTATAAATGTTTTAACATATAAGTGTACAGCTAAGTAGACTTCAAAATTTCGACGCTAGCCACGCATTATCAGACACGTCAGGGATTTTTAAGTATCCACTTTGGAACAAGCAACTTCACACTAGAAACTTATTTCACTCATAAGGGAGTGTTTGGAATTGCTTACTACTTATTGCACTTGCAATATTAAAAAATCAGTTTTGATAAGCAATCCCAAACACCCTTTAACTGCTTAACTGGTGTAGCATAGAGTAGTAAGCAGATAAGCAGTCTTATTAAAGTTACCCAAACACCCACCCACTTACACACTTCCCTGCAGGTGTCTGCCGGCAAAGAATCCCAAACACCCCCTTAACAGAGCAAAATCGTATCCAGCAACATCATACCATATGGTTTAAGTTTCATTAAGCGTCAAAATTGTAACTTTATAATGTAGACGATTTAGCGAAGACGATTTTCATGTAAGACACTCTGGGGGGTGTTTGGGAATGATTATAATATTTCTTATATATTTACTGCTTTTTACAAAAAGCACTTTGAAATGATCAACTTTAAAAGTAGTTCAAACTTATAACTTATTTCACTCTTAAGCGGGTCGGGTGTTTAAGATTGCTTATTGAAACTGCTTATTTGATTAAAGTTGTTTAAAATAAGCAACTTTGTACTAGCTTATTCACACATACATAAGACTCATTTCACTCATAAGGGAGTGTTGGGATTGATTCTCTGCTTATTGCCTTTTGAGATACGCAAGTTTGCTTAGAAAAGCTTATTTCACTCACAATTAACTAAACCTTTTTCCGGGCTTATGGGCTTATTTGAAATTAGGAAAGGCTCATATGCTCACTTTTTCCGGCTTATAAACTTAAGCTTATGACTTATTTAAGTCCATAAGCTCAACTTGATCACCTCATCTGTCGAAAAAAGTGAGCTTATGAGCTTTATCAATTTCAAATAAGCCCGTCAGCTCGGAAAATAAGCTATTAAGCAAATTCTAAACATCCTCTGACTACTTCACTAGTATAAACAATTCTATTAAAGAATCCCAAACACCCCTTTAAACTATAACAATCCCACCAAATCATTTCACTATATAGGACTAAAATTTTCAACTTTTTTTTCTTGTAAAAAAAAATTAAAAAAATCAATAATTTTTATATAAAGTTAAACACAACCCATGTAACCAAAAAAAAAAAAAAAAAAAATCATCATCATCATCATAAGCAAAGAATCAAGAAACATGAAGATGGTACTATGATCAAACCTTAAAACACTCATAAGGGGGTGTTTGGAATTGCTTGTTAACTTAAAACTACTTATCTGTTTAATGCTTTTTAATAAGCAATTTAGCTTAACACAGCTTATTTCACTTCAAATAATTAAATATGGGTAAAAATTGCAACTTTTTTCTTATATATATATAACTTACTTTTTACACACTATTTTTATATAAACAAAACCATAATCATCATAAAAAAGAAAAAAACAAGAAAACATGAAGAGGGTACGATGATCAAACCTTAAAAACCAAGAAGAACAAGAGACATATGATGGGATTTGAAGCAAGGTTCCTATGATAAAATATCCATGATGATCATCATCATGTATGTGTTAGAATAAAGGAAGGTAAAGCGTGTAGGTTTTGAGTGTGTGTGTGTTTGTGAAAGGATGAACCGACGGATGATGGCAACGTGGAGGTTTTGATGATGATACTTTTTTGTTTTTGTTTTTCTTGATCAAACTTAGGATAAGACTTATGTGAAATGTGGGTCCCACTTGTGTCTAAATAATCCTTTTTGGATATTATTATTTTCTTGACATTAGCAAAGTGAAGAAAAACGAGCACTTTGGCGTTCGGTGTTGCTGCGGGAACGTGTGTATCGTAGTTTTATTTGTATTGTTACGCGAATTATGATTGTGTTCAATAATAAATATACACATCCATAAATCTAATCTCCAGATCAATTTATTTATATATAATTAAAACTTTTATAAAATTGAACGTCTTTGGCCCCTGTAGTTTAAAAAAAAATTAAGATAATTTTTAAAGTTATTTGATAAAGGTAAGGATGCATTTTGGTTTTTTATTTAAAAATTATATATGATATTAAACTTCAACATTTTTATATATCGTATCGTATGTCAAAAGAGATATTAATATATTGCTTTTTCGTTATTGAGACCTTTTGGCGGTATTTTTTATTCAAAAATCGCAGCAAGGCATCTATTAGCTACACGATAAATAAAGTTCGTTGTATAAAAAAATCATAAATAATAAGAAGTTCAGAGGCTATTTTGTAATTTTGTTTTTAATTTTTGGGCCACGTGGGCAATCTTTTGAGACCGTATTTTTTCTTTTTACACACTACTTATTGAATAAAATATTACACCTTCTTTTTACACACTATTTATTGAATAAAATATTCCACCGTCCATTTGCCAAATAATATATATAGAATGATGTATGTAAAGCTCACTTGTTTTTAAGCCAGGTGTAATGATGATCAACATTATCACCGTCAATTTAATGTTATATTATTTTTTTACTTTAGTTTTAACATTATCACTAACAAAGTATAATAAAATCATCAACTTTACTAAATGTAAATACCTCACAATATACTCTAAAAGAAAGGAACTAGGTGGTCTGCAAGACCGAGTTGTGGACAAAATGAGTTGATAAGTTGTGGACAAAATGAGTTGATGACCGTTTGTTGGGTGATGGTGCACCCAACAACTCGGTCTTCCTTATGACATGTTGACGAGTTGATATTACTTCAATTTGAACATCATTTGTTTACTTGATGGTGTTCATAACTCAATCCTAGTTTGGACATGTTCTTAAGAATCATGAGATGTGTGGAAAACTAGAAGGGGGGTTGAATAGTTTTACCGATTAAAACTTGGTTTTAAACTATTTAGATCGACTTATGTCAATCTCTTAAACATGTGTGTTGGATGTTGATAAACAAGCATATATAAGTATGTAATGAAAAGATAAGGAGTAAGAAGCACAAAACCACTACGCGAGTATTTATAGTGGTTCGGCTACAAGGACACCTTCCTTGCCCTACTCCACTCCCCTCGAGTCACCTAATCGAGTTCGTAACACTACACCTACACCAACTCCTTATGCAAGAAGCTTCACAACGCTGTTTGCTACTCTTTATCCCAGACAAGGCTAGATATTCTGGTTCTTCCACGAGGTAGAACCAAACCTATCACAACGCTGTTTCTACCCTTTATCCTAAGACTAGGCTAGATACCAGTTCCATTAAATGGAGAACTACTACCCAACACTACAACAACAACAACTAACCCCATAGGAGATCTACTCCTTATAACAACATCAACAATGATATCAATATCCTTTGACCAAATATTAATCTATCTTGTACATCGAATCACACCATATCGAATGTACATCTTAGGCACCTTTCATAATACCTTTGACTCGATCTCCAAGGCACCTTTCACTAATGCCTTGTGACTTGACTTCTAGGCATCCTTCACTAATTCCTTTAGCCTTGACTTCTAAGCACCCTTCACTAGTGCTTCACACGACGCTTGACACCTTTCACTAATGTCTTCGCCTTGACTCTTTAGACATCTTCACTAATGTCTTCAACACTACACTTCTATAGAGGAAGAAGAGAACTATCAACAAGAGGACCTCAAGAGTCTTGATGATAACGAAGCATGGCAACTCATGGACTTGAGCTTTCTCATCTTCAAAAGATGGTGATCTCGCCTTTAAGAGGAACCTAGAGAATCACAAAAAAAACAAAACTACATACATAGATCACTTGGATCTGAGATTAGAGAGTTTATAACTCAAAGAGAAAATATGTAAGAAAGGGGTATAAAACAATGAAGAAATGACTCACTATTTATAGAGAGAAAATGGCTAATCGCTCCACGTGATCCCACGGATCTTCACTGGTGGATCCGCCCAAAGGTATTACGGGGATCCGTGACGCCCCTTTGCCCATGGGTTTTAGGTCATGGGTCATGGGTCATGGGTTATGGATCATGGGTATCCAAGTAGATACAATGTATCTACAAGATGCAATACATCTAGTCCATGGTTCATGGATTAAAACCATGGGTCATGGATTAAAATTATGGGCCATGGATATTATCCATATATGACATAAGCATGATGTCATGCAATGGGTTATGGATCAAGCTCCACGTATGGGTCATGGACTTTAAGTTGTTTCTCCAACCGCATTCAATGTATTTGGTTAATGGGTCAAATACTTAAGTTTCTACCCAATTGTATCACCCATTATAATACATACTATTTATGTATATATTCACCCAATATGTAAACACTAGTTGTTATACATATGTATTACTAAATCTTAAAAACACTTATACTTGTTTTAGTGTTTTATGTGAAAACGTAAGTGTGTTAGAAAACTATTGGCTCAACCATTTACGTATTTTATTTGTTTCGTTAAAATGATTTACATTTGTTATCGCATAAAACATTTAAGATCGTAAAATATAAATAAACGCTTTTACTACTTATTTGTATTAACTCCCTTGTTGATGACAAAACATAAAAATTATTTTAAGGAAAACTAAAATTCAGAAAGTTCATGTGTGGTTTTACTTTGGTTTAAACAACAAGTGCTTTGGAAAGGAACTAACACATTATTTTAAGAAAAACATGTAAGAGAAAAAGATAGAGAGCAAGTGACTGGAAGAGTTCTCGTCTTAACTCCCCCTTGACGAGTCCATCCCTTTGTGAGGGCGTCAAGAAAAATATACTAAGCTAGTTCATTTGCAACTAAGTTTGCAAAAGATTTTGTCTAAGTGACGAACATGCTCCCCCTTGATGATTGCAACTTTGCAAAGGGACGTCATGAAATGTAATCCTAATATTGCAAGTGATTTTGCAATGTATTGCTTTGACACAAAGCTCCCCCTAGCTTAAGGTGTCAAATTCTTCACGTGTAAATTGAAAATCTACAAAACAAAGGTTAGAAAACAAGTATATAGTGCATAATCTCCTGCAAATAAGACTCAAGTTAGTAGAAAACTAGTCTTCTGTTGCACGGATCCCACGGTTCCCTCCTTGGAGGGATCCGTCTAGTAAAAACGTAGGGATCCGTCTGTCTGTAGCTAAAATACAACAAATGTGATATACAAAAAGATGTTGGCATCAAAATGAGATATGTATTATACCAATAATCATATACTCAGAAATATAGCAAATATCATGTAATTTCATTTAATAAAACTAGAGATATGATATACATGGCTCTAAAAACTAAGAAAATGAGCAATACATGACTTTGAGATACTAGACTATCTAAGTCGCGCTTGATACTTGGACACCAGTAGAATCCTCTAGCTCAAGTTTGTTTCGGTTTAATCTCGTCGAAACGTTCGAGGAGTTGATAGAACATGAAACGTTGATCTTTACGTACTTCATGTATCAAACTTTCAACATGTTGACAATGATAACAATCTTTGTCATGGCTAGGTAGTGGTGATGGAATAAAGGAAATTGCTTGATGTGAAGGATCAAGTGAAACGGGTTGAGGAGCCTCAAACGAGGGAGGGATTGGCGGAGGCGCATTTGAAGATGGCTCGACCAAGAATGATGGTGGTGGTAGAGAGGTGTCAACTTCCATGTGGTCGGGTGGTTGACTTTGATGATTTATCATAATCCAAATGGAATTATTTGATGGTGACGGAGAAAAGGAAGCCGAAGCTAGTATTGACTCAACACCTTGATTTAGTTCCACTATTCCTCCTAATGAGGAGAATGTTGCCGGTGGTGGAGGATGAGATGGCCTAGGAGGCAAATCCTATAGATTGTAGAGGTGTGGTGATGAGAGTGGAGTGGTGAATGATAGGGCTCTAGGCACCAATTGTGATGGTTTAGTGGAAATGGGATTGTTTGGTTTAGGAGGTATGGTGGTGTTTGGCATTGGTAGTTTTGTGGGAACTATCCTTTTAGAGTTTTAGGGATTGGTTTGAATGGTTAAGTTGGTGGAGGAGAAATCCTAGCATTTGTGGATTTAACCGGAGATGATTTGGTTGAAGAAATTTCGTGTACAACACGAGTAATTTTCTTGGGTGGTCCTTTGGTGGATGAGTTACCACTTGGAACTTTCCTCATGATAAGATGATTCAAAGAGGTTTGTAAAGGTTTCTAAGTGCTGAAAATGAGGATGAAGATGATGACTTTAGGAGTCCTAACAATGTGGTTTATAAAGCAAGGGATTTGGCAAGTGCATTCAAGACTTAAGCTACTAAGATTCCTTGGAATGTGATGATTAGCATGCACAAGAGTCAACTTCAGAGTTGTAATGATCTATGAGCTTAATTAAGATGAGATGGAGTGTTCAAGTTAGCAAGATGAGCTTGGAATGATTGTTTTAGCTAGAGTTGACATGAATCTGTCCACGGTTCCCTCCAATGAGGGATCCGTCTAGGCTAATCCTAGGGATCCGGCTCTCAGCAGCTAGGAAAATATAACAATGATGTTTGTAAGGTCTAATACCTATACCCTCTTGAGTGTTTCAGTCCATCTAAGTGTCTTAAATGAAAGGGTACTTAAATGCTTAAGGGAAATAAGTGATGTAGCTAATGATTGCCTTTTATGAAAGAAATTGAAACTTTTATGAGTACCAATGAGTGACCAAAGATGACACTAAAGATTTTGAGAGTGTCAAATGGAGCTAAATGATCCTAGAGACCAGATAGTAACTTAAGATAATGTTTTGGAGGATATCCTAAAAGCTTAAGATGGAAAAGCTAGAATTTGACCCATTTCGGCCTATTTTGAGGTAAGGATGACTACAATCAATTTGCTAAAAATTGAAAGTTTCTAAAGCTAGATGTATTAACATGTGAGGGATCATGTGTGAGTATAAGAGCGGAAGAGTAATGAAACGATAGATCTACAAGCGCCTTGAGTGTGATCTAAATGAGTTATGCGTGAGTATGAAACTTTTACTCAGCTTGATAAGGACTCAATTTGTCCTAAGACACTATGTTAAGCTTAGTGTGAAGTGATCTAAAGACATGGTTTAAAGTATAATGATTGCAACTGCATTTCTGTTTGCCGGATCCCACGGTTCCTTAAGAGTAGGGATCTGTCTAGCACAAACTTGGGGATCCGTCTTCCTGCTAAACAGAACCTTTACAAAAGGTATGCAAGGGTTGCACAAGGCATCATATTTCAAGGTTAGTGTTTTCTAAGAAGTTCTAACACCAATATAGTAGAGATATCAAATGTTAAATGTTTTATTTCATGAAAGGAATTGCATTACATTGATAAGGCATGAATACTAAGGATTGATCCTATTTTGAAAGAAAACTAAGTTTCTTGAGTGTTTTCGCTAGATGGATCATCAAATGGTTGATGAGTGTTTGCCAATTCAGGGATGAAGAAAGTTGATGCGGGTTTTACTGACCAGGTTTTAGTATTTATATAGTCTCGTTATACTTATGGTCTACCATAATGCACTAACGGGCAGTGTACCCTACGTGTGTAGTGCAATATTTGGTAAAACCGAGGTCGTCCCAAGAGCTATGTGTGTTGGATTATTACTAAGTCTAGGTGTCACGGATTTTAATAATGATTTCGATAAGGAATTAATTAACTACTAAAGCAGATAAAAGTAGATAAAAGGCAAAGGTTTAATCAATAGAGGAGAGTGGTGCTAACCTAGTTATTTCTCCTATCTAGTAATGTCTACGTCTACTTACTTCCAATTACTTCAGGTGGGGTCAAAGTTGAGAGGACAACATTTGGTCAATTCGCCCTAACCTATTAGCAAAGATGCCACCACTGGAGAAGTCAGGTGTCCCTTCATAAGTCCAGTTGTTCCTGGTCCTCTAAGCTAAGTTATTAAATACCGCTACATGCTAGATTTATAATAGTGAGTGCCCGGGCGTTAGCAACTTAAACACTCACCCCCTAATTCTTAAGTTCATCCAAACGGTAGGTGATCAGTTGGTCAAATCGCACAAGTAGAAAGGGTCGTCAGTTTGTCATATCTTACCCTTCCCGTCTCAGTCTACTCACTTAGGGTCAGTTGGTCATATCTTATAAGCAACTAGCCTCTACCGTCATTCAAAACTACCGAAACAAGGGTAGCTACCAATAAACTATGCATGCATACACTTAGAAATAATTATACGGAAGTAATGTAAACGCAAAAAAAACAATTAAGGAATCATAACTAGGCTAGCACCAAGAAGTGCTTAGCCGCTCATATTAACCATACAAATCAATTCAATATTCAGAGTTACGAAATACATTAATCGAAAGTAAAGAAAAGATAAAATGCTAATACTTATCGTAGGGGAGTGATTTCTCCCTTGGAGACAGCTCCGTATGCTCCTCTAGATCTGCCTTTGGCTTCTTCCAACGTTCTTTGGTTGTGATGTGTGGAATGGGATGCTTTGAAATGCTGAAAATCGTGGGGTATTTATAGGCCAGATCTGGGTTACGGTGTAACTAATAAAAGAGTTACGCCGTAATCTTCAATTCCTTCGTATTTTGCACTAGATCTGCTGGTTACGGCGTAACCTTATAAGTGGTTACGCCGTATCTTCAATTATTACTTGGTTACGCTGTAGTTGGTGGAATAGTTACGGCGTAGTTATCAGCGGCGTGGAACCTCATTTGACCTAATATAGTTACGTCGTAGTCCTTGGGGAGAGTTACGCCGTAACCTTCTGATGAGTTGGTTTTCTGAGTCACGCTTTAGTTACGGCGTAATGTGAGAGATGAGTTACGCCATAACTTCTTCGAATTCAACATACTATGATAAGTATTTGATATTTCTCCAATTCCGCGTCTCTTTAGCTCCAATGCTCGTAATTTACCTGAAAGTGGAAAACAATGGAAAATAAGCATAAATCCATATAAATGATATAAATTACAAACATTATTGGGGGAAATTGACACTTAATATTCATGACTATTTGATGTTATCAAAAGTTTTCATGAGAGATGTGTTTAGAAGTTCCATCATTTTGTTCATAAGTACGTATAACGGACTTTGAAATTGAGGGTGGAAGTATATGATGTGATGATAAAGGCGTGTCAAGAACATTCCATAAGGGATTAGTTTATTCTTGGAGCCTTGAAGATTTAAAATTCGCCTTGCGAAGAAGTAGGCGAGATTGTATGGTTGTTGTGTTAGCAAACAATACATTATGTGAGCACAACAAGCGGGAAGGATTTCTCGATTTCCCCTAAGACTCCAAACATTTTCACGTAGGATGAGTGCGAGAGCCTTGTACTCTTCTCGGATATCCCGTGTATAGATAATGTTTGGATCGGAGTAATTGGGTCGAGGTTTGCATATTATGCGAGTCAAGTCTTGCGGGGAAGGTATGTGTAAACAATATGGACTATTTTCTTCACGAAAGTTGAAGAGAGAATCAAGAGACCAATCTTCAGTGAAGGCACATTGTCCATGATTTGAAATTTGGAGGATGTGAGCAAATTGCCCAAGGGTTAAAACAAACTTTTGGTTTTTAATCCGAAACCAAATAGATAGAGAGCGATCCTCGTTACGAACGAGTTCAACTTGACGGAAGAATTCCAATACAAACCTTGGACATATTTTCTTGTTAATTTCGAGAAGACATTCTAAATCCTATGGTTCGGAAGGAGGTATTGATACCTTCTTCGTATTGTAGAGGAGTGTCGACAATACGTCCTTCATGGAAGTGACGGGTTTCGAGATTATTGAACGCACGGACATGATAGCCAGGTGTGTTGGGCTTAAGAGAGATGTTAGGGGTGTAGACGCAAGTGAATGAAAAATCAAACTCATACTCATGCGACATAGCGAGACCTATAGAAAAGAAGAGTTAATAGGATGTGACGTATTATGGGCAAACCAATGATTACCTAACGTTTTTACAAGATGTTTATTAACAATGATAATTAACTCACTTAATGTTTGACATTCTAGTGGAACATTTCTTTTAGGAGGAAAACGGTTTATATTGCATGAAAAACTGTTATCCAGAATGACGATTTTCACAGTTCCCTTCTATGAGGGATCCGGCTAGTATACCTACAGGGATCCGTGGATCTATAGTGACAGAAAAAAGGGTTTTGACGAAAAGAAAATTTTGCATCTTATATGTTTATACAAAGGCATGTATTTTAGCCAATTTTTACTTTAGCATGTATTGTCGGTTTCAAATGTATCTCAAGACCAAAAAATACAAAAGATAAAGAGTAAATGGAAGGACAAACATATTTGAGAAATAAACTAGATAAACTAGAACATTAGTAATATTTCATTCCTTTGTATTATTGGTTTGAGATGAGATGAGATGAGGATGAAGATGAAGTTTTGAACGAGAGGTAATTTTTGAAAGTGGAAGATTTGAAAAAGTGAGGATTTGGTAGAGTGGACGTCGGAGGGAGATTTATGGGGAAGGAGAAATTTTTGAGATTTATGTTTTGTTTTATTATTACAATGATATAATTTTTGGATTAAATGAAATAAGACACAACTTTTATAAACCTCGACTTTAGACGAAAGAGTAACACATATGCGAGAAAACATTTACTAACGAAGCTACGTGTAATATAAGAATATGCACAAAAGATAATCATATAAATTCCTATGTAAGCATACTTATTTATTAAGCTAATGTTATTTAGAGATAAGTGGGAAAACATACCTCTTAGGAATGTCTTTACAAATGACACAACAAATGTCAGTAGACAATTCCGGTTCCTTCGTGTTTAAGATACCTTCTTAGGGAAGGTATTCTTGTTACCAAGCAATTCCTATGGCTTGGTAGATATGAGCTTTCACTAAGCAACATGACAAAGAAGGTTAGTGCAATTAAAAAAAATGTTGTCCTCTAATGAACATCCAAACAAAGTGTTTTAAAAACATGGTGTTTGTTTTTGTAAAAAGACATTCTTTGTAGTTTTCAATTAAACATGGATCGTATCAAGTTCTTAAAGTACAATATACTTTAAGAAACTTGGTAACGAAGCTCTGATGCCAATTGTGGAAAACTAGAAGGGGGGGTTGAATAGTTTTACCGATTAAGACTTGGTTTTAAACTATTTAGATCGACTTATGTCAATATATTAAACATGTGTGTTGGATATTGATAGACAAACATATATAAGTATGTAATGAAAAGATAAGGAGTTAGAAGCACAAAACCACAACAAGAGTATTTATAGTGGTTCGGCTACAAGGACACCTTCCTTTCCCTACTCCACTCCCCGAGTCACCTACTCGAGAGTTCGTAAACACTACACGACACCAACTCCTTATGGCGTAGAATCCTTCACAACGTTGCCTACTCTTTATCGGGTACAAGGCTAGATACCGGGTTCTTCCACGAGGTAGAATCAAACCTATAACAACGTTGCCTACCCTTTATCCGGTACTAGGCTAGATACTGAGTTCCATTATAATGGAGGAACTACTACCCAACACTACAACAACAACAACTAACCCCAAAGGAGATCTACTCCTTATAACAACATCAACAAGGATATCAATATCCCTTGACCCAATACTAATCTATCTTGTACATCGAATCTGATAACATCAAATAGTCCTGAATATTAAGTGTCAATTTCCCCCGTTAATGCTCGTTATTTATATCATTTATATGGATTTACGCTTGTTTTCATTGTTTGACACTTTCAGGTAAATTGCGAGCATTGGAGCTAAAGAGACGCGAAAATGGAAACGTTACTAAAGATTTATCACAGTATGCTTATTTTGAAGAAGTTACGGCGTAACTCATCTCTCACATTACGCCGTAACTATTGCGTGACCCAGAAGTCCAACTTATCAAGAGGTTACGGCGTAACTACTTCTAAAGGTTACGACGTAACTCCATTAGGTCAAAAGAGGTTACACGCCGCTGATACTTACGCCGTAACTACTGCATCACTTACGACGTAACCGTGTTTATTGAAGACTACGGCGTAACCACTTATAAGGTTACGCCGTAACTAGCAGATCTAGTGCATTTACGGAGAAATAGAAGGTTACGGCGTAACTCATCTTTTGGTTACGCCGTAACCAGCACTGCCAATAAATACCCCACGAATTCCAGCATTTCAAAGCATCCCATTCCATACACAACACTCTGATAACGTGGGAAAAAGCTCAAGGGAGGTCTAGGGAAACATACAGAGCTGTTTCCAAGGGAGAAGTCACACCATTACGATAAGCTTTAGCGTTTATTATTTCTTTTACTTTCAATTCATGTATTTCGTACCTTTGAATATTGAATTGATGTGCATGATTAATATGAGCGGCTAAGCACCCTTTGGTGCTAGCCTAGTTATGATTCCTTAATTGTTTTGTTTGCGTTTACCTTTACTTCCGTACAATTATTTCTAAGTGTATGCATGCATAGTTCTTTGGTAGTCACCCCTGGTTCGGTAGTTTTGAATGGCGATAGAGGCCAATTGCCTAGGAGATATGACCAACTGACCCTAAGTGAGCGGACTGAGACGGGAAGGGTAAGATATGACCAACTGACGACCCTTCCTACTTGTGCAATTTGACCAACTGATCACCTATCGTTTGGATGAACTTAAGAATTGGGGGGTGTATTGTCTAAGTTCCTAACGGCCGAGCACTCACTATTTTGAATCTAGCATGTAGCGGTACTTAATGACTCGGCTTAGGGGACCAGGAACAACATGACTTATGACGGTGCGCCTGATTTCTCCTTTGGTGGCATCTTTGCTGATAGGTTAGGGCGAATTGACCAAATGCTGTCCTCTCGAATTTGACCCCACCTGAAGTAATTGGAAGTAGGTAGACGTAGACATAACTAGTTATGAGGATTAACTAGGTTAGCACCACTATTCCTCTATTGATTTCCCTTATACCATTTATTTGCTTTTATATTCTGCATTAGTAGTTTAATTAATTAAAACCCTATCAAACCATTAATATTCGGTGACAATTAGACTTAGTAATTATCCGACACACATAGCTCTTGGGACGACCTCGGCTTTACCATTTACTACACTACACACGACCGGGTACACTGCCCGTTAGTGCATTAGGGTAGACCATAGGTATAGCGAGACACTATAAATATTAAGACATGGTCAAAACCAAAGACATCAAGTTTTTGGCGCTGGGGAGCTATATTAGGATTTATATTAAGTCTTTCATTTCATTTTTAAACATTTCTCACGATCTTATTTCAAGTTTTCAGGTACCATGGAAACCATTAACATCGATAACCTCACTCTTGAGGAATATTTGGCATTGACAAGAGATGAACAAGGGCCAGGGAATTATAAGGCCGCCATTCTTTGAAGATGCTCAATTCGAAATCAAACCTCAATTCATGGGGAATTACGTGCAAATCCCTTCTCTAGAAGCATCGCCGATGACGCCCATGAACATGTAGACAACGTCGAGTACATTGTCAACCTATTCAAAATCCCCAGAGTCTCACATGATGCTATAATGCTACGAGTATTCCCTATTTCTCTTACGGGAGCTGCAAAAAGATGGGTCGATCGATTACCTGCAGGGACTGTCAACACTTGGCCTATCTTAAAAAAATATTTCATTCAGAGATATTGTCCTCCATAAAAAACGGCCAAGAAAATGGATGAAATTTATAACTTCAAGCAAGAGGGTGATGAAACATTATACCAAGCCTGGGAAAGATACAACGAATTGTTATACAAATGCCCTACTCACGATCTTAACAGCCAACAAAAAGTGAACTTCTTTTACAAGGGACTGAACATCTCTTCAAGACAAATGATTGATTCTCAAGGGCCTATTCCTAGTATGACACCCACCATGGCTTTGGAAACTATTAAAAAAATGGCAGACCACTCTCACAAATGGCACAATGGAGGAAGCAACCGTAGTAAAAATAATGATATTGAGGGCCTTGCAGCAATAAACAACAAATTAGAAAGCCTTGGAAGAGAAATGAAGAAGCTCAAGGAAAATGTGCATTCCATTCAAGTGGAGCGAGATGGGGCTCGTCCTTCTAAAGAATATTCCTCCAATGAAGAAGTTAAAAGGATCGGTGAAGTGAACTATGGAAAAGAATTCCCTTTCAAAAGATACAATAATTACGGACCTAGGTACCGTGAAAAATCCCCTGGGTTCTACACAAAAATCAACAATAATCTTCCTAAACCTAGCCTTGAAGAAATAATGCACCGACACATTGAAGAATCGACAAAAAAGGAAGATAAGCTCAAGGAATGGATGGGCAAAGTAAAGGAGGACACCAATATGAACCTACATAACCAAGATGCTGCAATTAAGAACCTCGAAACACAAATTGGGCAATTAGCTAAGAACCTCGCAACAAGTAATGCTAAAGCCACTTCCTGCAAAGCCATATTTGCGCAGGATAAAGCAAAAAAGGAGCAATGCACACCCTCTATCACTAATGATCTCTCCGAGATTAACTACCTAAGAGAGGATGATAAAGCTGATGACGACGAGTTCCCATCAAGCCAACTTCTTGAGAAGCTGCAGTACCAGGAAAGTTTTCTTCTCCCTTGCACTATTGGTAACATTAAGATTCCCATATTAGCTGATTTAGGGGCTGAGGTTAACCTTATCTCTACTACTTTATTCGAAAAAATCAAACTTACCAATTTAAAAGAAACAACTATTATGATCGAAATGGCGGACTTCTCTAAGGCTGTACCGAGGGGGATTGTGAGCAATGTGCTTTTGAAAATTGGAAAATTTTTCTTCCCCACCGATTTTGTAGTTATTGACATGGGAAAGCGGGAGGCTTACAACTTGATTGTTGAAAGACCTTTTCTAGCCACTTGTAGAGCTTAAATTATGGTTTTTGAAAAACATATTTCCTTGGGGACCGAAAAGGAACGAATAACTTTTAGTATGAATGAGCATTCTAATAATGTCCAATCACTAAACCCCACTCTACACTCTAAGCCTAATACTGATAATCATAAAGAAAGTGTTGATCATTGTAAGCAGAAACAGGATGAAACTATTCATAGCATTGAGGAAACTTTGAGTCCTAACAAATATTTTTGCAACTCGATGTCAACCAAAGAATGCAAATCGGCATGGCCACCATTTACTCGTCCTCAAAATTGTGAAAGAAAAGCTAATGAATGGATTTACCCTCATAAGGGAGAGAAACATGATGTTGAATTAGCATTGGAATATTGGTACAAATTAAAACTTGAAAGCTCGAAATTGATTATGCAACCATATCACTGACATCATAGGCGGAACAAGATCAAACATCAGCATTACGGAAGATGATGACCATATAGAATCATGTGATAAATGGCTTTCACATAAGTTGGGAACATTTGGGCTCAATAATTCTACGAGAAAAAAAGGGCTTGATAATTTGATGAATGAACACCAACGAATGAAGGAAGTGGGGGATGTTCAAAGACCCCCATAGGAGCCCCGCGGCTCAGAGTCTAACTTAAAGACTCGTTAATAAAGAAAAGTGCTCTTTCGGGAGACAACCCGAATTATCCATTTCTTTTGTTTTTTTTTATTTCCTTTCTGTTGGGTTTTGTGTTTTCTAACCATTTTTGCAGAAGACAATGAAGTAATTATTGCCGCAGTTGCGATCAACGGAGTTACTAACTCATCTTGGTGATTATCTTTGTAGAACCAACATTTTAGCAGCATAATTCTTGACACATTACCAATTACGCGTAATACCATCTCAAGAGTTACGTCGCCAGAACTATTCGCTTCACCATACTGGTTTTGCCAAGCATTCACTCGTAACTCTCTCATAGGGGTTACGGCGTAACTCTCCTCTGCTTTAATTCTTTCATTTTAAAATACAGTAACCTTGTATTAGTTTTTAAATGAATTTTGTGGGTGTGTTCTGTTAGGTCACTAGTTTTACAACACAAGCTTACTAGAAAGAGACAAAGAGAAGAGGCGGATGAACAAGACACAAACCAAACACTATGCGTAGATATATTAGACCGGTTATGAATATGCAAGTGAAAGAGAGAATGAATTGAACAACCAACCCTCAAATGAGGGTTTACAAGATTATTTATAGGAGGGAAGCTAGGGCAACACTCCTAGTTCCCATCCTTTCTTATGTGGGCTTGGGCCTAAGCTTATGGGCCTTCTACATAAGCTTGACCTTAAACAAACATAAAGGCCATAATAAAGCTACCTATTACATATGAAATATAAATACTTGAAATACTGTTTAGGAGTGATTCCAACAATCTCCCCTCAAGTATATATGAATGTAAACAGTGAAGGCGTTGATGTAATAGTAGCAGTGACGCCTTCTTCGACATTCTTCTTTCTTTGTGAGAGGAATTGCCTTGATTCGAACAATCTCCCCAGTGTAGAGAGATAGTTATCTTTGAACAGCTTATGCTTTGACGCGTCATCTTTAACTTTGTCCTTTGATCATTGTTCTTTGTGGTGAAATTGATAGTATGTTGTTGTCTGCATCAGCCTCAGTCCGCTTCGCTGCTCCAGGTGTCTCCACGTCCATTCTTCAACATGCTCATACGCTCTTTGACGTTGGAAATCAATATTGATGAAGTTTTGTAAGTCTTTGACTTTGTAGATTCTTTGATTGATGAAGAATCATTCTGAATGTTGTGTTGCATTGAGATAGAACTTCCATTAGTGATGATGTTGGCGTGAGCATGAGAAGAATCAAGACGATCATCCCGCTCCTGAGCTTCCATAAGAAGAAAACATTTCAAACGGTTAGTAATAAGCGGTTTCCGGCACTTACAAGTTTGAACTTCGAGAGCGTCAACAAAGATAGTGTGAGGACACTACTCTAATTCTTACAAAGGCCGTTCCTGAACTGGAGTCCCACAAGTGAGATAACGCGATGTACCGAAGTACATCTACAGTTCAGATGAGTCACTGAGGTACACCGAAGCATCACCTCACGATCAGACCGTTTGAGACACACTCCGCGTAATCCACGGGGAGTTACCGAAGTGACCTGTTTGCGATGTTGATGTTGACCCCGGCAGAGTTTCCATTCAATCATTAAGGATCACAGATGTGAACCTCTCATAAATGTTCTCGACAGATTGCTAAGATCTGTGAAGGACTCGATATGAACCACGGATGATCTTATTAGTTGATCATCAAGTGATTAAATGTCAAGTGTTCCTAAGAGATCTTTTGATGAATCTCGTGGCTCTAGACTCAATAGTGCGTTTTGGTTTTCCTGGGCGGAGACTAGGGAGAGGGTCTCCTTCTTCAATACCAGAATCTCTAGGAGAAAGCCGATAGTTTACGTAGGGTTCCCTGTGAGAATGAAACAAGCTTCGTTTGAGAGAAACTTGAGTGGATAAGAAGGTTTAGTGCATGCGTCACCGGGTCCATGACGACTTTTAATCTTCAATACCGGCGTCACTAAGTGACAACCAAGAGCATATGAATTGAACCCGTGTCGCCTAAGTTGAATAATTTGGAGGGCTATTTCTTTTCACCCTTTACTTTACATTTCTTTTTGATTCTTCAACTCCTTCTTTCTCCGATTCTCATTTTCTCCTTTTTATAATCATTCCTAAGGACTTCTAACACTAACTAATGGTAGTGTCCTTGGGTAGATCCCTCCGCTCTGGCGGATCATAGGACGGTTATTCCTAACCTTAGTCACCTTATAACTCCATGACTAACCTATGTTTGCCATTAAAACCATCAGTATGATAAAATATCTATCAAAGGGTTTGTTAATGAAAAACATGTTTGAACCATTGTGAGAGATGATGTTTTGCATAAATACTCCCCCTCCACATGTGCTTAATAGTTTTAATGGTTAAATGCACAGTGAGGAAAGAGCGCGCATTTTTTGAATTGATCCACTGAAGATAGACAATCCCCCGTGAGACACGGTTACGTTGCATAGTTAAAGAGTTGCATTGTCAGCTTTTAGGTGACAACTAGCTCTAATAACTACCTTGAAGGTGTAGACAAACCTTGGAAGGTTGTCAAACCCGTCGGAGTTCATGTCTATCAAAAGTTTCTCGAATGGTACATTCTACTCGGACAAGTCCTTTATGAGACACGTTTACATCACTAGCGAACTAGCTTGAAATTATTACCCGTCCCAGACAAGTCTTTTCGAGTTACTAACAGTTTAGTACCGTCAATTCGTTGGTTAAGTCCGAGGTACACAGATTCATTTGCATTTTGTACAACATATTTCTTATCACACAATTTTCTCCCCTCAAAAATGGCATATAAAATGTTATTTTTGAACGTTTGAGAATAAATATGACCATTTCGAGTGTTGCGGGAAGAATGACCACTCGTGAACAATTGGTGAACAAAGTTTTAATTTCAAATACTTCCCCTCAACTAGTGATATTAACGGTTGAGGTTTTGAAAAACATCATTTGGGAAGTACTTGTTCTTTTGAGCAAAACCTTGAAAATTGAAAGGTTTGATAGGTTTTACTCAAAAATAAGAAGCTTTCGCTCCTTTTATAAGGATTGTGGCAAGGCGCACCACGGGTCCTTTATTGACAATTACGGGTTGTACACTGTTATGTGTGCACAAGCCATAGACATATTTAATCACACATCCAAAATTATATGAAGGAAACAATTCAAGGGGTACCGGGAAGTGCAGTGATATTCCCAGTGAGTGCGCATGTTGAAAGCCGGTGATGTTTCTCCGGGTCGACCACCAACATAGCTCTCCAATCGTCTGAATCGATCCCTTCGAACAACCGCTTCATCAATCATGGTGATGATCCTTCTCACATCCCTCCTTTCCGAGAATTCCAGGCTTAGGAGACCCAACTTTCAAGCGTATATCCTTCAACCTGTACGCCAATCCATCCCTAACCAGCTTCAAGGTATGATCCCCGAATTTGTGGAGCTCACTACACGCCATTAAGCAGTTTCTTTGAAGTTCACTATGGTAAACAACGCCGAAAGGTTTGCTGATGAGTGTATATTGAGAGAGCTGGTTGAGATCGGGAAGAGTAAGCGTTGGAGGAGTGAGGTTGACACGCGTCGATAAGATTCAACACCATCCGGATATCTTCAACACGTTCTTTGATCACGATGCGTCTAATGAAGATGAGAACTGACTTGATAAATTCACGTTGAACTTCACTCGAGAATTGTCTCATACGACCCTGTACTTTGGCAAGGTACATGTCTTCGATGTCGTTGAGGGACAAGTTCTCAAAGTCACCCTCGGAGAATCCATAGTCCTGTTCATCTTGTCGTTTGACTATGATATTCTTTAAGAATGTGTAGTCCCACTTAGACTTGAGATCAATGTGTTTGATGGCCACGATGTCCTTAGAACTATACACCGCATGTTGAGACTTCTGAACCAGGCAGCTTCTGTAGTAGATTCTTCGGCGTTCGGGCCAATGATGAATCCCATACAATGCATCTTGGTCGTATGCTTGCACGCTTGTCGAAAACAAGTGATTTGCACGTTCCTCGATAGCTATGCGCTTTGAGTAAATAGCCTCTGGGAATGGAAGAGTCAATGATGTAGCGTATTTTCGCGAACCATCGCTACCGTGTAAGAGAAAATCCGGGTCTCTGTTAAAGAAGTATCGGAAGGGAATCCGTGGTTCGTCTGTTTGGCCAATGGTCGGTAGGGGTTTGGTCCAATCGGTGTAGTATGGAGGGTTGTCCCTTTGTGTGAAGTCAATGTTTGCTTCCGGATTGAGCCAATCCATGTTGTTAGACATAGCTCGAGCGATATTCTCAAGATGATATTCGACCTCGAGGGCACTTTCAGAGATGTCTTTTAGAAGTTGAAACGCTTCATTCTTGATTCGCTTCAACTCAGATTTTGTCATTTTCTTCACATGGAACTTTTCTTGCAAAAGTTTTGCGTGCTCCAATGTAGAACCGTCTACCAATTCTTGACCTTCATCGGGGTAGGGAGTTTGATTGACAAGTGTGGAGAACCATTCAAACTCTTCGGTTTTATCGTCATCTAGCCATGAGACGACTCCAGGCCGAGTCGCCTTCTTCTTCTTTTGGAAGGCCTTGATGATGATATTGGTTTCTGCACTTGTTTGGGTGAGGTGGGTTGTTGTCGGGGCTCAAGGACCTCTTCATCGCCACCACCCGTATACTCAAAGTAATCACCTGTTTTATGAGTCAGGGGTGGTAACTCGGAATCGTCCCCGAGGTTTATCAGGAGAAGACCGAGGTGGAGGAGACTTTTGTTGAGAAGAAGTCCGTGGTGGAGGAGGTGGCATCGAAGTAGATTTACCGCATTGCTTCGACGCTTAGGTGCGAGTCCTTGTCCTTATCATCGTCATCTCTTGGTCGTTTGGGTTGATCGGCTGACTCCTTGCATGATGATCCGAGTTGAAAATCAAGTAGATTTTCGAAAAATTTAGCTTCATCCGAAGTAAACGCTCCAGATCGCTTTGACATTTGTATCACAAGTTTAGCGATTAACTCAGATTCAGAGAGATCGCTTCTTTGGCCATTGTATGTTTAACCAATGCTACGATGTTAGGGGTGAGTTGTCCGGAAAATACTTCTCTAGTCACACCGGGACAGATCGAGAAGAAACTTGCGGGTATGATCTCTTGCTGTCTTCTCCAGTTCCTTTTGGACTTTAGGAACGATATCCTGAAGGTACTTGTTAGTGTAACCTTCGATCATTTCGCTTCAGTTCCTTTTACGATGTTTCTTCATGAACTTCTGAACAAATTCCCTTTCTTTCTCCATCTTGTCTTTCTCATCATTTAAGTATCTGGTCAAGAAACCAATTCAGCTTTTCGTAAAGTATGTCCTTCTTTCTGACTTGTTGGACAGCTTTCACAATCTTTTATGGGACTGAGAAATCCAAGATTTAGGTTGTTTCTTCACGGATTTGGATGATGATTTGGTTGACTTTGTAGATGGTGGTGGTGATGAGTGAGATGAAGAGTCTGATGATGAGGAGACATGAGGAGACTTCGGGTCCTTAGGAGTTTCTGAGGTTTTCTCCTTTGAGTGTGTTGGACTATCTAGAAGAAACTTTGTATAGTCATCCTCGTCATCTCTAGACTTTTCTTTCTCCTTCCAGGTTTCTCAAAATCATAATCAATAGTGTCCTCAATAGGCTTTTGTTGTTGCACAAGAGTGGTGGCACCGGATCCCTTATCGGGTTGATTAACCGCATCGATCTGAGAGGAGTGAGCAGACCACTTGATCCTCCCGGGCCACCCATTTGATCTTTAGCAAATTCTTCGCCTTATGAAGATGTCTAACGATGTGAAACTTCTTCCTGTATGATTGATCCAGCTTGCTCTTCATCTTCTTCGAGCTTTCATCTTGTGGCACAAGTGCAGAGTCTTCCTTTTCCTTTATTAGTTTGAGGACTTGGAGGTTTTGGTACTGAGGGATTTTCATCCTTTGCGCTTTGAGTATGTGATCTCTTCATCCGTGTCAGAGCATCGAGTCCTCGCCCCACAAGCTTTCTTTGCGGTTCGGTGAAAGGATTGGAGTGGCTTCCTGAGAAGGAACTTTTTCTTAGTGGTAGGCTTCCGCTTTGGAATAGGTTTCTTCTTTGGAACATTCCTCGACTATCTGAACTTGTGACACTTCCAAAGACTTCCTTTTCTGGTTCTCCTTACAGGGGTTCCATAAGATTTTTCGTCGAGATGACCAACTTTGCCTTGTCTGACCGCTTCCGATACCTTTTGTATGCGATTCGAGCTTTCGACATCTTCGCTTAGAAGGAAATCGGCAAAGACAAAGACCTTGTTTCTTTGTAGACGCTTTCCTTGATTCTCGACAGATAGAATGGGTTCCGTCAACATGTCGTGATTGTCAGGATCATTGAGCCTCTTGGGAATGTCAGGATGAAGTCCAAGTGCTCTCTGGATCAACAATTTAGTATATCCGATGTAGGGAATCTTTGAGCCAAGTTTGTTGAGAAATGACATCATGTCATCCCAAATCGGAGCTTCGATAGCGATGTGTTTCTTGTTGACCAATGCCCGAATATTTGCGTTCCATGAGCTTAGGGTGCTCATAGCCGCCACGACCGAAACAGACTTGGTGATGATCATGTAGAGAGTTCTCCGTGGTTGAGGAATACTCTTAAGCTCTACGTGAGAATGCTTGGTGATTATTCCCGTAGCCTCGTCATAACCGATATTGATTAAGAATTGGAGAGTGAGCTCTTCAGGAGGTGTGGCATATAGTTTGGTTGGATCGACATCAGGAATTAGGAGAACACCCTTTAGTCTGCAGGTGTAATGGTGACTTGTTTGTGATTCAGAGTCACCGTCACAGCAGATTGTCCTTTGACCCTTTCCATAGTGTTCCAGAACTGTTGGATGTAGATCTCAGTGAACAGCTTGCAGAGTGTGAAAGCATGTTCTGATACGGATGAGTCCTGAGAATGTCAATAGCAATTAAACAAGAAGATTCTGAGCAAGTGAGGGTGTCAAAGTCAATACGGAGATTATTCTTTCCTATCTTCATTGGATAGCCATGAGGATAGATATCAGAATGGAGAGAACTTCAGGTGCATCCATATTCATTTGTTCAACCATGTCGTGATCTGAAATAACATTAGCCAAAAGAACCAACATATCGAAAGACATAATGTTAGTCAACAGATGGTCTTATTGTCTAGTTATTGAATGTACAGTGTCAATGAATGTTACGAGTCCTAAGTCACTTGTATATTCAATAGTCCAATAACGTCGTGAAATGTTTCGTGAGTTAGTTAACTTTAAGTTTTAAAGTTTATTTTATCACTTATTGTTCACAACATATCAAACGATTTCAGTTTATTAGTGACATTTTAGGATTCGTGATGATATGATTAGTTTATTTACAAGTTTGTACACGTAACAATTCATAACGAAGGTATGATCTCGGCTTATGCGTAGGATTGGTAAAGTTATGCGTAGACAGGAATGATATATGCGTAGGCGTAAACTTACGCGTAGGGTCTTAACTTACGCGTAAGAAGTGTTACGCGTAGGAAAAAGGGGACCTTATGCGTAGAGCTTTATGCGTAGGCATATATTAACCTTACGCGTAAGGCTACTCGTAAGAGTTGACCTTATGCGTAGAGGTCATCTTTACGCATATCCTTCTCAGGATACGCGTAGTCCCATATGTAGAACCTTATGCGTAGACGCTACGCGTAAGACTAATCTTACGCATAACAAGCTACGCGTAAGGTGATCCTTATGCGTAGATTAACAACAACCTTGATTCTGAATATTAAGTGTTGCAAGCCTGAAATAAAGCATCACATCATCAATGATTAACACATAACATTCATTTTATGACAGAACAAAACACAATTGGACATTTTTCTAGTTATGCGTAGAACCTCTTACGCGTAGTCTAAACCCTAATTCTACGCGTATGAAATCTAGCCATGGATTATGCACCAAAGTTTTTCTGGTATATCATAGATGTTGTGAGAGCATGTAGACCAAGTTTTAACACTTTTAATGCAGTGAATCAAAAATACCCAATTTTAGAACATTAAACCCTAATTCCTAATTCTGAATCAATTAAGGTTTCGGGGTGGTTATAAGGCATGGATATCATCAATTCATCATCACATAAGCATAACACAACAATCTTTTTGACCAAAGCACTTCACATTCGAAAATACCCAATTCGACTCATAAACCCTAATTTTCAAAAATCATCAATTCGTGTTTCGGGTGGTTTTGATGATTAAAAATGATATCTTTAATGTATTTGAAACGTTTTGACATAATCCATTTAACCACAAACACACACATATTGATTGTGTGTTCTTACGCATAAGCGTAGAACACCTAATCACGCGTATAAAACGTTTTAGCCGTGGGATTTACATGAAATTCAAAACCTTCTCTTAAAAACATGTTGTAATCACGAAAACACTTACAAGATGAAGATCAAAAGCACGGTTTTCTTGAATCAATTCTAAGCGTAGGATGGTTTTAGGGTTTTTGTAATAAATGAGAAGTGTAAGTAGGTGGAGGATATTTTTATTCAAAATATCTTTAAGATTTAGACAGTTTTGGTCCCTCCACCTTTTCCTTTTTCAAACAAAGCCTTTTAACTTCCATTTTGGTTACCAAACGAAGATTTTAGGAAAGAAACTTGACGACACTCCCCCTCGACTTGAGAAAATAATGAAAGGTTATTAATTAAAGTCCGAGGAGTGTCTTTGAACCAGGAAATGTACCACCATTTGTAAAAGATTCAACCGAGATAAGATAACATGCAAGTACACAGATGTTTTGAAGCAGTTAATAGATTATTTTCTCCCCCTCAACACTTGATCGGAAAAATACTGAATTTTGAAAGATTAAAGTGTTGACGGAAGAAATGTACTTGCAATGTTGAAAGAAATATAGATTAGGAGAATATTTTTGTTGTTTTATCGGATTTTATATTTTTGTATTTTGTTTTTGAAAAGATATTTACAAAAGATGTTTTGGTGTTTGACAGTGTTTTAAGACTGCTTTAAGAGGTCATCCAATTCCTCTTGAGTCAAACACCTCATACCAATTCGGTGGACCAACTCATTAAACCTAGCGGGAGGCAAGGCTTTGGTGAGCAGATCTGCCAATTGGTATTCAGTACCCACAAAGTATAGTTCAACGGTACACTGCTCCACGTGGTCCTTGATGAAATGATAGCGTAGATCGATGTGCTTTGATTTCGAGTGCCGAATCGAGTTGCACGAGATTGCAAGGGCACTCCGATTGTCGCAGTACATCGGGATTCTGTCAAATAAGTAACCATAGTCTTTGAGTTGTGTTCTCATCCAGATGACTTGAGCACAACACGCGGACATGGCTACATATTCTCCTTCGGTTGATGACAGCGATGTACAATCCTGCTTCTTTGATTGCCAAGACACCGCTTTATCACCAAGAAATTGTAGCTCCGAAGTACTTTTCCTTGAGTCTAGGCATCCCGCGTGATCGCGTCAAAAGCGATTAGTTCAAAACCGTAATCCTTCGGATACCAAGATCCCCAAGTTAATGGTTCCCTTGATGTATCGGAGGATTCTTTTAGCCTCGAAGAGGTGGGTTTCAGTTGGTCGCGACTAATAGCGGGAGCATAGATAAACGGCAAAGACAATATCAGGTCTGCTAGCTGTTAGATACATGAGGAACCCAATGATACTTCGGTATTTGGTAGGGTCAACCAATTTCCCATGTAAATCAGAATCTAATTTCTTGGTATGAGCCATTGGTGTGGCATAAGTGTCACAGGTTGTCATTCCAAATTTGTTTAACAATTCAAGGGCATATTTGGACTGACTCAAGAAAATACCACGGGGTGATTGATGAACTTGTAGTCCTAGAAAGAACGTAAGTTCACCCATCATGGACATTTCAAAATTTTTCTTCATTAGTTTTGCAAAAGCGATTGAAAACTTTTTATGTGTAGACCCAAAATGATGTCATCCACGTAAATTTGAACAATTAAGATGTGTGCCCCGTGATATTGTATAAAAAGAGTTGGGTCAACCGAGCCTTTGGTGAAATTATTGGCAATGAGGAAAGATGATAGCTTATCGTACCATGCCCGAGGGGCTTGTTTGAGACCATAAAGAGCTTTGTTCAGCTTGTAAACATGGTTCGGGAACTCAGGATCAACGAATCCATCCGGTTGGTGACATAGACCGTTTCTTTAAGTTGTCCATTGAGAAACGCCGTTTTGACATCCATCCGATAGACCGTCATATTCATATGAGCAGCGAACGCGAGAAATATCCGAACAGCCTCAAGACGAGCAACCGGAGCAAAAGATTCTTCAAAGTCTATTCCCTCTTCCTGACGATAACCCTTAGCTACCAGACGTGACTTATTTCGGATGACGTTCCTTCAAAGATCCAATTTGTTTTTCTTAATCCATTTTAAACCAATGACGTAGACCCCTGTTGGTCTTTCAACCAGTTCCCATACTTCAAGACGCTTGAATTGGTTGAGTTCTTCCTGCATGGATTCAATCCAGTTGTCTTTTGTCATTGCGTCTTTAATGTTTTTAGGTTCAGATTGGCAGACGATGAGTGCATAAATGCAATGTTCACCGTCTGTGTGAAGACGTTGTCGCGTAACGACCGGGTTGATTTGGGTTGTCAATAATGTTAGCCAGAGGATGGTCTTTTGTCCATCTATGTGTAGAGGGTTGATGTTGGTATACATTGTGCGATTCTCGAGGGTTCAAATGGTATGTTGAAGATTCCGCGACATCTGGTGCAGCGGTCTCATTAGCAAACGGATTGAAGAACGCATTTGGATCAAAATCTGCAGGTGGGGGTATTTCATTCGAATATCATCACCGGTTCATCATTGTTGTAAGCGGTATGTTCAACTGTTGTGTTGGAGTCAACTGGTGTAGGTGCATCTTCAACAAGAGTTGTTGTAGCAGTGTATCGGTATAGGAATATTATCGGGTTGTGCAAATGAAACAAATGGATACACCGGAGCACGCTTCATCAATATCGCCACGAACGAGGAGCAAATAACCTTTCCATTTGTTGACGAGTTAGCTGAGGGCTTTCTTCACCTGATGATGGGGTTGAGGGAAGTTTAAACGGTTGTGACCGGGTTCTAAGCTGTTATACTCGAAGCCATATCCGTGATTTCATCGAAATGAGCATGAATCGTTTCCATTACCTCCTTAGTTCGACGATTCCAGATTCGAAACCTTTAGAATTGTCACAAGATCCAATAAAGACTCCAATGTCGGCTTTGGCTTTGAGCTTTCCAAAATCATCACGATCATTATTCGGATAGCAAAGGGATCCAAATACATGAAAGTGTTTGAGGTTCGGTTTATAGTTGTGGACAAGCTCGAAAGGTGTTTTGTTGTGACGCTTTGTGATCATAGAACGGTTTTGAGTATAGCATGCAGAGATACAACTTCGCCCATAAGTAATCTGGGAGTTTAGCATTGATTAACATTGTTCTTGCAGCTTCCACTAACGCTCGGTTTCGTCTTTCAACAACTCCGCTTTGTTCAGGTGTACGTGCAATAGATGTTTGATTTCCCACTTTCTCATAGAATTCACGAAGGGTTTTGTTAACAAATTCAGTTCCTTTGTCTGCTTCGATGATTCGACGGTGTTGCGGAGTGAACTGTATTTTTGTGAGATAGGTGATGATCATTTGTGGAGCTTGGTCTTTGCTACGAAGAAAGTAGACCCAAGTCCATCGTGAGTAGTCATCAACAATTACTAAGATGTAGCGCTTTGCCATTGATCGCTTTGCACACGATCGGGCCACACAAATCCATGTGAAGAAGATGAAGCACATGCCGAGAGCTGTGTTCCACCTTTGAAGGAAAATGAGCACGAGTGCTTTTCCCTTGTTCACAAGCCGAGCAAAGGTGATCTTTTGAATACCGGAATCGTGGGAGTCCTTCAACTAGTTTGTGTCGAGCAAGGTTGGTGATGGTTTGAAAGTTTAGATGTGAGAGACGACGGTGCCATAGCCGGGATTTTGTTGATGTTGCCTTAGAAAGTAAGCAAATGGGAGAGGAAGCAACCATGTCTTGCATAGAGATAGTGTAGAGACTAGAATTACGCGAGCCGGACATAAGGTCATTTCCTTGTAGATCACTTAATGAAACAAGTTTTCTCCCTGAAAGCAACCTCCAAATCTCCATCACAAAATTGACCTACTCAAAACAGATTGTGACCGAGGCCTTCCACATAGTAAACCCTGCTGATTTCGATGTTCCCATTGACATAATCTCCGTAGCCCATGATAGCTGCGAAGTGATCATTCCCGAACCCGACAGTGCCAATGAACTTTGCAATAAAGTTTGATAACAGTTTAAGATTGCCTGTCATGTGTCGGGAACATCCGCTATCAACAATCCAGAGAATGATCTCAGATCACCTGCATTACACACACGACACGATGGAATAGAAGTAGATTTGGAACCCGAAATGTTAGAGGGTTCCATAGCAGCTTATAGTGGATATACACACATCAATAGCTTTAGGTATCCACTTAAATCCTAGTGTGTTATATAACCATTTCTGCCATCTATAACTACTCTTTGCTTTAGTCTTAGTGAATTCACTAGGTGGTACTACATTCCTAGGAGGTGAAACTGGAGCTACAGGGACAACAATGCGTTTCTTAGAATCTAAAGATGGCGGTCTACCAAGCACAGACTTAGAAAGATTAGTGGGCCTAGAGGTATTCCGGTTCTTAAGATTCCTTAAACGAGAGATGATAGCTTTAGCAACACATTTATCATGACAATCAATATTCATACTTTTACGACAAATATCACAAGGTGCATTAGACTGAATATCAAAAGTACTTAACGGTTTAGCATTCGTTACATCACTATTTCTATTACATTTGCTAGACGCAATATCTATAGTGGAGGCAACGTGTGTCTTATTCAGAGTCCTAGGGTGTTCTTCTACTTTAGCATTCTTGATTGATCTTTTCTTAGGTCGCAACTTCCTATTCTTCGATTGAGTGCTCCTAGGCCGTGAAGTGCGGACGCTTTGGAAAAGGCTCAACTATTCTGCTTTCAAGAGAAGGAAGCACGCTTAGCTACTTGTGATTTGGCAAGAGAGATTCTAGGTGCATGAGTACTAAGTGTTACGGGGCTAATCTCTTAATGATTGTTGGCGGAAGTTGTTCATACTTTCCTAACATTCCTCTTAACTTGATGATAGTGTGAATCGATCTTGATTTTCGACCGAACATTTCCAAAGAAAATGCATAACTTCTTTAATGTGTGCAAGATAATGATCAAGTTCATTTGATGCTTCATCACGAGTCTTTTTGAGTAAATCAAATATGACACCATATTCCTTTTAACTTTTACAAGTTCTTGTTCATATTTTGAGATTTGACACTTGAAAGACACGCTTTTGATCATCCAGCTTGCTCAATTTTAGAATCAGAAGGTTTTGCACGCAATTGGTTGATTTTGTGTTGAAAAGCAAGTTGTTGATCGTGAATATCTTTTGACACCAATTAAGACGACGTATTGCATTTGAAAGTTCGCTTTGACAATCGCTTTGTTTTCAACTTTAAGGACTCGACCAAGCACATTATCGTGTTCTCAACATTTACCACGTAAACAAGATCGCAGAGATATTATCAAATGCATATGACAACGAATTCAATAACACAGCATTTTGAACATCAGAACAGATAACATCTTCCAAGAGTCGATCAACATCTTTTCTCAAGAGTTTCTTTTTACGCTTAGTATTAGAAATAGATGTTTCGCTTTTCTCAAAACGCTTTTCATGACCCCAAGTTCCTTATGAAAATCCTTTTCCCAGGCAATTGCACAACTTTTCAAGTTTTTAACATTAGGTAAAAGATTTTTCTGAAAAATGTCTCTTTGTTCTCGCAGAGGCGATTGAAACTGTTCAACTTTGATTTCAGATCGATATTCTATCTCATGTTGTAAAATTTTGAGGTCAACCATGAAAATGTCAAAATATCGAAGAATTTTTCGATTTTCATGTTGTGAGTTTACTTCACTAATGGAAGGTAAAGGACCATAAGTTTGTGCAAAGTCTGCTTTGGGATTAACATTAGAAGACTCGTGTGTTTTGATGATAACTCTTGGTGTGTTTGAAGAATCCGTTGGTGTGACGAAAGTGACCGGTTTTGAATAATTAAAAGGTTTGTTGTAAACAACAGTTTTTAATTTTGATCGACTCTCGCCTTCTGCATCTAATTCCTCTTGACGATGATATTCAACAACATTCATAACATAATTATCAATTTTATATTGTGCACGGAAACTTCGTGATTTGGTTTGAATGATTTTATTGAAAGCTTAGGTTTGTAATCAGCAAGATTCGGTCCATATCCATTTGGATTTGGTTTTAAAGTAAACTTTTCAATGGTCGTGACCGACTCGCCATGTTTGTAAACAACAGTTTTAAACTCTTTAAGTTTGTTTTGCAAGCCGATGATTTCTTCAAGATGATCATCTATTCGCTTTGTTGAATGCTTTTTGTATGCAGAGAACTGTTTTTGACAATTTAACAACTCACCCTTAGCTTTTTGATTTTCCAAGGTGAGAGCGTTAATTTGCTTTTTATGTTCATGTTTCATTGTTCTATTTCGCATAACAAAGCATTCTTCGAAGCGGCTAGATCACGATCTGTCGTTCTAAATATTTTTCGCTTTTGATAAGATTTGGCAAAGGTCGCTTCAAAACCGCTTTCACGTTTTTCTTGAGTTTTGAAAAAGTTGAGTTGCTTTTGTAAACATTCAAAATCCTTTGTTAACAGTGCATTTTACTTTTCAAGTCCTGATTAATTGCACGACATTCTTCCACTATGGTTTGTTGGTCTTGTATTAAACGAGCAAAATCTGGATGAGGCAAAAGTTCGGCGTGTTCAATGTGAGTCACAACATGATCATTACTGAGATCCTCAAGTATAACCACGGAGTCAATTTGATTATCAAGGGAAACCGTTTGGTCATCTTGATCGCCAAATATAACTACGGGGTCTAGTTGAAAATCGTCGGAATGAGATGTGGACGACTCATTTTGAACATTCCGAGCCTTGCCGGATTCAGATGTTGGCGGAGATATGAGATCGGAGATAAATATGGTTTGTTCGGTACTGAGACAAGCCATCAGTGTCATACACCGGGCCTGTGTCACTCATGTGTAACGCCTGCATATTAGCCATCAACATAACAACTGCATTGGCCTGCAAGTCCTCCATATCATCATCCGAGTCAAGATTTGCCATAAAGCTCTATTCTTTGTCCGTGAGAGTTCCACCAGCTTCATCCTTAAGAGCCAAAAGAAGAGCCTCTTTGAAATAAGCACGGCCCTTAGTCCTTGGCTTTGGGCATGCATTAGCCAGGTGTCCCTTCTCATTGCGGTTGTAGCATCGAAGACCATTCAACCCATTTTGAGCATTACCCTGCTTCCACCACTTGAGCTCGTTGTTATTCCTACCCACAAGATTAAACCCTTGACCACCGCCCATCCGACGCACCATAATCACGATTCTGAACTTCAACACGCCCATTGTTCACAACAGCTTGAGTCCGTGTGTTAGATGAGGAACGAATACGATTGTTGGATTTGTTGGTGTAACGGCCAAAAGCATTAGCAATCATCACAAATCCTTGTTGCAATGCTTCGAACGGATCGGTTTCCTCAATCGCTTCACTGACATATGCTTGAGCATTGTTGTTGTATGGAACCAATTGATTTTGTTGAGGTTGTTGCTGTGAAGGTGTGTTTGAAGCATTTGGTTGAGTTGCAGGTTGAGGAGAATAACTGTTTTGAGCATATAAGGCAAGTTGTTGTTGATTTTCCGGATGTGTTGGTGGAGCAATTTGAGCACGGAGAATCCTTTCCCGATCAACTTCCTTTTCATGAGGTTTCAAGTAATCGTACAACAATCCGTAGGTAGAATGATGCATGTTCTTCGCTTGACGGAGAAAAATGACATACTTCTCCCATTCAGGACCAAGACTACTTAGGAACTTAGTATTCACTGCAATTCTTGGCATGATGATGTTGTGTTTATCCAAATCATTGATGATGTCCGAAAATCGGTGATGATAAGACTCTAGTGTCTCTCGTGTTCAATCATGAAGTATTCATAAGCCAAGTAAATTTTGGATTCCAAATCTTCTTGATTGAGTACGGATCCTTCCATAAGAAGACGAATGTGATCCCACATTTTCTGTGCAGTTTTTGAGCATCAACACTACGAAGAATTGGGTTTGGTAATCCTAAAAGGATGTATTCCATGGCAAGCTCATCAGCTTCATAGTGTAGAAGTTCTTGAGGATTCAAGTCTGCAACAAGAGCAATGTTCGTTTGTTCATCTCTTGGTGGAATGGCATTTGGATCTCCGGTACAATGATAGTAGGCATCTCAAATGGACCTTCCAAGATAACCTTCTTTAAGAACTTTCCATGTGGCTTCTTTAGATCACAAAACCTAAAGAACCTTATCACCCATTGATCGTAGTTTCCTGGAGTGAGCATTGGAGGTCTATCAAGTGATCCAACCTCATGAATTGATTGTTGGTTGCTTAAAGCTTCACACATCTTTGCAAACCAAGTGGGTTCCTTCATAGTGTTCCTTGATGGATGTTGATTGAATTCATTTGTGTACGGTTGAACTTGAAGACTTGGTGGTGGTTGAACCATTTGAGGTTGTGGATTTGCAGCAAGTTGTGGAGTATGTTGTTGATTAAATTGTTGTTGATAAATTGCTTGTTGTTGATTCCATTGTTGATGTTGTGGACTTAGTTGTTGTTGTCGTTGAGGATAAGTGTAAGGGAAATAGTTAGAGTATGGTGGTTGTGACATGTTGATAAACTTGTGTTGGTAAAAATGGATCTTTGTAGTCGAATGAACCTTTGTTGATGAAGTGTCCTTAGGCGTAGAAATCACAATAACCAAGTAGCACTTAAGCGTAAAAACACCAAAGTTACGCGTAACAATTAAGAGTTACGCGTAGGTTTTAGCTTACGCGTAAAAATCTAAAGTTATGCGTAGACAACAAAGTTAGGCGTAGAAACTTAGGCGTAGGATTTAGCTTATGCGTAAGACAAGGCTTAGGCGTAAGAAAATCTTAGGCGTAGGATTTCTACGCGTAAAGTTGAACTTACGCGTAATTTTAGGGTTTTATCCCAAATGATCTTTTACACTATCACAAAGCAAAAGATATCCAAAGTCGACGTATTTTCAGACTTATCCAAGTAAGAAAACACGGAATAAACCACGAAAATGAAGATCAAACCAAGGAAACACTTACGCGTAGAAATAGGGTTTTCATACGCGTAGGTTTACTCATAAAAGTGATTTTGCCCAAATATGTTTCTAAACCAGCTTTTGTGTGATGAAATAGCTTCAATAACACCAAAAGACACAAAAGTGTGGAACTTGATGGACCAAAGCCTCTAAAACAGTTATGCGTAGGATGATACACACGTTCAAAAACAAGCTTAAAAACGATATTCACGCATAAAGTGTCAAACTTTTTGCCAAAAACTTAAACTTTAACACTTAATAACCTTGAAAGTACAAGAATCTTGGATTGTAACATGTAAAAATGAAAGCTTTAAGCGTATGAAAGATTGAGTACCGAAACCTTACGCGTATACCATAAAACTTCAAAAACAAAACGAGTTCACCCAACTATTTGGCGATTGATACCACTGTTAGGTCACTAGTTTTACAACACAAGCTTACTAGAAAGAGACAAAGAGAAGAGGCGGATGAACAAGACACAAACCAAACACTATGCGTAGATATATTAGACCGGTTATGAATATGCAAGTGAAAGAGAGAATGAATTGAACAACCAACCCTCAAATGAGGGTTTACAAGATTATTTATAGGAGGGAAGCTAGGGCAACACTCCTAGTTCCCATCCTTTCTTATGTGGGCTTGGGCCTAAGCTTATGGGCCTTCTACATAAGCTTGACCTTAAACAAACATAAAGGCCATAATAAAGCTACCTATTACATATGAAATATAAATACTTGAAATACTGTTTAGGAGTGATTCCAACATGTTCCTCAAACCCTTACGAGACTACACTCGTCCACTTGGGACACCAAGTGGTTTAAAAGGCTTGTTGCATTCGCTAAATGCAACCGTGATTCCTACGAAAGTGAGTTAGGTTTATTTTTCATTTTATTTTTTCTTTTTAGAATTATGCTTGTCGGTATTGTGATTTCAGGGATTGAATTTTGTTCATGACGCTTAAACGAAGGCACGATCCTTTCTCGTGGGCCTTCTTCTTTTTGGAGCAAATTTCGTGGAAGTTCTCGCCTAATTCTACCTTTCTCTTCACCTTTATTTTAATACCTAGTACAAAAGGGACTTTGTACAATTCAAGTGGGGGACGGTAGTAGAATTATCTCTTGAACTTTATTTCGCCCTCATTTTTCTAGTTTATTTTGAAAAATTATGCCATTTTTAAAATTTTGACATGTTTTTCCGAACCTAACTAGATTAGACCTTAGCCGAGCACATACAACCCTTGATATTACATGGTGAGATTAGCCTTATCCGTTTCCTATATTTTACCATAAATCCACCAAATTATGAGTGTGGCGGTAGCTTGTAAATTTTAGAACTTAGCCTTTGCATCATTTTGAGACCATAGATGAGGTATGTTGAGTTAGCTCGATGTATTTGGACTTTTCAGTTTTAGAAGGTAGTATTATAGGATTATCACCCAAACAGCCTACCATTGTGAGTCTATCGATTAGTCACCTCGACTTTTCGACCCCCATGTGAAACCCTTTTGTTGCACTCCCCTTTAGTGCAAGATACCCCTAGATACACCTTTCTGAGCCATTCCTTTCATTTTGTCACCCCAATATATTGTTTCGTTACACCCTTACACCTTAGCCTACCCTGTAGTCTTTATTTGTAATTGAGAAGTCATCATTTGCCTAAGTTCAAGGTTCGAGTGGAAAGGTTTGGAAATCACGCTTTCATCGACAACAATTATGAAGATCATTGAAGACCCCCCGTATTCCCATTGTTCATCTCAAGTGGGGGGATGTTATGTTATCATGTTATGATTCCAAAAAAAAAGAAGTCGAAAAAAAAAAAAAAGTCGAAAAAAAAAATAGTTGATTGAGTTTGATTTTGTAAAGTGCGATGTTATAAGCACTATAGTATGAGCTTTATTGTTTAGTATCGAGGAGGCCACCTCGGTCACATTTGAAGATTGGAGTTGAAGTTATACCAACTGAAGAAGAAAAGGTAGTGTGCCTATCACGACGTCCTCTAATGACACATCTACCTTACATTTCATGATCCGGTCTCTAGACTTCTAAGCTTGAACTTTGGGCGGACGGTAAGTGGTGATGACTTAGTTATAGATTTAGACTACCTGCTTGTTTTTCATTTTACACCAACTATATATCCCATGTCTTATCCTACCCTTCAGTCATGAAGCGTGTCTAGGTGATGCAGCGAGCAATCTTTGGTGTCTTGGCCATGGATTTGGTCATGTATCATTGATTTTGTCTAGTTTGCCGTGACATGTTAGTAATGACGAGTCACCCCTTAACCTTTGTCGTGTCTACCCATATTGCCTTCGAGAATTGTTTAGCCCTTAACTCTAGTGGTGGAGATTTGTGTAACCGCCAAGCTTATGATAGAATACATGCTATGACTGTGCGATTGAGTGATCACCCCGAAATTGACACTTAGAATAGTTGAGAGATTTGAGTGTTTGTTCCCCTTTCGTGAGGTGTTCGGCTTTGTTTTATTCTTGCATAAGGGATATGTAAACTCATATTTTCCAGGTTTTTGAAGATATATTTTTAGGAATCTATCTAATAAGGTCTACTTGAGGGCAAGTAGAGTTCAAGTGGAGGGATATTTGATAACATCAAATAGTCATGAATATTAAGTGTCAATTTCCCCCGTTAATGCTCGTTATTTATATCATTTATATGGATTTACGCTTGTTTTCCATTGTTTTACACTTTCAGGTAAATTGCGAGCATTTGAGCTAAAGAGACGCGGAAATGGAAACGTTACTAAAGATTTATCACAGTATGCTTATTTTGAAGAAGTTACGGCGTAACTCATCTCTCACATTACTCCGTAACTATTGCGTGACCCAGAAGTCCAACTTATCAAGAGGTTACGGCGAACTACTTCCAAAGGTTACGACGTAACTCCATTAGGTCAAAAGAGGTTCCACGTTGATACTTACGCGTAACTAATGCATCACTTACGACGTAACCGTGTTTATTGAAGACTACGGCGTAACCACTTATAAGGTTACGCCGTAACCAGCAGATCTAGTGCATTTACGGAGAAATAGAAGGTTACGGCGTAACTCATCTTTTGGATACTGCGTAACCCGACTGGCCTATAAATACCCCACGAATTCCAAAGATTTCAAAGCATCCCATTCCACACACAACACTCAGAGAACGTGGGAAAAAGCTCAAGGGAGGTCTAGGGAAGCATACGGAGCTGTTTCCAAGGGAGAAGTCACACCATTACGATAAGCTTTAGCGTTTATTATTTATTTTACTTTCAATTCATGTATTTCGTACCTTTGAATATTGAATTGATGTGCATGATTAATATGAGCGGCTAAGCACCCTTTGGTGCTATCCTAGTTATGATTCCTTAATTGTTTTGTTTGCGTTTACCTTTACTTCCGTACAATTATTTCTAAGTGTATGCATGCATAGTTCTTTGGTAGTCACCCCTGGTTCGGTAGTTTTGAATGGCGATAGAGGCCAATTGCCTAGGAGATATGACCAACTGACCCTAGGTGAGCGGACTGAGACGGGAAGAGTAAGATATGACCAACGGACGACCCTTCCTACTTGTGCAATTTGACCAACTGATCACCTATCGTTTGGATGAACTTAAGAATTGGGGGGGGGGGGGTTGTCTAAGTTCCTAATGGTCGGGCACTCACTATTTAGAATCTAGCATGTAGCGGTACTTAATGACTCGGCTTAGGGGACCAGGAACAACAGGACTTATGACGGTGCGCCTGATTTCTCCTGTGGTGGCATCTTTGCTGATAGGTTAGGGCGAATTGACCAAATGATGTCCTCTCGAATTTACCCCACATGAAGTAATTGGAAGGAGGTAGACGTAGACATAACTAGTTAGGAGGATTAACTAAGTTAGCACCACTATTCCTCTATTGATTTCCCTTCTACCATTTATTTGCTTTTATATTCTGCATTAGTAGTTTAATTAATTAAAACCCTATCAAACCATTAATATTCTGTGACAATTAGACTTAGTAATTATCCGACACACATAGCTCTTGGGACGACCTCGGCTTTACCATTTACTACACTACACACGACCGGGTACACTGCCCGTTAGTGCATTAGGGTAGACCATAGGTATAGCGAGACACTATAAATATTAAGACCTGGTCAGTAAAACCTGCATCAGAATCACACCATATCGAATGTACACCTTAGGCACCTTTGACTAATGCCTTTGACTCGATCTCCAAGGCACCTTTCACTAATGCCTTGTGACTTGACTTCTAGGCATCCTTCACTAATGCCTTTAGCCTTGACTTCTAAGCACCCTTCACTAGTGCTTTCAATACGGACGTTTGACACCTTTCACTAATGTCTTCATCTTGACTCTTTTAGACATCTTTCACTAATGTATTCAATACTACACTTCTTATGAGGAAGAAGAGAACTATCAACAAGAGGACGTCAGTAGTCTTGATGATAACGAAGCATGGCAACTCATGGACTTGAGCTTACTCGTCTTCAAAAGATGGTGATCTCGCCTTTAAGAGGAACCTAGAGAATCACAAAAACAAAACTACATACATAGATCACTTGGATCTGGGATTAAAGAGTTTATAACTCAAAGAGAAAATATGTGAGAAAGGGGTGAGAAACAATGAAGAAATGGCTCACTATTTATAGAGAGAAAATGGCTACTGTTCCACGGATCCCACGGATCTCTCACTTGAAGGATCCGTCCAGTGTATTATTGGGGATCCGTGGGACGCTCTATTTTGCCCATGGGTTTTGGGTCATGGGTCATGGGTTATGGATCATGGGTATCAAAGTAGATACAATGTATCTACAAGATGCAATGCATCTAGTCCATGGTTCATGGATTAAAACCATGGGTCATGGATTAAAACTATGGGCCATGGATATTATCCATATATGACTTATGCATGATGTCATGCAATGGGTTATGAATCAAGCTCAATGGGTATGGGTCATGGACTTTGGGTTGTGCCCAACTACATTCAATGTATTTGGTCAATGGGTCAAATACTTAAGTTTCTACCCAATTGTATCACCCATTATAATACATACTAGTTTTGTATATATTCACCCAATATGTAAACACTAGTTGTTATAATATGTATTACTAAATCATAAAAACACTTATACTTGTTTAGTGTTTTATGTGAAAACGTAAGTGTGTTAGAAAACTATTACGTTTGTTATCGACAAAATATTAGAAGATCGTAAAATATAAATAAACGGTTTTACGGCTTATTTGTAAGATGTTTACCTTATTATCTTTAAAGTAGCACGAAGTATCATGGTAAGTTGTTGTCAAAGTTGTAAGAGCATAGGGGTGCCTTGAGTTTACAGGGGGTGTCGTCCCACAACGCTAAATCCAAAACGCCAAACTCATATTGTGGGTGGCGTTTTCGTGCTTCGATCATCCCAACTTGCCCAAACGGTCTTGTATTTTTTTTAAATATATGCATATTTTTTATTTTTTTTAGGTTTTGTGTTTTTGTGTTTATGTGTGTGTTTGTTTTGTAACTTTTGTTTATATGTGTTTGTGTTTGGTTTGTGAAAGTTGTGTTTTTTTTTTTTTAATAACTTTTTCGCTTTAAACTTAGCTTTTATATATGTTTACATTATTTGTCGCGTTATTCTTGCACCGTTATATTATATTTTCAAAGTTAGTTCTTTAGTTACTTTTCTTATATTTTTAGTCCTAAAATGTATAAAATTTGGTTTAAATTTATAAATTGAAATGTGTTGTTTTATTTAGATAAATGAAAAAATAAAAATAAATAAATAAATAAATAGTTGTGGGTCTAAGGGTGTCCCACGGCACACACTTTACCCCGAAACGACATGATGCCCTAAGAAAAATTAAAGTAAAGTTTCATTGAATGAACTGATATTAGAATCTTTTTTGAAACGATCATAACGTTTAGGCGTTACTAATAAGATAGAAAAGAAATGGCTTTTTCATCAGGGTGCTATTATTATTATTTTTTTCGTCTCGATTGGGTTGGTGTTCAGGAAAGTCAAAAAAATAAAATAATTTTTCAAAAAATACAAACTAGAATCGTTCCACGTTTACTTTCATCTACCTTGAACATAACCTACTTAACTTGTTTTATGTGGATGAAACATCAAGTGTAGGGTTTTCGGGTCAGACAATATATAAATTGAGTTGTAAACAAGTCATAGATAGGTTAAAGTGGTTAAACTTGTATTTTTTTAGTTTTCGTTCTTTTGATGTTAATCCCGACAAGCTTTATATTCATATATTGGTTGGTCATACATTCGTGAAAATGGCTTATACAAGTCAAACGTTTTTAATATTTATGACCCAAATCCGTTTATTTTGTGTCTAGATTTACCATCCTTTTAACATGGAATATGAGCTATCAGTCGCTCAAAAAAATGCTGAAAAAGTGTACTTTTCAATTACACAAAAGTCGTTCAAAGTAAAAGTCGCCAGTCGTCCAAAATAGTTACTGAAAAAAGTACCTTACGCCCAAAGTATAAGCATGGGCACTTGTCAACATTTAATATGAGCGACTAGTCGCCTTTATCTATTTTGGGAGATCGTGTTTTATGGTTTAGAAAAGGGACACACATTAAACGAATGGGCATTTGATGAATTTGCTCTTAAATTTAAGCATATGGACGGCTGTGTACAAATCTTTTTAAGGTGGATATTGTTACCCTTTAACTACAAGTAATACTTTTGTAGTTTTTTTTTTTAATTTTTTTCTTTTTCATATATTTATTTTTATTATAAAACTGTGAAATAAAAAAAAATAAACAAAAATATAAACTTTGATAAGTCAAAAGTAGTAACATAAAAATCCTGAACAAAAACGCATAAAAAGTTGTCTTGTCCTACTATTAAAGAGAGAAAAAATGCTAAAAAAAATACAACACATGCAATATAAAATTTGACAAGTTAAGAGTACGGGTACCAATAACACCACAAGTCTTTTTTTCCATTACAGTGTACTTATTTCATGTCTTGTATCATTGTCACGGTATTCGCTAGAAGCTTTGAATAACACTGAAAGGGACATGTTCAATACTGTACATGCACATATATACCACAAACACATAAATAAAGAGAATACTACTACTACGTATGTTTTTACGACATATGGGGCTAGGGAAATGGTCAATTTAGAAGGCTAACACACTAACTTTTTAATGTCATTTCCACATGTTTACTTTCTTGCCTTAAACAATTTACAATAATATACATTCACGATTTCATGTTATAAAGTCTTGTACATACTTAGGTTCGGGTCCCGAGGTGCACGGGAACCCTGTAGATTTTTCTTGCCTAGTGTAAACTTGTATAAAATATACCGATTTTTTTAAAATGCACATGCATGGTCCCTAGATTTCGAGTTTTGATTTTTATGTATTTTTATTAAAAAAAATGGACCGTCATAACTTTTGATCCTAGGTCTTCCACTCCTTAGGTTTAATTGGTGTTTGTCTATAAAACAAAGAAGTCGAGAATTTCACATGTTGCCAAGACTTAAAAACAGTAACTAACTTTCATGAAAATGATCGGTCAATGTCTTTGCTATCTTGAATGGTTTGAGTGTACCTTATTTGGCATCTCATACTATCAAAGTCATCGACTTAATTAAAATGTAAGCAAATGTAGAGGATTGAATATATCACTTCTTTAATTTATGAGAACAACGTTATCAATCTCATACTAATGATCGTGTAGTTGACATATAAGCAGAACAATCTTCAAGTGTCATACTGTTAAAGTGTCCATAAATTCTAAAAGAAAATCCCGACTAGAAAGTCTTGAGATAGCTTGGTGAAGTAGTCTATGGCCACTATGAGAAACTTCAATCCTCCTGCTGCAACGGGGAAGGGACCTGCGATATCGATACCCCACTTATAGAATGGCCATGGCGCCGTGATAGGCGTTAGCTCCTGTTGTGGTTGGCGCGAGATGGGTCTATGAACCTGACAGTCACCGCACTTTCTTATCAATTCCCGTGCATCACGGTGCATGATGGGCCAGTAGTACCCTGACCGTAAAGCGCGTGCCACCACGGATCGTGGTCCTGAATGCATGCTGCATGAACCGGCGTGGATTTCCCTGAGTACATAATTTGCTTGTAGGGGGCCGACGCAGCAGAGCCATGGTTGCAGAAAGGAGCGCCGATATAGCACACCGCCTCGAAGTTCGAACCTCTGTGCTGTGCACCGTATTCTTCGGGCTTCCTTCTGTTCATGGGGTAATACGCCCTTGCTTATGAATTCCATTATAGGTGTCATCCACGTAGGATTTTCCTCCTCTATCACCGTGGATATTTCCATCTCCGAGATGGATTTGCTCTTCAAAGTTTCCACCAACACTTGTTTTGACAGGTGTGCAAAGCTTGTGGATGCAATCTTGCTTAGTGCATCTACCTTTCGATTTTCCCCTCTAGGAACCTGCTTGATGGTAAACCTGTCAAAGCCTTGGATTAGTGCCTTGGTCTTGTTGAGGTATTGGATCATGTTTTCCTCTTTAGCCACGTACTCGCCCAACAAATGGTTGGCTACTAACCAGGAATCCACATTTGCTTCCAGGTTGCGTACGCTCATTCGAGCTGCAATGCGTAGTCCGGCGATTAGGGCTTCATACTATGCCTCATTGTTTGTCGTTGTGAATTCAAAACGCAGTGCGTAAGTGAATTCCATTCCTTCCGGACTTGTAAGGATGAGACCTGCTCCTGACCCATCCACGCATGAAGATCCATCCGTGAACAAGATCCATGGATCTTGTAGTTCCTTTTTGCTTGGTGCGGGTGTATCATCAGCGTCTCGTTTTTCGATGATGAAATATGCGAGTATCTGCCCTTTTACTGCAGTACGCGGTCTGTAGGAGATGTTGTGTTCACCGAGCAGCACGCTCCACTTCTGTAGTCGTCCTGATGCGTCAGGTTTGGAGATGATTTGTTTGATAGGTTGGTCTGTAATTACCGCAATTGGATGCGCTTGAAAATACCGGCGCAGTCTTTTTGCGGCGAATACCAATGCTAAGACCAACTTTTCCATGGCGTTATAGTTAATCTCCGTTTTCTTGAGCGCTTTGCTTACAAAATACACCGGTGTTTGTACTGACTCCATGTCCGTCAGCACATACCGCGCTGACTGCTCCATGTGTCGCGGATAAGTACATAATTAATTCTTCCCCTGGTCGGGGTGTGACTAATGTGGGGAGCGCTGCCAGGTGTTGTTTGAGCAGTGTAAAGGCTTCTTCTGCCTCCGTAGTCCAGCGAAAATCTCCCTTTTTTATACACTTCTTGAGTGTCTTGAAGAGAGGTAGTGATTTGTCTGCTGACTTGGACAAGAATCTATTTAGACCGGCCAGTTTTCTATTGAGAGATTGGACATCCTTCAACGTGCGCGGTGAAGGAAGTTCGATGACAGCCTTAGTTTTTTCTGGACATGGTTTGATGCCATCAGGTTCTATCAGGTATCCGAGAAACATGCCTTCTGTAGCGCCAAAAGTGCACTTTTTTGGGTTTAGCTTCATGTTAATCTCTTTAAGTGTCCTAAATGTTTCCTCAATGTCGCGCACCAACTCATCCTCAGTATGGCTTTTTATGACTAGGTCGTCAACGTAAACCTCTAAGTTGCGGCCCACCTGTTTTTCAAATGCATTATCTACTAACCGCTGATAGGTGGCGCCTGCGTTCTTCAAGCCAAAGGGCATTTTGGTATAGCAGTAGACGCCTTGGCTTGTATGAAAGGCTGTTTTTTCCTCATCTTCCTTCGCCATCTGGATTTGGTGGTATCCTTTGTATGCATCTAGGAAGCACTTGAGTGGGTACCCACACAGAGATTCTACCTTCCAGTGTATCTCCGGTAGTGGGTAGCAGTCTTGTGGACAGGCCTTGTTGAGATCTGTGAAGTCCACACACATCCGCCAGCTACCGTCACTCTTCTTGACCATTACTGGGTTAGAAAGCCAGTCATGGTAGTAAACTTCTCGCATGATCCCTGCTTCCACAAGTTTGTGTACCTCCACCAGAATTGCTTGCGTGCGCTCTGGAGCTTGGCCGCGCTTCTTCTGGCATATTGGTGAGTATCCTTGTCGGATTCTCAGCTTATGTTCTGTGATTGAACGTGGTACCCCAGTCATGTGTTTCGGCTCCCATGCAAAGATGTCCAGGTTCTTTTGCAAGAGTGCGTACACAGCTGCCTTGCCGTTGTCCGACAGCGATCCTCCGATCGATATTTCCTGTTCTAGGTAATCAGGATGAATTGAAACCTTCAGGTTTGGAACTTTGGTTGCGCGCTATTCTATAATGGGTGCCGGCTCGCATGTAATCGCGTTACATTCTCTATGTGGTACAGTGGCGTTGTAGAGAGTAACAATACCACCTTCCACTGGGAATTTGAGCATCCCATGTGCCGTAGATGGTACTGTGCGAAGGGGATTTGATCACCATAAAATTCATCCAGGCTGTCGCGGAGTGTTCGTTATTACCCACCTTGACTAGTAGGCGTATTTGCCCCATAGGCTATATCTTTTCTCCTGTAAAACCAGTAAGCGCTGTTATGACTGGGCTTAACTGACTACGTATCTCAGGTCGTAGTCGCTTGAAACAGTGTTCGTACATTATGTCTGCAGATGCTCCTCCATCAACATACATGCGGTGGATATCGTGACCCCCCGCGTTAATTTCAATGGTGAGCGGCTCTACCACTGCGTTGTCCGCAGTCAAGGTGGGGAAAGAGATTTCACTGCCACGGGAAAATTTCTGGCTGACCTTCTGCCTAGTTACTCGCTGCCATGATTGTATCATGTAGATGGTGTCAGCCTTATCTTTGGGCCCCTTTTTCTTGTTCCCACTCTTCTGCCTATCTTTTCCTTCTTTGATGTTCTTGACCAAATGGTCCAATCTGCCTTCTTTCACTAATTTATCAATGAGTTGGCGCAGTTGGACACATTCATTGGTGGTGTGGCCCTTCTGTCCATGATAGTCACAATATCCACTCCCCACGCGCCGATCCTCTGGGGTGCGCATTGGTGGGGGTCTCGGAAAGTTCGCGTCTTCTGTTGCGAATATTTCCTTTGGAGTCTTGGTCAACGGGGTATACCTGTCATTATCTCTTCCGCTCCCCTGGCCGCGGTGGTTCTTGTTACGGTTGCTACTCCGGTCAGTGGATTGTATCCCAGGCTGTTCCTGTGACCGGTAGTTTGAGTAGCCTTTCTTGCTATCCGCCGCGGCGGATTATCCTTGGATGAAGGACCTTGTGCGTTTCATAAGTTCATCAAAGGTTTGGGGCATCTTGTCGTTCAACTTTTTGATGAGTTCTGGGTTATTGATCCCGTTCATGAATCCCGAGATTTTCAAAGACTTCCGGGCATGCCTTAACCTGTATGCACTCATCTTTGAAGCGCTCCATGTAAGCGTTTGTAGATTCCCCCTGGCGAGTTCGACAGGGTTTTTAGCACACTTCTTTCGTTGAGTGAAGTTTAGGTGAAACGCCTTTCTCAACTCTTCAAAGCCATCAGTGCTTCTGCGTGGAAGCTTATGAACCGCGCGCGTTTCCCACTAGTGTGGAGTTGAACATGTGGCACCACACAGGTTGTGGCCAGTTTTCGATAGTAGCGGCTGATTCAAAAATTTTTAGGTGATCATCAGGATCACCTGTTCCATCATAGGTTTTGACATTAGCAGGCATGCGCCTCCTCTTATCTTATGAGAAATTACTGATCCGTCGAGTGAACGCATCCACCTTTTGGCGGCGCCACGGAAGAGACATGTCTTCCTCCTCCTGGTCACGATATTTCCTTCTGGATTTCCAGTGTCCAGTTTCGCTATCCTCGTTGTCCGAGGAATTACCAGAGGACGAATTTTCCCTTCTTCGGCGTTTTCGCCGACTGTCCTCAGAATCTGCACTTGAAAGGCTTTCACTTGGGGAGTACCTTCGCCCAAGTCTGTCCTGGACTCTGCGGCCACCAAGCCTGGCGTGGACATTGGTACGCCGTTTATCCTCCTTGCTTCCTACCGAATGCTACGAGTCAGATGTCTCATCATTCTCAACTCTCCTCCCAATTCTGTTAAACACCGGAGGTCGGCGGCTATCCCTCCCACGCTTTTCCTTCTGACGGCGCTGTGGCGAGGTTTCATATTCTGAGTCGAAATTGAGTCGGGCATGCAGGCTTCGACTCGACCTCTTTTTTGCTTCTTCTTGCATGAGTGCGGCCAAATTTCATAATTTTAAGATACGAAATCTCCCGGTGCTAGTTCCGGTGCGACCCCCTCTAGAGTAAGGGTGTCTGTTTCTACCACTGGGCCCTTGTTTCTGTCAGGTGCATCTGGTGCTTTTGAAAGGTCAGTTTCTAGCACTGATTGGAGGGGAGTGGCAAAGAGAGTGCGCAGCGGATCCCCTGCGCTGGTGGTGGTTGTAGTGGCCTGGGTTGTCCCCGAGTGTTGTTCCACCGTAGGAAAGACTAGGTCCGGGCCTGATCCTTGGTTTTTAGCGACACCGGTTGTTCCAGATGTCTGTTTAGAAGCTGATCCGCTTTGCAGCTTCTTTCCTGTAGGGTCTGTTTGTGATCGCTGATTTCCATGCTTCCTTTCACTGTGATGATCACAGTAAAAACTCAATCCGCCATTGTTAACAAACCTTCAACTTGCGACCCAGAAAACTACCATTCCCAAGGTAACCGCGCGTGCGCATATTAAAACAAAACCATGGTCAAAGTATTATCTGATTTCACATCCAACATAACGGAGGACGAACTTCTAGAGTTCGCCTCCGATTATTACATTCCCCTCGCTGTGCATCCGGAAGTTCCGGGTGCAAAGGCGTCAATTGCGGACTTCCCCGAAGGGAAAATAGGGGTATACACGCGTTTCTTCGAGTTCGCGAATCAACGCGTGCCAATATCTTTATTCCTTATCGACGTGTTAAACTACTACCGTCTGCATATATCCAAGCTGCATTGCATAGGTGCAGCTAAGATCACCAATTTCGATGTTAATTGCCGATTACTGGCAATTAACCCGACTATCCACCTATTCCCCGCGTTTTACCACACGACGTGGTCACACGGGTGGGTATCAGTCGCTAAGCGCGCCGGGCGCCTTCAGTGTTACACGGAAAAATTAGACGCGCTCAGGAATTGGAGAGAAACATTTTTCTGGGTAGACGACGCGTGCTTCCCATCGCGCTTCGATTTCTGTACCCAGGGTACACTACCAAAGGATGAGCGCCCCCTCTCTGGATCGTACAATACGGAGGATGCAGATACAATAAACGCCAATCGCATCCCCATTAATTCCTATCCCGAGGAATTTTTGGTGCACATGGGCATTAGCCGCAACTATTTTGGTAGTTCGGAGGTGGTTCCGATCTTCTTAGGCGTGGATGGCCAGGGTGGGTGCTTGTCCTTCCGTACCCCGTTGTGTTATATTACTGTAAGCGTTTGTCTTTCTTCTCTATTTGCTTGTCGTAATCTATTTTTGTTGTTTGTCTGTTGTTGCGCAGAAATGGACCTATTCAGAGTCGTGCAACTGGCGAAGCCGCTTTAGGTTAATGTAGGGACGCGCCCCGTGAGAGAGGGAGAAGAGCCCATCCTTAATGCTACAGCAGGGCGTACCCTGGACATGGATCTAAAGGAACCAGGGGCTAGCTCTTCTGTCGCACTGGAAGCGACGCCACTACAAAGCGTGCCGAGCCCTAGAGTGCCTTCTCCATTAGTGCAACCAACCCAAGTAGCAGTGGCGGAGCACATGGAAGAAGAGGAGGACCCGGGGTTGAAGCGCAAGAGATCGCTTGGAGGTGACGGTGCAGGCTCGTCGAGGAAGAAGCACCCCGTGGTCCATGTGGTGGAATCGTCATCAAGTGACGTCGCATCGCCTCCTCCTTCGGCCGAGACTACTGGTCCACAGTAAGTGCTATTATTTCGTGTGCGCATCCCCTGTTTTTGTATGAAACAATTAATAATTCCCTGTCTCGTGTGCAGGTTTGAACAGTCTGCGGAGTCGCCCCCCAGAAGTAGTCCTGTACATTCGGAGTTCTCTGAGCCAAACAGTCAAAACGCTGAGCCCTTGGCGGCTGGGGATGCCCCCGTGGACCAGCTTGTTGAGGGTTGATGGTGGCGGTTGCGCATCAAGCCTCACTATTGGAGAAGCTAAAGGCTAAGGTTTCTGGGGAAGGCAGCCAAGGCGCGCAAAAGGATCAAAAAATTGCGTCGCTGGAGGCGCAGTTGGCTAGTGCCAAGGTTGAGGCAGAGGGTCTGAGTGCGTATGCCCAAAAGCTCACTGAAGAGAAGATGGCGCTGATGGGCCAAATAAACCAAGAGCGTGCTAAGTCATCAGGGTACAAGGCTACGTGTCTCTGGGCACTGAAGTATCGGGAGGAAGGAAAGGAAGAGAGTGACTTCGCAGTTGGAAAACTTTGTGCGACTGTGCACGTGCCTGGAAGCCCGGAGGAGATGAAGTTGCGCAAGCTCTGCCTGGAGTATGATGAGGAGTTGTATCCCCAACTCCTGTCTACAATCGCTGAGCGCCGGTGGCTCATTGGCCATGGTCTGCGACTTGCTGCGCTTAGTGCCTTGGAGTCGCAGGAAGTGGTGAACGCCTTTAGGGGAGTGGTTCAGTGCGCACTGGTGCGGGGTGGTGAGAGGCTATTGAGGAGCTGCATGAGGCTAAGTTGTTGAAGGTGCCTGCTGATAAGGTACCCGAGTATAATGCGCAATCATATGATGAGCTGGTGGCTGCTATGGAGAGGATGAAGGCATTGGAGCTTCCCATGATATCTGAGTTAGAGCGCGACCAGGATTATCCGATAGGGGTTATTATGGAGGGGCTGACTTTAACACGACATCGTGGTGAAAATGCAGAAGCGCAGCTGGACCATTTCTTGAAACCCGATGAATCGCAACTCCAAGTGCCTATATTTGCTCGCCCCAAGGATATCTTGAACCCCTTCGCTTTAGAGAAGGAAGCACCTTTGAAGAAAGTGTTGGAAGAGCATGCTACTAGACTTGCCAAAAAAGAAGGGGTTAAAGGTAAGGCTGTTTTGTGCGGCATTGGTGCAGCACACCTCCCCAGATCTGACGGGATACCGGTTAGTGTTGCCACGGTATCGCGCCAAGATTCTGACCTACTGAAGAAGCTAAATGAGGTTGGGAGTGCTGCCAGCTGTGTAGGAAATTCGTCGCTTAGACATTGTAATAGTATGTAGATAGGAACTTGTATTGTAAGCATCATTTTGTAATAGCGCATTATAGTTAATAAAAGTCCCCTTTCTGTTGAATGCGTGTTGGTAATGCGAATTACAATATTTGCACTTAGTTACTTGTATTTCCATAAAAAAATGTGTGTATTATCTAAGAAGCAAACAATTGTATAAGCGCGGACAACATATGAAGTTCATAACAGTGTGTTAAATTCATAGTTTAGTTAAAACATAATTTCTAAGTGTGTTTTCATCATAATCGTGTATGGTGTGATATGCAGCGTACTGTAAATATCATTATCAAGGAGTCAAGTGTCTTGATTCCTAATTTGTTAAACGTGCACCGTATGCGTTGTTGCACACCCGTCGTGGGATGCGTACAGAACTTATTCCAACGTCTTGAGAACAAGGTGTTTAACAAGGATACATGATCCAATGTTGATGGGTTTGCAACCCTCTTACTCAATGAGTTGTTTAGTAGGTTTACTCATCCTTTCACCATCGCGGGTTTATTAAGTGGCAAGAGTTAAAAAATGTTAAAACATAAGGTATATGGAAATAACAAATTGAAATGTGTCGCGGAGTTAGCTAGAAACCGCGACGTTTTATTAATACTTGCAAGTTTTTATGAAAGAAAATAAATAAGACATGTGACTACGTAAAACAAAATGTAAAGACACGAATTATTTATTGGGCACTTCACTAAAGTGCAAGAGTGTCCGTGCACTGGGTCATAGCCATTCCTAGAGATAACATCGCTTAAGATTGCAAATGTTCCATGTACGCGGTAGTTCCCGACCATCCATGTCTCGTAGCTTATGTACGCTTTGTTCCTAATGCTTCAGTAACCTCATAGGGTCCTTCCCACTTCGGTCCAAGTTTGCTGTGTTCTCGGCAGGTGGCTTGCATCATTGGCGTAAACGGTCACCTGTCTGAATGAAACACTTCGCACTTTAGCATCATAGTATCCTTTCATTTTTGACTTCGACCTTGCTTCACATATGGATGCTTGCCTCGCGTCTTTTCTTCCAACAGTCCAAGTCGATACACGCCGCTGCGTCATCATTGGTTGCCACATTGATTTCAGCATTGGTCGAATATTAGTTGGCATCCCAATTTTGGCAGTATGACGACCTCTGTCCCATAGACTAGAGAAAAGGGAATATCCCACGATGGCGGTTTTTGATTGAAGATGCGGTGTGCCTTAGAACATAGATAATTCTTCTACCCACTGTTAGGAATTAGAAAATTCCATGGTAAAGATTCGGTCACCCCAAATATTATCTATAAGTTAAAGCTCTTGGAGCATATAGATTGGATTCACGTTATTCTTGTTTTATTAGTTAGTTATTAGTCTAGTTTAGCATAGTGCAACATAAAATTGGAGGAAGGGCGGGTCTTTACCCATTGTATACGATCCACAGGCCGTCGAGGAATTGGTTTGGTTGCAACTATAAATACCCTCTACCTTCCAAGGTAGGGTTGGAAGATCCCTAATCTAACCTTTTACTTTTGATTGTTTTATCTCTCTAGAATTCCCTCTCTCCCACTCTCTTCATCTCTACAACCATGTTATCATCTAAACAACATAATTATTAGCGATCCTACAGGTGGTACCTATGAGAGCGGTTGTGTTGTTTTAAGATTTGCATAATAGTTTTGATAGGTTTGATCACGGTTTACTTGCGGGTTGTGTTTGTTGATTGAGTTTGTGTGGATAGAATCCTTTGTTTATGCTACTCTTTTATATCATTAGTTAATGTTGGAAAATTTTCTACTTTTCCACTTGTTTCTCTTGACTTTTAAACATGTTCTTATTTTTATCCATGGTCCAAACAAATTTAAAGTCATAACAGTTTCTTTTAACAGTTTTTTTGGTACCATTCATACATGCGAGTTGTCCATTTTATTTGTCCAGAAGTGTTTTTCTTCGCTTTCTGGAATATGTCATAAGAAGCGAGTTATCTACTCTTTATTAAGATTCAATAGTCTGTGATGCTAGTTGGTTTATGAAGCGAGTTGTGTTAACTGTTATGTCATGCGAGTTGGTCTATTCAAGGATGCGAGTTGAATTTTGCGGGTTGACTTTTAGTCAATTCGGTTATCAATAGAAAGTGTGTCATGCGAGTTGCCTTGTTGCAAAAAGAGTGGCGAGGGGATTAGCTGTTTTTGCTTTGAGTTAATGAGTATTATTTGTGACTCAATATATTCTTAGATGCTAGTTGTTATAATGTCAGGGTACAATATGTTTGGAATCTGAGGAGTTGCTTAAGTTGGATCTTGAGAGTTGAGCCTATCTTTGTTTGATTATTGAATCAAAAGCGACTTGTTTGTTAAAGATCGAAATTCATCATCATTCAAACACAATGACTAACCTAAACAAGGGCTAGACTTACATCATTCAGAGCCAGGAAAACATCAGAGACACATTATGAATTATCAACAAACAATCAACATACCATAATCAGATCTCGATCCAAAGTTTGTGTTTATCAAAAGTATAGACCTTTAGACCAAGTTCACAAACATTAACCCATCATCGATCCAACCTCATCCTTATAAACAACTACGAAAGCAACCATATCATTCAAATACAACAAAAACTACCAAAACTACAAAACTGAAAACATGAACATCATCAATACTTGAACATCAAGACTCAAAACTAAACAAGACTCGAAATCATTCTCGTTAACCAAGAATCAAACTCAGTATCAATCAAGTCACATCAATTATGTAATCATTTCAAGATCTCAGGCATCATATTTCGTGGTTTTAAATTAAATTATCAAGACTAACATGAGTCATAAACACGAAATATTCAAATCTTCATAGATCAAGACGGTTTTGATAATATTCGAAGGTAAAGAAATGATTTCAACAATCTTGTTGGATCATTTCTTTGTTTAAGGTAAAGTTGGATGTCAATCAAAATGTAGCTTGATATTGTATAAGACTCATAAGAAAATGATTGTAACAATCATGTTAATTCATGTTTCTGATTTGTTTAATGTCTCTTATACAGAATAAACGAAAGAAGAGTTACCTTCCCATGATTTCATTGAAAGATTATTGGCGATTCGTACATAAAGCCATCTCTGTGGCATTAAGAAGGATCAAATACATCACATGGCGAGCATGGGGTTTTTTATATCATTCAACTCATGTTGAGCCATCCCTGATTTGGATGTTTTTAATTGATGAGTGCATGATTTTTGTTGCCTGCGTTTGTTTGTGAGAGGGGAGGACAGATATTGTGTGAGGTTTCTGGATATTTGGGAGGTGTACGTTTCTTTCTCTTGATTGAGATTAGGGTTTGGTGGTTGAGATATATTAGGAGAAGGATGCGACTGATTCTGTGAATTAGACTAGGGTTAAATGAGTGTTAACATGGGTCTTTATAGTCCACGTTTTTAGGGTTAAATGAGTGTTAACTCTGGATCAAATTTTGTTCACGTGGGCTGATTATGTATCTCGTGGGCCTTGTTGAGTGTATTGGTTAATGGACTTGGGCCTGTTTAGGCATCTTTGTCAAGACTATTTTTGGGTCTCTTACACGAAGACTAATAATTATGATGAACTGGTGGTACATGTTTGTACGAGTAATATTTGGAGTGGGAGACAGTTGAATTCTATGACTTGGGTATGATAAGGATTAAGTAGGTGTTTTATACCTAGTTGATGTTAGGGTATGTAAATGGGATTTAAATCGAATTTGATGTTCATGGGCTTAAAATGACCGATTGTTGATTTGTAATGAGAATTTGTTCAAATGGGCCGATGATTATGATGAACTGGTCGAACATACTAGTTGAAGTGAGCCCATGAAATTTATGATCCATTGAGTTGGACTTTAAGTGTTGATCTGTTTTGAACCGGGTAATTTATCGACTGACTTGGGAATACTCTTTGAACTGGGTTAAGATAAAATTGACTATTTGAGCCAGTTGATAATTATTCTTGGTTATGGACTGCGAGTTGTTAGCAGATTATAAGAATTGTTGATGATGTTGTTGATGTTGGATAATGAACATTTGCATGTTCCTAAAAATAGATATTCAACAGAAACCAAAGTCGTCATAACACATTCAAAGGCTGACATTGTTTACAGTTACTGTCTTGATTTTGTAAAATCCTGCGAAGAACCTATTTCTCGGTTTAAATCATAGACTGTAAATCCGTGACAATGGAAACATCACAGTATTAGTAAAGTGCATTTCGGATCTATCTTACGCTTTATTCTTGGTTTGTAAAATCCCATGAAAAACTATTTCTCGGTTTAAACCATAGAGTTGTAAAATCCGTAATGATGGAACCATCTTGGAAAGAGAATGTATAATTAGGGATCTTACATGATCTTTGGTGCCTACGAGGTTACCTTGAAGGGATAAAAGGGTGTACTTCATGAATTGGGTGTGTGTTTGGGTTGTCTTCATGGCGGTTTGGTTTATTACATGGTTTCACGGGGGTTATGTGCTTTTAACCATGGTCAGGATGAAAACCATTATCAAAGTTCATTTAAATGTCAAAGAAGGCTAGGTTTGACGGATTGAGAGAAAGATGTACAAGCGTAATTGATATTATTTATTTGAGGTTGAAGTGCAATATCGCGAGCTGAGTGTACTTAGTATCTGAAGGTATCGTGGATGGTTGGATGAAGATTCTTCATGATCCTTGCTCGACTTATTATCAGCGAAGACTTGGAAATCTAGTTATTCTTGGGAGTCTTTTTCTTTTTACCACGGTGGGCTCTTTTTGCCACAAAAATAACTATCACTTTAAGGATTCACGTTGTAGTGCTTTCGATCACATTTAATTGTGGACTTTCAAGAGGTGATGTACGTCTTATACTTGATGGTTGGTTGGTTGAAGAGTATATAGAGTACATAGAAATTACTTAGAGATGCTAATGAAAATCGGCACAGCTCTTTGTTACATATGTACAAGTTTAAGTCGAGTTCGGGGTAGTTTACTTGAGGGTCAAATTCATCATATTGGGTTTTCTCCATCTGCTTTGTCACTACAAAAGCATCTTTGAATGATAATGGTGATAATTACATGTTTTGCCAGAGATGATGAAAGAGAGAGATTATGACATATGAACACATCGGTTCATGCCTGCGTACTCTAAAGAAAGTGTGCGCTTGTGCGCTTTATCTTACGAAGAGAAATCTTCTCCTTAATGACCATTCTCATCAACATGCCATACTTTTCCATGCGCTTGGTCATCAAGTGAACGGACTCACGATTGATAGTTTTTCTTATTCCACTTGCTCAATATAATGGCGATGGCGACATCATGTGCTAATGCGGGGAGAAGTGTGAATAGAATACTTTGGATGATTTCACTTATTTAGTCAAGAATGACATCTCATTATTCAATTCTTGAGGGGAGAAAAGTGTAGATTTTTGCATTGTTGATTGATATTTGAGAATATAAATGGTCATACTGACTCTAAACTCTTGTAAGAACCGAGCTTCTTCTTATGGGTCATCTTCACATTGAGTTTTCTCTCTTCTAAGGCCGTTGGTTGACATCTTCACTTTCGGATTGATAGTTTATCGACAAGTGCTTCGGTTAATGCTTCACGTATACATCAACATGATGATTCGAACAATCTCTTTGTTGTTCTTGTTTGATGTGATTGGTAGTTTGGTGTTACCATCTTGTATGTTAGATTTAGCGATGCGATTCTTTGATTTCCTTGATGAACATCTTTCACATTCTTGTTTGATTGGGAGAGATTTTAGTTAAGAGGATTTGCAAGATGTAAGTTAATTGGGATGCTTTTTGGTGGGATGCTTGTTGGTGTGAGTTGAAGATGTTAACTATCTATTCCTCAAGCTACTGTAATCTTTAAAAAGAAGGTCAAGTCTACATTTTTCTGCTACATCTTAGAAGACTAAAAGGCGAGTTGCATTTGCGATCTAAAGACTTCTTCTTAATGCAGGCATTTATCAAGCAGTTGTTCGATTTAGGGAAACCTTATTGGAAGTGTTTATAAGTTGATTCAATCCCCAATTAGACTTGCTCATATTCTTTAAGCATTGACTCCTCGAGGCGTTGATATTGACTATTGTTATATTCTTGATTGCACTATTGAATAATAATCCGCACTTTGGTATTCCTTTGCCAAATCTTCACAGTTATTGTTCATGAAAAAATGATCGCTCTTTGGTATTCCTTTACAAATCTTCACGGATTATTGTTGCACTCACGTAAATCAACCACATGAACATTAAGGAAAATGACTACCACATCCGGCAAGAGACATTATTGGTGAATCTTCGGATAGGTCTCATATGTATATCTTTAGGAAGATGGAATTGATGTTGAGGAATCATTTGTTAGGTTCATTAAGTCTGGGTCAATGTACATCGGTTGTACATTTATTCACGTGTTGGAAATTTGACACAAGTTGATTACTTCGGCGTTAATCATTTATCACTTATTTGAGATTGAAGTTGACTTTCACAAAGGCGTGTTCTTATTTGATAACTTTCTCGGGCTTAGAATTTGGTTGAAGACTTGGTTTATCTAGTTACCAGTGATGCGAGGTGGATGGTTGAAGACACAGTTACTATACTATTAGGAGTTACTTTGTTTTACTTTCGATTAATCACCGCATATGTGGCCGATTATGGATATCGCAGAGTGTTAATGTCTCATACTTTGTTTGGGTAGTGAGTACTTAGAGATTTGATTGAAGCATAAATTCTATACACCGTTCTTCCATCATTAGGTGCAAGCTTAAGATACAAATGTGGGGAAGTGGAGCTTGAGTTTCAAGTATGGTATATCGGGTTTTCTTCTTGATTGGTCACTTCAAATTGTCTACATAATGGTTGATAAAATAGTCAGAGAGAGTCTTGACAAGTTGATTCTCACAAGAATTCAAGTGTTCTTCTCAACAAATTTCTAGTATACGGGCTTATAATGATTTCTTGACTACGAAGTGTCAAAACCGAGGGGGAAGAGACAAGCATCTAAATGGAGTAAACTTGATGAACTTAATACTTCTAAGTAATGAAGATATCGGGAAGACAAATGTTATGCAGAGAAACTCAGGTTTGACTCATGGCGAGTAAACTTGATGAACTTAATTCTTCTAAGTGATTGAAGATATTCCGGGAAAACAAATGTCATGACCTTGAAGAAACTCAAGGTTTTACTCATCGGCGTTTATTATTCTTATTCCAACTATGTGGGGAAGAGATGTAAGAAAGTTTACGAAGATAAAGAGGTACACAATTATGACATATTCATGGGAGATAAATGTATGACATGAGGGAGGTGTTATCAGTTATTCTTTTGGTAGGAATGTGTGTACTTCGGATTCTTGAGCTTCATACACGATCATCGGGGGCGAAAGATGTGAACATTGGGGAGGTGTTCTTCATTACCTAATGATGTGTATTCGGAGAGTTCTTGAGCATTTTACAAAGGAAGCGGCGCATCAATTCAACTACTTGGGGGAATTGTTCTCTTGACACCTTTTGGAATGGATTGCTTAGGACTTGATTGGAAAGGAATTTGAGAAGATTATTTAAGTGTGGGATGAAGCGTTCTTTGTTCTTACATTGGATGATATAACCCAGAATAGAGAACCTGATTATCGTTCTTAAATAGGCGGCGGGATTTTTTGATTATGGTGTGCTTCTTCGTGCACTGGCTAAGGCAAGCTTGAAATAGAGCTTGGTCTGCTTTCGATAAAAAAGGATTTTTCGGTTTGAAACTGCCAAAGTCTCACTTCGAGATGGTTCAATTTCTTTCTTGATTCAAGAGCCACCGGAAGCTTTGGTGGTGAATGTTTAAGAGTTGATGACTATCTTCTACAAGCGGGGCTGCTCGATATCCTTATCTCGTTACTCGTATCATCATCTTCTTAAACTATATCATCTACTCTATCTTTGTATTTATTTATCAGAAAAACCAAATCTGAAATATAAATCGGCAAAAGAAAATAGAAAATTATAAAAATCTTCAAAACCCATAAAAATCAAAAATTTAAAATTCCAAAAATATGTTTTCACATGACATAATATTACAGTATCGATAACATCTACGGTCTTAGAAATGTCATTCAATAATGGGACGGGACCATAGATGAAGTTGGCGGGAGGTATAAATATTCTTTTCAAAACATGTCTCAAAATATGGCTTACAGGTTACTTGGTGTAACTTGAGTGCTTAAAAGCTGTGACTTGCTATTATTTGGATAGCAACCCGTTATTCAAGAAGGAAAGTGTTAAGCTAAACAATTTTTTCAAAATATAGTGCACTTATCCTAAAACAATTTGAGGAAAGTATGTGAAGAATTTCTTTGTTCCTACAAATGTTTTCGTCTAAATTCTTGAGAAAAATATTTGTTGTTTTTCAAAAATTGGTGGTAAATGAGTTGCTTGAAAATCTACAGGTTTCAGAGTTTTAAGTAAAATATTGAAAACTCAATTAATGACAGCTTTTAAACCTTTTAGAAAATGAGTCATTGATTGAGGGGGAGAATGTTTTCAAATTTATATCATCTAAAGGGCTTTCCTAATTATCCTAATATGCTTAATTAAAAATGATGTTAACCTATGTTGAAGGACTAGGTGCCTAGGATATGATTACTATGATTAGATGATTAGAGTTTGATAAACACATTATTCCTATACCTTATATGAACTGATTGATATGTTGAATTGACTTTTATTAGTCGATTGTTGTTTGGAGTGTTTTGACCACCCCATATATGCGTATGTGTGTTCCTTAGCGATATCGCGGTATCTTGGTATAAGAATGTTCGATGGGATCCCACATAATATGATGTTTGGATGCCGAAAGGAAAGTGTTAATACAAATATCGTCATTAAACGTTATTTATATTTTTGATCTTTGCCTAAGTTTTGTTAACGACAAAAGTAAATTTAATTTATAAAAGCTTAAAGCTTGTCAAGTTTATTAGATATTAAAACAAGCTTTCTCAAACAATATATTCATCATTCAAGCATTTACATTTATGATTAGTAACATCTTGATATGACTCTAATCATTATGTATGATAGTAGTTTGTAGAATGTGTTAGGTTCTTAAAACCAAACACTACTTAAGCATTTGCATATTTCTATTAATAAGTAATACAACATTTGACATCATGTATTACATCATGGAGATCATTGAAGGATTCCATTAGATATTTTGTGAAGATTTGTACTCTTCATATCTTGCACAATCTTACTTAGATAGAGTTGACTTTAGGCAAGATTTGATATCTTGGTATCGGTGAAACGGTACCATTTGGTACCGGAGCGGAACCCTTTTAAGGGGTCAGCGGTCAAGTGGGCATCTGTCCAATTTGGCTAAAAATAGCAATGCCAAGCCAAGTAGTTTCTCATCCCTTTCTAACATACTCTCATACATATCTTCTCTCAACCTTTAACTTCGGTTTCATATCATATTAGTGATCTCTTTTGTAGCAAAGAAGATCAAGTCATATTCACCTCAGCGAGAAGTTGAAAGTCTTGTTTGTTTAGTGTTGTATGATCTAGTGTTGATCCATACTTCATTGTTGTATCAAACCATCATAATCTTGTGAGTGTGAGTGGTTAGTATTTTAGTCCTCAAAATACATTGTGTGTGGGAGTAGTTGTACCCTTGGAAAGAACTTGACATCTAGCTTAGTGTCATTGGAAGTGTGGCGAAGTGTAAAGGTTTTCTCCGCCGGTGAAAGGAGCTTGTTGACTAGTGAAGTTAAACTCGCGAGTGTGAGACTCGAGGAGTGGAGTAGGGCAAGGAAAAGAGTCCTTGTAGACCGAACCACTATAAACAACTTGTTGTGGTTTGATCATTTCTTTCCTTATTTACTTATTACATATTGCTTGCATATTTCATTAACATACTTAAGATCAATATCAATTGATCTTTCAATAAGTTCAAAACAAAGATTTTAATCGGTAAACTATTCAACCCCCTTCTAGTTTTCTACAATTGGTACCAGAGCCTCGTTGCTCAAAAATTTCTAAAATAACTTGTATTTTATAAACTTGAAACGATCCATGGATTACGAAAACTTTAAAGAAGGGCAATCTATGCAAAGACCACCACTCTTTGAAACCAATGGATTTATCTATTGGAAAAACGGTTTTGAAACATATGTAAAATCAAAAGATATAGATCTTTGGTTAATTATTGGTAAAGGAGATTTTAGTTCTACAACAAAGGATATTTCCGTTGATGAACAAAAGAAATTAGTTGCTAAAAATAATGAAGCTAAAATGATGCTTTATAATGCTTTACCTAGAAAAGAATATGAAAGAATTTTTATGTGTGAAGCCAAAAATATTTGGGAATCTTTAATTGTTACACATCAAGGTAATTCACAAGTCAAGGATAACAAAATTGATCTTCTTGTTCAACAATATGAACAATTTGTTATCCCCGAAGATGAAACCATTGATTGTGGCTTTGCTCGTTTTAACACTATCATTACATCACTTAAAGCACTTGATGAATCTTTTAGTAGTAAGAACTTTGTCAGGAAATTTCTTAGAGCACTCCATCCAAAATGGAGAGCTAAAGTGACCGTTATTGAAGAATCAAAAGATCTCTCAATAATGTCACTAGGCGAGCTAATTGGCAACCTCAAAGTTCACGAAATGGTAATGGAGAAAGATTAGGAGATCATCAAAGGAAGAAAGGAGAAGATCAAATCCGTTGCTCTTAAAGCAAAAGCGGAATCAAGCGATGATGGTGAATCTTGTTCCGATAGTGAAGATGAGGAGTATGCCATGGCAGTTAGAGATTTCAAGAAGTTCTTTAGAAGAAGAGGAAAGTTTGTAAGACAACCTCGAGAAGAAAAGAAGCCATTCGAAAAGATCGGGATGATAAGAAGAGTAAAGGTGAAAGAAAGTGTTTTAGATGTGGTGTCAAGAGTCATCTCATAGGATAATGTCCCAAGCCACCTAAAAGCAAAACTCAACGAGCTTTTGTAAGTGGTGCTTGGAGTGATAGTGAAGGCGATGAAGAATCAAGCAAGGAAGAGATCGCTCTAATGGCACATGAGTCAAATGAGGTACTTTCCGACTCTTCTTATTCTTCATAGATGATGACACCATGCAAAAACAATATAATCAATTGTGTGAGCTAAGTCTAAAAATCATAACTAAAATAAATTTCTAAAAACCAAAAAAGAGTTTTTGGAAAATGAGGTATATGAGTTAAAAGAAAAAGCAAAACGACTTGAAAAAGGAAAAGCAAATGGCGATGATTGTAAATCATGTCAAGAGCTTAATCTTGAAATAGAAAAACTAAAGCTCACACAAGAAGTCTTAATAGAAAATAATTCTAAGTTTAAAAGGTTTAACAAAACATACATTATTCTTGAGTGAAATAGTTAAAATCCAAAAAACACCAGGAGACATGAATGGACTAGGTTTTAATGAAGTATTAATTCCAAAGAGTCAAAACAAAGCGGCGAAAGGACGAACGATACATCAATTAACTGCATGCTGGCCGCGGACGAGACGGAACCAAAATAAGGGTTCGTCCGTTGTGCAAAAATGGTACCTTGGTACTTATTGAAACGGAATGTTATATGGACGTACTAAATTTGTTAAAGTAACAAAAACCAATGATAATGTTAAACTAAAACCGAGCCATTATATCGGGGTAGGACTTGTTAAAATGAATTTAGATCAAAAACTACTCAACAGCGATATAAAACTTCTTTTATAGCGCCCTTTCCTAAGAGCAACCACAGCGTTCAACCTAACTACCAACACAGCGGTTTGGAATCAAAACTTCCATAGACCATATCAAACTCCAGATTACATGCCATGGAACCCTTACCCATCATTTCCATACATGAATCAAATAAATGGTATGTTTAACCCAAGCGGACCCATGAGATATTGGGGACCAAATGTTTGAGTTATTTGCTTCTTAGGTATGCTTGAAAGTTGGATTGGAACCTGATGAATGGATTAAAGATAGTGGATGCTCACGACACATGACGGGCAACAAAAATCTCTTCTCATCATACCAAGAGTATGGCGGAGGTAATGTCACTTTCGGTAGCAATCTCAAAAGCAAAATCATTGGCAAAGTGCGATTGCTCATAACTCCATAACTATTGAAAATGTTGCTCATGTGGATAGGTTAGGATTTAATCTACTTAGTATTAGCCAACTATGCGATAAAAAGTATAAAGTACTATTTGATGAAAATGGTAGTAAAATACTAAAAGATGGTATCACCATAGCTAAAGGAGTTAGGAAAAATAACATATCCGTCATGAAAATAGATAAAACATATAATGACAAACTTTGCCTAACAACATTAGGCGATAGCTCATCTCTTTGGCATAGGCGGCTTAGGTCAGCTAATATGAGACTTACACAAAACCTATCTTCAAAAGAGTTGGTTAGAAATTTACCAAAACTAAAATATGACCAACACTTTTGTGACGCTTGCAAAATTGGTAAACAAACACATAGTAGTCACAAATCTAAAAATATGGTGTCCATCTAAATGTCTAGAATTATTACATATGGACTTGTTTGGACCATCCGCTATAAGAAGCTATGGAGGCAACTTATACACTTTGGTCATAGTAGATGATTACTCAAGGTTTACTTGGGCGTTATTTTTGAAAACAAAAAATGAAGCTTTTGATAAATTTGAAATACTTAGCAAGAAAATTCAAAATCTTCTAGGTGTCAAAATTGTGTCGATCGAGCGGATCATGGTGGTAATTTGACAACGAAACTCAATTTGGAAACTTTTGTGATACAAATGGTATAACACATAACTTTTACGCTCCACGAACACCTCAATCAAATGGAGTAGTAGAGCGTAAAAATAGAACAATTCAAGAAATGAGTAGAACAATGCTTAATGAACAAAACATTCCTCAAAAGTTTTGGTGTAGCAGATTGACACTTCTACATATATTTTAAATAGAGTCCTATCGTCCTTTCTAAACAAAACACCATCTGAACTTTATAAAGGTAAAAAGCCAACATTAGGATATTTTAAAGTCTTTGGTTGTAAATGTTTTATTCTTAATACTAAGGATTATCTCACCAAGTTTGACCCAAAGTCTTATGAAGGTGTATTTCTTGGTTACTCTCAAACTAGTAAAGCTTACATTATCCTTAATAAAGAAACAATGATAGTGGGAATGTTGAACATAACATTCGAAAAAAGTCCACCTCCCTCTAAGACATCACCTTTGGTAGATGATGACTTAGTTGAAAGTCAAATAATAGAAAGTCAAATTAATAATAACAAGGAAGATGAACCATCAAATAAGGAAATTGTCAACATCAAATAGTCTAAAAGTCATCCATTAGAAAAGGTCATAGGACAACAATCAAAAGAACCTTAAGGTCTCAAGCTCAAAATCAAAGTAATCATTTTTGTTTTGTATCCACCATTGAACCAAAAACCATAAATGAAGCAATAAAGGATGAATCATGGGTAATTGCCATGCAAGAAGAATTAAATCAATTCATTAGAAATGATGTTTGGAAACTAGTTCCAAAACCCAAAGATCAAACTATAATTGGAACAAAATGGGTCTTTCGAAAACAAAATGGGCGAAAATGGTGTAGTATCTAGAAACAAAGCTAGGCTTGTTGCACAAGGTTATAATCAACAAGAAGGAATTGACTATGATGAAACTTATGCGCCGGTAGCTAGACTTGAATCTATTAGAATATTACTTGCCTATGCATGGCTTATGACTCAAATTATTTCAAATGGATGTTAAAAGTGCTTTCCTTAATGGGTTTATTATCGAAGAAGTGTATGTTGCTCAACCTCCCGGTTTTACCGACTTTGAGAAACCATATCATGTCTTCAAACTCAAGAAAGCATTATATGGCCTCAAACAAGCACCTAAAGCTTGGTACGACCGTCTTAAGACTTTTCTTGTTGATAACAAATATACTATGGGATTAGTAGATAATACTCTTTTACTAAGAAAAGGAATACTAAATTATTATTGTTCAAATATACGTTGATGACATTATATTAGGATCAACTTGTCAAGAACTATGTAATGATTTTTCTAAAATCATGCATGACGAGTTTGAAATGAGTATGATGGGTGAGTTAAACTTCTTTCTAGGACTTCAAATTAAACAACTAGAAGATGGTATTTTCTTTAACCAATCTAAATATATAAAGACATGCTTAAGAAATTTGGTCTTGAAGATTCTAAACCAACTAAAACACCCATGTCCTCGGACACTAAACTCACCAAGGGCGAAGAAGGTGAATCCGTAGATAACACTAAATATAGAGGAATGATTGGTAGTCTACTCTATCTTACGGCTAGTAGACCGACATTATGTTTAGTGTTTGTCTATGTCTTTCGCTTTCAAAAAAAAACCAAAGGCATCACACTTAGAAGCATTAAAAAGGATTTTTAGATATATTAAAGGGAACAACATGTTTAGGATTATGGTATCCCAAAGGCGGGTATTGAAAACCATAGTGTATGTCGACTCGGATCATGTCGGTGATTATGTCGATAGAAAAAGTACAAGTGGTATTTGTACTTTTGTTGGACATTGTCTCACCTCATGGTTTGCAAAGAAACAAGCGGCTTTAGCCATCTCTACTCTTGAAGCGAATCGTCTCGGCCGGAAAAGCATGTCAACAAGCTCTTTGGATGAAGCAAGCTCTCGTGAACTCTGGAATTCATCTCGCGACATTGTGATACTTTGCGACAACAAAGGAGCCATCGATCTCGACAAAAATCCCGTTCAACATGCTGCATTACAAGCACATTGAAATCCGTCATCACTTTCTTGGCGACAATGTTCAAAAGAAACATTTCAATAGAAAGTATCCTCGAAGACAACATTGCCGACATCTTAACTAAACCTCTTAGCGAGACCTTTTAATCTTCTTAGACTTGGTTTTAGGGTTAATGGAACCAAACATGTAGGATAAACATAGCCTAAAAAAAAATTAGAATAGTCAAACCAAAACATTATGCCTTATATCACTCACGTAGCCCGCGGCACAAGCGACAACAGGCCGGAACCAATTATTTGGTGCGATGCGGTCAAATGATGTCTGAGAAGCAAAAGCAACTATATACATAACATCCTCTTCCTCACAACCACTTTACCAGCGTGTAAAACTTAAACCAAGCTCATTATTGTCATCTTCCCACTCACTTATCAGATAACATCATTGTATGTATCCTAACTACATTTCATCTCTTAATTCTGAGTCTAGGATTCTTATTTATGCACAAAACTATCACAAATCATTACATGGGGTTTTATGTATGCTTTTATACCAAATATGAATTCAATTGGCAAATTGCATAACTAATCATTCAAATTAGGTACTACATTATCATATTGCATAAACAAATCATGTTTCCCACTAATTGATAGATAATAAATATAAGGCCTCATTCAAACAACCAAACACCCCATGTCAAAAGTTTTGAAAAGCTTCTCACTTGTAGGAAAACATTTTTCATTGCTAATACAAATAGAAGCGTTAAATTTTCATCACTTGCATGCTCTTGAATACTAAAGGTATTGCATAACAAATATGCACTCCCGGGTATATTCAAATGTAGCCACATTGAATTAGGAGCATTTGGGTTATCTCATGGTATTTACCAAACACCCCACTAAAACCATTTTGTGCATAAAATGAGTGAGATAACGCAACTCCAAATTGTTTTCATATAGGCAAACACTAGAATCAAAAAAATGTTAAAATTCATATTTTTAACATATTACTTCTTGTCCCTAGGAATAACCATGGTAGCCGCAAGATTCTATGATCACAAAGACACCCTTAACTACATTCCCAAACACCACAAAACCAAAGGACTTACCAAGGAACAAGTAGAAATATTTAAGAGTCTAGAATCAAGGTATTTCCATGAGGGTAGAACCATTCACTCATCCTTCCTTGAAAATACCAATCTTAGTGAAGAACTAGCTGCCATTCAATTCGATTGTCTTCTTGACATCGATGAACCAATTTGTCCTAGGTTTGTGTTAGAATTCTATGCTAGTGTGAGCGGCTTTAGTGATGAAGACGATGATGAATTCTGTCTTAGGTTTAGAATCAACCAAAATGACTACACCATCACCTTAAGCAACTTTGCTCAAGTGTTAGGAATTCCCAGGAACTTGTGTCTACACAGATAAGTGGTCACTCATGGCTCTTGATACAATCAATGACCGCTCTCTTCCCTACATAACGTTTGGTGATAAGGATGTCATCAGTGAACACCTTTTAACAAAACTGATACAACCGAGTTACGAAAGGGAAAAGAGTAAGAGATCCATATGGAATGGAGCTAAATGAACTTAAGCCAATTTAGAAATGGGAGGTACTTAGAGACGTCATTAGCACCATAAGGAATAGGGATCACATAAACGCTTGTCTTTGCCATATGCTCTACAACTTGTCCACAGGCAACCATTCAACTTAGCCTACTACGCTAGAGAATGATTGATATCCCAACTCAAGGATCCGTTGCTCTTCCATACGGGATGCTTCTCACCCGTCTCTATAGAAACTTCGCTCCAATTCCACCAACCCAAAAAGGGATGCACCTTCACTATGATCTCATCCCTCACATCTTTGTGCCTTTGAGTGATGCTCGAGTTGCTAAGACTAAAGGCAAGAGCTAAACCTCAACTCCTTCATCATCATCATCAAATAGCTCAGAGGATGGTCTTCCAAGCTCTCATCTTCCACCTCATGAGTATTACGCATCTCTTCCAGAGATTGAGAATGAATCAGCAGAATTCAAGCAAACTAAGGGAATGTTCAAGTGCCTTGGTAGGATGATGAACAAGATTTACAAGAAATTAGACAAATAAGGGTACTTTAAGGAGTGTTTGGAACAATGCATTATCGTTAATGTTTGATACTATTTAGTTGTTTTTATTATGTAGGATGATAATATAACTTGGAACAATGGTGTATGCTAACAATCTCATGCAGGGGGATAGCACAAATATGCTATCAAATTTTACCCATTTTCACTATATTGTGAAAATCAATAAGCCTTGCTCAAAATCTATGCTCCACTATGTTTACATATGTGTTATTTACTTTTCTTAACTAGAAATGTTTAGTATAACTTGACTTTTGAGAAAATTTCGGGTTTTAGGAAATTTGCGAACACCTAAAATGAACTCGACCAATTTTCGGCCTCCACGGATCAAGCGGCACCATAATTTTGGTACCGTCCTTTATATAGTTTGGTACCGCCATACATGCAGTAGGACCGGGCGGCACCACAGAATTTTGAGTCGTTATATGTTTTTGGTCTTGAGTGGATCCTCGGTAATTTTAATTTCGACTCTTTAAATTCCAAATTATCTTCCATCACTTATAAATCAATCTTAACTAGTTTATATTGGTATTAGAACTAGTATTATGTACTAAGGTGTATAAGAAATCCATTTCCTACCAAAATTCAAAAATTTGAAAAATCCACCCAAGGAGCCCTTTGGCATAAAGGAAGGAACCAAAATTTTGGTACCTTCAAATCCGTGAATATCTGAGATTAGGAAATTCCACTCACTAGAACACATTTATTGCATATCTTTTCTTCTTACTCCATCTTCTTTGAATGGATTGACTTGGGTGATATGACTAGCATTCAACCCACTTCCAAATCATTAGGAACCTCATCTCTTCAATGGTTCAACATCAAATCAAACCATTTCTCAACAATTTCTTATCTCTATAAATTGAAAGGCTTTACCATGATCATCCTCACACCTTCTTCATTCTCCTTTACCATCTAGCAAATCAAAGTTAAAAATGACTAAATCATCACCAAAACCTTGCAAGAAAACGCTAGAATGGCGTAAGGCCTTGTTGTTTTGTTCATCTTAGCTCATCATCGAGAATCTTCACCACACCATCATCTCCCATTAGAGATGATACACATCTTACCTTAGCTACACCTACTTCATCACACATTGTGATCACCACTCCACCACCAACAAAAACACCTACTTCACCTCCATAGGCACCCATCCAACATCAAAACACCTCACCACCTTCACCAAGGTCTCCCACTCTCCTCCCATGGGTTATTTTCAACTCCACCAACATCACCAAATCCTTTCCTAGAGGACTTGGAGGCCTCCTAGGCCAGTCATCCACCACCATTGCCATCCTTTGGCACCATTGAGCAAATTGCTCATGAATCACCTCGGTCATCAATTGACCCAAACGCCCCATTAGGGCCAAGACCTCTCCTTTTCCACCCCATTCACAAGGACATTCATGGTCCTTTATACGGGGATCATCCACTTCCATCATCAATGTCTCCTCATATTGAGGACATTAGGAGAGCATGTGGGATGACAATCCCACTAGAGAGGAGATTCAAGCCGAACTCCACAACCTCCACCAATTTAAAGGCATGGTGGATTCTCACTTAAGTGAGACAATGCAAATGCAAAGTGCTTTGCTTGCATCCATCATGACCACTCCAAACATCCCACACCACCACACATCCACCATTCCACCACCACAACCTCCTTAAACTTTCTACCCTCCAAGGCATGGTTGCTCAACTTGTGAGCAAGCAGGGGTCAAAGATGGAACGGACCGGGATTATGGTCCATGACTTCCCGAAGAAATGAGGTTCATCCTCAACCACATTCTTGGCGTCTCAGCGCTTTTCCCATCCACCATCACTTTAGGATGGTTTTAGAATCTTTTATTTTTTTTTAGGATAACTTTCATTTTCTTGTACTAAAAACACATCATTGTGTTCTCTTTTCATGGTCTTGAATCATGAAAAATTTTAACTAATGAATGTTGTTTATCATATTGTTGGTGTCATTACATAGTGTTTGGAAATGCTTGTGAATGATCATTATTACTAACATTTTTTATAGCTTTATTTTCACAATCCATGTATCTTCCCATAAAAGCACCCAATTTAGGGGAGCTTTGAACAAGGGGGAGATAATAGCTCGAGCTCATTACATTCCGCATAGCCTCTTCTTTTTGTTGAGACAAAAGGGGAGAAAAATATAGAACTTGGAAATTATTCTTATATGACTTTTAGAAAAGGTCAAACTGCATACTTTGACTTTACGAAAAGTCAACATCATGCATCAACTAGTGAATTCTTTGACTTTCATAAAAGTCAAATTTCATACTACTGCATTATCATTTTCTTTTCAAGTTCTAAAACTAATATTTTTATAACTCTTGTACAAACTTTGTCTCTTTTATAAAAATAAAATTTATATTTTGTCCTCAACAAAAAGGGGGAGATTGTTAATACAAATATCGTCATTAAGCGTTATTTATATTTTTGATCTTTGCCTAAGTTTTGTTAACGACAAAAGTAAATTTAATTTATAAAGGCTTAAAGCTTGTCAAGTTTATTAGATATTAAAACAAGCTTTCTCAAACAATATATTCATCATTCAAGCATTTACATTTATGATTAGTAACATCTTGATATGACTCTAATCATTATGTATGATAGTAGTTTGTAGAATGTGTTAGGTTCTTAAAACCAAACACTACTTAAGCATTGGCATATTTCTATTAATAGTAATACAACATTTGACATCATGTATTACATCATGGAATCATTGAAGGATTCCATTACATATTTTGTGAAGATTTGTACTCTTCATATCTTGCACAATCTTACTTAGATAGAGTTGACTTTAGGCAAGATTTGATATCTTCGGTAAAGCTGACCAATTTTGGTACCGCGAGGAACCCTTTTAGGGTCAGCGGTCGTCAGGCAGCTCTGTCAATTTGGCTATAAATAGCAATGCCAAGCCAAGTAGTTTCTCATCCCTCTCTAACAAACTCTCATACATATCTTCTCTCAACCTTTCTTTCGGTTTCATATCATATTAGTGATCTCTTTTGTAGCAAAGAAGATCAAGTCATATTCAAGCTTCAGCGAGAAGTTGGAAGTCTTGTTTGTTTAGTGTTGTATGATCTAGTGTTGATCCATACTTCATTGTTGTATCAAACCATCATAATCTTGTGAGTGTGAGTGGTTAGTATTTTAGTCCTCAAAATACATTGTGTGTGGGAGTAGTTGTACCCTGGAAAGAACTTCGACATCTAGCTTGAGTAATGCATGTGAATAATGCGAAGTGTAAAGGTTACTCCGCCGGTGAAAGGAGCTTGTTGACTAGTGAAGTTAAACTCTCGAGTGTGAGACTAGGGGAGTGGAGTAGGGCAAGGAAAAAGAGTCCTTGTAGACCGAACCACTATAAACAACTTGTTGTGGTTTGATCATTTCTTTCCTTATTTACTTATTACATATTGCTTGCATATTTCATTAACATACTTAAGATCAATATCAATTGATCTTTCAATAAGTTTCAAAACAAAGATTTTAATCGGTAAACTATTCAACCCCCTTCTAGTTTTCTCTGAGAAAGGGTAACTAGATCTTGGGTTGACAAATGAAGAAGCAGACTTAATTGGACTTCATGGAAGTTGGCATAAATGCAGCGTAAGAGGTCTCCTTTGTATCGTGAGATGGTTTTTCTTCTAAGTGATTGAAGAAGCAGACTTAATTTGACCTCGGTTGGCATTAAAATGCAACGTAGAGATCTCATTTGCGTAATGACGGTTTTTCTTCAAGCCCACAACAACATCAACAAAAGCGACTTATGATTCTCTCTAAGCTACGTATCTTTTGTGCGAGGATACCATTTTAAATAATTTTGAATAAATTGATTTAAATTGTTTTGAAAATGGAAAATATTGTTTTTGAAAATAAATTGAACTAAATTTTGAAAATCACCGGACTTCATTTTTATCAAAACCTAAATCAAACCAATCATGCGACTACGGTCATCGATTGAGGAAGTGTTTAAATAAAATATTTTCAAAGTAATATCTCTTCATAAAAATCGTTTGTACAATAAAATGTGGTGATCTAAAGATTTAATGTTATGTCATGGTATGATTTTCTTTAAAACTCAAAGATCTTACAAAATGAAATTTTTTGTTCTTTGTTTGATTGTGAAACTGTTTTATTTTACTTAAAGATCGTTTAAAAAAACTATCATACCTGACACTAACAATCTTTAATGTCTATATTTGGTCCATCTCTGTCAATTTCAAAATTAAATCTTACCACGTCTTTCCTCAAATTTTCTAAATGATTTAAATCAATGGGATCAAAATCTCAATTGGTTTGAAATTTTTGTCGAGAGAGATAGTGATTTAAATCTCAAATGCATTTTAATGGAATTGGTTTTAGTCCTTTAAAGGCACTCCACACTTCGCTCCATGTGCCAACGATTTCAAATATATAATGCACATGTTGAGGAGGAGCATTTATCCAAAAACAAGATGAGTATTTAAACAAGGCACATATTCTCCCATGTTTTCTAAACCTTATTAAATCACTTGGGATCCAAAATCTCAAAGGGTTTGATATTTTTGATCCAGGGAGAATTTGTGATTTAATATGAAATTTGATAAAAGGTGATTGTTTTGATTCAAGTGTGCAGGCTGCTCTCTCATATGTGCTAAACGCTTTCGAATCTCGAAGCACATATTGAGGGGGAGCAAATGGTTTCTTAATGGCTTTTGTAATCGTGGATGTGCTTCAAATGAACTCTTGCCTCTATGCCCATATTGAGGGGGAGAATTTACCAAGAAAATCAAATGGCTTTTTCTAAGGAAATTGTGATCAAGAAATTATTTCAAAGAACTCTTGCCTCCATGTGCCAAACAATTTTAATATCATATGCACATGTTGAGGGGAAGCATTTCTAAAATGATCAAAACTATTAAGGTACAAAATGTTTTGATCTCGTATCACAAGTACCTTGATTGTTTTTCCAAATGATTTTTCGATTGGTTTCATGAAGGAAAGAACAATACCAAAAGACCGACCAATTTACTTTATGCATGGTATTATAAGGGTGGTTAGGTTAGGTATTCGTTCCCATGATCCGCCAGAACCGGAGGGATCTACCCAGGGACAATCCACTAGATAGTGTAGAGTCCTTAGGTATGATGAAAAAAGGAGAAAAGTGAGATATGGGAAGAGTGCGGACTGAGATAGAGCTAGAACTGGAATAAACCCAACAAGGTTCTAGTTATGAAGTCTCGGTAAGCACTGAAGGGGTTGAAGAATGAAAAAGAATTGAATGTGAAAAGGGTGAAAAGAAATAGCCCTCCAATAATTCAACCTTAGGGCAGAAACCGGGTTCAATACATATGCTACTGGTGTTTACTAAGGTAACACTGGTATTGAAGACAAGACGTCATGGACCCAGTGACGCACTGCTTTACAACTTTCCAAGCTACTCAAGTTCCTCTTAAAAGGGCTTGTTTCATTCTCACAGGGAACTGACATAATCTATCGACTTTCTCTTAGAAATTGCTGATATTGAAGTAGGAGACCCTCTCCCTAGTCACCGGCATAGGAACCAAATGTGCACGATTGAGTCTAGAGCCAAGAGATCATCCACAACATCTCATTAGGACACTAAATTCTTGAAGACTTGTTGTTTCACACAATGTGGAAAGTAAGTATATATTAAGAGTCCTACGCATTATCCTTGTGGTATTGCCAGAACATCCGAGTGATATGTAAAGATATTCACAATGAAGATGGAAATCCTTCTAGAGCCAACTTCAAACAAGCTCTTGGTGGGTGACATGTGAGATCTTCTCGTAAGATCAAGCTTGTGATAACTCGATAGAAACGATGGGGAGATTCAATCTTGAATCTACCTTGGTCCAGGAATGAAATTGACGAATACTTTTGGAAAAACCGTTCGATGTGCAAACCTTATTTTCTCTAGCACGTCAAATGTGTATTCATTTCAAATTTAAAAAGTATCTCTGATTGAAAAAATACTTTTGGAAAAACCATTCGATGTGCGAATCTCTTCTTTTCTCTAGCACATCGAATGTGTACTATTTTCAAATACAAAAAGTGTTTTGATTGAAAAATTGATCTTTCTCATAAAACCTTCGTCGTATTGCAAAACTCTCTCTTCTAAGCAGTACGCGATTGTTTTTAAATCATTTTCATCAATCGCTGAATCTCAATTCGGTTCACTCACTCCGTGTTGTCTTCTTTGAGAAGTTCGGTTTGAGAACAGCTAGAACAAATGCGAAACCCTCGTCAAGGAGATTCTTAGGAATCCTACCTGATCACAGAAGTACTTGTACTGATCAACGGGAACCGTGGGCGTGTACCTTAATTCAGCGAAAGTGATCAAAGACACTTTCATGTGTTTTATTGCTAACTGTTGTTTGCGGTACATCCGACGGTTGCGTGATCGAATTGAGGAGTCATTTCAAAGCCGCATGCTCACAGCATCCACACTTAATTGAAGAAATCATGACTTGTGCATATCTCAGAACTGGCTCAGATATTTTATACTATGCTTCGCTTTCACGCTGCGCAAATATCTTGAACCAGTAAAGCTTCCGCTACTCTGATGGAAAGATGTCATGATCTTGAAAGTGTGAGCATGTCGGTCCAAAAGTCTCAACCTCACATGATGGCAACACAATAAAGGGTGATCCAGAGATTTACTGTGGCTGATGATCTCTAAGAAAGCTCGAAGATCATCAAGATGTGGATCAGTCCAAAGACCTCCACTGAAAGTACAAAATAATCGGACTATGAAGAGTCACTACAAAAGCACAAAGATTGCGGAATTGAAGAATTGAAGTCTACGAGCTCAAGAACAAAGTCAAGAATAGAATGCTAGGATTTGAAATGTAAAACATGGGGTGACCTCCCTTAGGGGGGGATTTTTAGGAATTAGAAAATTCCATAGTAAAGAGTCGGTCACCCCAAATATTATCTAGCATAAGTTAGCTCTTAGACATATCGTTAGTTACGTTATTTACTGTTTTATTAGTTAGTTATTAGTCTAGTTTAGCATAGTGCAACATCGTGGAGGAAGGACGGGTCTTTACCCACTGTATACCTGATCCACAGGCCGTCAGGAGGTCGCTTAGTTTGTAACCTATAAATGCCCTCTACCTTCCAAGGTAGAGGGTTGGAAGTTCTAATCTAATCTTTTACACTTTTGTTTATCTCTCTAGAATTCCCTCTCTACTCTCTTCATCTCTCTAACCATGGCATTATCATCTAAACAACATATTATTAACGATCCTACACCCACCTTCCTTTGTGCTTGTCCAGACGTGCTTTAATTCCTTCACCTAGACTTTGATTTGCACGCTCTACTAAGCCGTTGGTTTGTGGATGTTTAACCGATGCGAAGTGCTGCGTGATATTCAACTTCTCGCACCAGTCTTTGAAGGGATTGTCACAAAATTGTTTCCCGTTGTCCGATATGATTTCCCCAGGTAGTCCGAAGCGGCATACGATATTGTCCCAAACAAAGCGTTTGGCCTGATTGCCAGTAATTGTTACGACCGCTTTTGCTTCGATCCACTTGGTGAAGTAGTCTATGGCCACTATGAGAAACTTCAATCCTCCTGCTGCAATGGGGAAGGGACCTGCGATATCGATACCCCGCTTATAGAATGGCCATGGCGCCGTGATAGGTGTTAGCTCCTGTTGTGGTTGGCGCGGGATGGGTCTATGAACCTGACAGTCACCGCACTTTCTTATCAATTCCCGTGCATCACGGTGCATGGTGGGCCAGTAGTACCCTGACCGTAAAGGGCGCGCCACCACAGATCGTAGTCCTGAATGCATGCTGCATGAACCGGCGTGGATTTCCCTGAGTACATAATTTGCTTGTAGGGGGCCGACGCAGAGGAGCCATGGTTGCAGAAAGGAGCGCCGATATAGTACACCGTCTCGAAGTTCGAACCTCTGTGATGTGCGTCGTATTCTTCGGGCTTCCTTCTGTTCTTGGGGTAATACGCCCTTGCTTATGAATTCCATTATAGGTGTCATCCACGTAGGATTTTCCTCCTCTATCACCGTGGACATTTCCATCTCCGAGATGGATTTGCTCTTCAAAGTTTCCACCAACACTTGTTTTGACAGGTGTGCAAAGCTTGTGGATGCAATCTTGCTTAGTGCATCTGCCTTTCGATTTTCCCCTCTAGGAACCTGCTTGATGGTAAACTTGTCAAAGCCTTGGATTAGTGCCTTGGTCTTGTTGAGGTATTGGATCATGTTTTCCTCTTTAGCCACGTACTCGCCCAACACATGGTTGGCTACTAACCGGGAATCCACATTTGCTTCCAGGTTGCGTACGCTCATTCGAGCTGCAATGCGTAGTCCGGCGATTAGGGCTTCATACTCTGCCTCGTTGTTTGTCGCTGTGAATTCAAAACGTAGTGCGTAAGTGAATTCCATTCCTTCCGGACTTGTAAAGATGAGACATGCTCCTGACCCATCCACGCATGAAGATCCATCCGTGAACAAGATCCATGGATCTTGTAGTTCCTTTTTGCTTGGTGCGGGTGTATCATCAGCGTCTGGTTTTTCGATGATGAAATCTGCGAGTATCTGCCCTTTTACTGCAGTACGCAGTCTGTAGGAGATGTTGTGTTCACCGAGCAGCACGCTCCACTTCTGTAGTCGTCCTGATGCGTCAGGTTTGGAGATGATTTGTTTGATAGGTTGGTCTGTAATTACCGCAATTGGATGCGCTTGGAAATACCGGCGCAGTCTTTTTGCGGCGAATACCAATGCTAAGACCAACTTTTCCATGGCGCTATAGTTAATCTCCGTTTTCTTGAGCGTTTTGCTTACAAAATACACCGGTGTTTGTACTGACTCCCTGTCCGTCAGCAGCACCGCGCTGACAGCTCCATGTGTCGCGGATAAGTACATAATTAATTCTTCCCCTGGTCAGGGTGTGACTAATGTGGGAAGAGTTGCCAGGTGTTGTTTGAGCTGTGAAAGGCTTCTTCTGCCTCCGTAGTCCAGCGAAAATTTCCATTTTTTATACACTTCTTGAGTGTCTTGAAGAGAGGTAGTGATTTGTCTGCTGACTTGGACAAGAATCTATTTAGACCGGCTAGTTTTCCATTGAGAGATTGGACTTCCTTCAACGTGCGCGGTGAAGGAAGTTCGATGACAGCCTTAGTTTTTTCTGGACATGGTTTGATGCCATCAGGTTCTATCAGGTATCCGAGAAACATGCCTTCTGTAGCGCCAAAAGTGCACTTTTTTGGGTTTAGCTTCATGTTGATCTCTTTAAGTGTCCTAAATGTTTCCTCAATGTCGCGCACCAAATCATCCTCAGTATGGCTTTTTATGACTAGGTCGTCAAAGTAAACCTCTAAGTTGCGGCCCACCTGTTTTTCAAATGCATTATCTACTAACCGCTGATAGGTGGCGCCTGCGTTCTTCAAGCCAAAAGGCATTTTGGTATAGCAGTAGACGCCTTGGCTTGTATGGAAGGTTGTTTTTTCCTCATCTTCCTTCGCCATCTGGATTTGGTGGTATCCTTTGTATGCATCTAGGAAGCACTTGAGTGGGTACCCACACAGAGATTCTACCTTCCAGTCTATCTCCGGTAGTGGGTAGCAGTCTTGTGGACAGGCCTTGTTGAGATCTGTGAAGTCCACACACATCCGCCAGCTACCATTACTCTTTTTGACCATTACTGGGTTAGAAAGCCAGTCATGGTAGTAAAATTCTCGCATGATCCCTGTTTCCACAAGTTTGTGTGCCTCCACCAGAATTGCTTGCGTGCGCTCTGGAGCTTGGCCGCGCTTCTTCTGGCATATTGGTGAGTATCCTTGTCGGATTCTCAGCTTATGTTCTGTGATTGAACGTGGTACCCCAGTCATGTGTTTCGGCTCCCATGCAAAGATATCCAGGTTCTTTTGCAAGAGTGCGTACACAGCTGCCTTGCCGTTGTCCGACAGCGATCCTCCGATCGATATTTCCTGTTCTAGGTAATCTGGATGAATTGCAACCTTCAGGTTTGGAACTTTGGTTGCGCGCTGTTCTGTAATGGGTGCCGGCTCGCATGTAATCGCGTTACATTCTCTATGTGGTACAGTGGCGTTGTAGAGAGTAACAATACCACCTTCCACTGGGAATTTGAGCATCCCATGTGCCGTAGATGGTACTGCGCGCATGGCTGATATCCCTGGTCTTCCGATAATGCCATTGTATGGAGAAGGGGATTTGATCACCATAAAATTCATCCAGGTTGTCGCGGAGTGTTCGTTATTACCCACCTTGACTAGTAGGCGTATTTGCCCCATAGGCCATATCTTTTCTCCTGTAAAACATGTAAGCGCTGTTATGACCAGGCTTAACTGAATGCGTATCTCAGGTCGCAGTCGCTTGAAACAGTGTTCGTACATTATATCTGCAGATGCTCCTCCATCAACATACATGCGGTGGATATCGTGACCCCCCGCATTAATTTCAATGGTGAGCGGCTCTACCACTGCGTTGTCCGCAGTCAAGGTGGGGAAAGAGATTTCACTGCCACGGGAAAATTTCTGGCTGACCTTTTGCCTAGTTACTCGCTGCCATGATTGTATCATGTAGATGGTGTCAGCCTTATCTTTGGGCCCCTCTTTCTTGTTCCCACTCTGCTGCCTATCTTTTCCTTCTTTGATTTTCTTGACCAAATGGTCCAATCTTCCTTCTTTCACTAATTTATCAATGAGTTGGCGCAGTTGGACACATTCATTGGTGGTGTGGCCCTTCTGTCCATGATAGTCACAGTATCCACTCCCCATGCGCCGATCCTCTGGGGTGCGCATTGGTGGGGGTCTCAGAAAGTTCGCGCCTTCTGTTGCGAATATTTCCTTTGGAGTCTTGGTCAACGGGGTATACCTGTCATTATCTCGTCCGCTCCCCTGGCCGCGGTAGTTCTTGTTACGGTTGCTACTCCGGTCAGTGGATTGTCTCCCAGGTTGTTCCTGTGACCGGTAGTTTGAGTAGCCTTTCTTGCTATCCACCGCGGCGGCTTCTCCTTGGATGAAGGACCTTGTGCGTTTCATAAGTTCATCAAAGGTTTGGGGGATCTTGTCGTTAAACTTTTTGATGAGTTCTGGGTTATTGATCCCGTTCATGAATCCTGAGATTTTCAGCACTTCCGGGCATGCCTTAACCTGTATGCACTCATCTTTGAAGCGCTCCATGTAAGCGTTTGTAGATTCCCCCTGGCGAGTTCGACAGGGTTTTTAGCACACTTCTTTCGTTGAGTGAAGTTTAGGCGAAACGCCTTTCTCAACTCTTCAAAGCCATCAGTGCTTCTGCGTGGAAGCTTACTGAACCTTCCGCGCGTTTCCCACTAGTGTGGAGTTGAACATGTGGCACCACACAGGTTATGGCCAGTTTTCGATAGTAGCGGCTGATTAAAAAAATTTTAGGTGATCATCAGGATCACCTGTTCCATCATAGGTTTTGACATTAGCAGGCATGCGCCTCCTCTTATCTTCTGAGAAATTACTGATCCGTCGAGTGAACGCATCCACCTTTTGGCGGCGCCACGGTAGAGACATGTCTTCCTCCTCCTGGTCACGATATTTCCTTCTGGATTTCCAGTGTCCAGTTTCGCTATCCTCGTTGTCCGAGGAATTACCAGAGGACGAATTTTCCCTTCTTCAGGCGTTTGCGCTGTCCTCGAATCGCGCTTGAAAGGCTTTCACTTGGGGAGTACCTTCGCCCAAGTCTGTCAAGACTCTACGGCCACCAAGCCTGGCGTGGACATTGGTACGCCGTTCATCCTCCTTGCTTCCTAACGAATCTTTGCGAGTGGATGTCTCATCATTCTCAACTCTCCTCCCGATTACATTTAAACAGGAGGTCGGCGGCTATCCCTCCCGCGCTTTTCCTTCTGACGGCGCGGTGGCGAGGTTTCATATTCTGAGTCGAAATTGAGTCGGGCATGCAGGCTTCGACTCGACCTCTTTTTTGCTTCTTCTTGCATGAGTGCGGCCAAAGTTTCGTAATTTTGAGATACGAAATCTCCCGGTGCTAGTTCCGGTGTGACCCCCTCTAGAGTAAGGGTGTCTGTTTCTACCACTGGGCCCTTTTTTCTGTCAGGTGCATCTGGTGCTTTCGAAAGGTCAGTTTCTAGCACTGATTGGAGGGGAGTGGCAAAGAGAGTGCGCAGCGGATCCCCTGCGCTGGTGGTGGTTGTAGTGGCCTGGGTTGTCCCCGAGCGTTGTTCCACCGTAGGGAAGACAGGTCGGGCATGATCCTTGGTTTTTAGCGACACCGGTTGTTCCAGATGTCTATTTAGAAGCTGATCCGCTTTGCAGCTTCTTTCCTGTAGGGTCTGTTTGCGATCGCTGATTTCCATGCTTCGTCATTCTAGTGCTTAGTTCTTGCATGATGGTCCCACGGATGGCGCCACTTGTTGATACAAAAGTTGGGCGTTCCTTGTTTGGGCTCCGGTTCTTGTATCAATTGGATATTGCTGCTTGAGACCTGCGCACTTAAGAAAACAGAAAACACCGTTAGGCTTATCGTGGGATTGTTTCCCACGATTATCCTCCGGCGTGAGAGTAAGTAATCGGTTTTAGGGTTATGGAGAGTTAGGGTTTAGATCGTACCTTTAATGAGGGATGGGATTCCCTTTATATACACACAAAATCCTTGTTGGTTTCGTGTTCCACAACCTTCGGTGTATCCCGCCTAAGTCGGTTGGTAAACAATTATCTCAAATACTAGGAGATATCCGATATCCATAAATAAGTCTTGGGTTTGGGCCTTCGTGAGCCCAAACGCTTATCGGCTTAGCCCAGTCCGTGCTGGGCTTGCTAGTATCGGTCTATAGTCGGGTTCGTGACCCGAATATAGACTATACGTCATCAGTCAATGTCTTTGCTATCTTGAATGGTTTGAGTGTACCTTATTTGGCATCTCATACTATCAAAGTCATCGACTTAATTAAAATGTAAGCAAATGTAAAGGATTGAATATATCACTTCTTTAATTTATGAGAACAACGTTATCAATCTCATACTAATGATCGTGTAGTTGACATATAAGCAGAACAATCTTCAAGTGTCATACTGTTAAAGTGTCCATAAATTCTAAAAGAAAATCCCGACTGGAAAGTCTTGAGATAGCTAGTCATCTGAACGAAAAAGTCGGAAAACAACCACGTGCATGATTTGAGATAAGCAAGGAAAAGTCCAAAAACCTCCACAGAATACATGTTCAATCACGTATGTTAGAGAAAAATCAATCTCGAGTTCTCTAAAATAACCTGAACAAAAATCTTTCTTCGTTTACAATTTCATCCAAAAGGTGAAAACTCCGCGAATTCTTAAAAGTACCCAAGCATCTTGTGAACCAACAACTTATTTTGCACAAGCACAACCAAAACTTATTTTGATCCCTAGTGCATCGTTTAAATGAGTCTATAGAGAAACGTGTATACAGATTTGATTAGTTAAAGGTCATTCATAATTATGTCAAAATGGTTGCTACTTTGGCAAACAAGAGACTTGTGCTAGTGGGCTCATAATGGGCTACTGTTGTTAACACAAACATAAACTCATGAGCTGAAACAGCTTTGGGCTTCAACTAGTATGGCCTAAGGTGACAGATTTTGGTAACAGTATGACATATATGGATTAGTTAAGTTAATAATTATTGTTTCTATCATTACACCTTAATTTTGAGACATGCACTACCTCTTTTTAATTTATTTTTGTACAACTTTAAGATTACTATAATGCCAAAACCCTTTATTTTGTACCAACAGTGGAACACTAATCACTATCCAAGATATTCACATGATCATTTAACCATTAAAATGAAGAAAAGTCTCTTGCATGATCACATTATCACATATTCAGACGCACACTAACTGTATCATGTATTCGTTATCTGAAAAATGATGCCTTTTTTCTTCTAGGTGGTTTGCAATTGACTACGACAGTTGCAACACATTTCTACTTGAACCTTCCGATACCTAATTGTCATGCATATAACCAAAGGTGATATCTTAATGTTTATTGATATATTTATGATACAAATTTATGTCAATTATAACAAGTACTTATGTTTACCTTTATGATGTGATTTAATAGGCCAATTCAACCGGTTGAATTTTCATCCAATGTTCCTACGTCCAATGTTCTTAAAACTGAGGAGATTAAAATGACAACTATTCCGGATTTCTATCAGCATCTCGCTAATGGCGTTAATATGGTAATTGACATTAAATATAAACCGGATCTTTCCTACAAAATGTATTCTTTTATATTCACGTTTTACTATTCTCCGTTGCATGTTAACAGGGAACAAAATTCATTATCAGTTCAATGGTGGTTGGAATTGACTTGCAGAACGACTGGAAATTCATACAATGTACCACGTGTTGTCACAAAGTCGAGTGGACGAATGTTCATTATTATTGTAAAGAATGTAAAAAAATATTACAAATCCGTGTCAAACGTAAGTTATTCATATCACGATGAACAACCGTTTTATGTACTTCTTATTCATGTTCTTCTCTTTACAGGTACAAGTTAGTGATATGTTGTACACAAGACGATGAAGAAATAAATTGTGTACTTTTCAATACAGTTGCAAATCAACTACTAGGATATACGGTCGAAGAGTTGCTTACTAAGAGTATCAAAGAGGTACGTTGATCACAATTTCTTTTCATCCAGCTTACTATATTTACATCTTATTATTACTAAACACATGCTATCCTTATATCTAGGGTGTTGATGTCCCGTATTGGTTAGATGATTTCTTTGTTGACAAACTCATTGGTCGAACTATTGTTCTCCGTATCAAGATTGATAAGTATAATCTGCCACCTACATTTGTTCGTAGGTATACTGCTACTAAGTATTATGGTGATACTGTTGATGTAGTGAAGGGAAATTATGGAATGATAGTACCTTCAAAAGTTGACTTGGTTATAACAACCCGCAATTTTACAGGTCCTTACTCAACCTCAAACTCAAAATCTATTCTATTTTGAAGTTTACACTATCACCAATTCGTATAATTATTTAATTGAATCGCGTAAACAAGAATCACCCTCTTGCGCACTATGACTTTGAACTAAGATTTAGTTTGCATATTTTTAGTACATTGCCACTTCTTCTATTCATAAAATAATTTCTAGTACGATTTCATTTTTACTTTCGTACGATTTATTAATTTGATAAACGCTTTTACACGATTCAATGCATGGACGCACAAAGTACCCAATACTCCCCAACGATTTTTTTTAACACATTCTCACACTTCTTAAACTACTACAAAAGCACCAAAGTTATTTCCTTACACTTTATATAATTCTTTTATTACAACCACTTACACGTATATAATTAACTTTAATACGTATATAATTAACTTTAATAATATAAGTACTATCCAATACCCATTTTTAATACTCAATACATTTACAAAATACATAATACATAAAAATTACAAAGTTTCTTCTACATTGCACCCTAGTGCCGCCCCCTCCCCTTGGAATAAGTAAAGCTAGAACTTATTTTATTCAAGTAGCCATGCTTTATTTTCAAATATTTGACTTGGACTTTGTAAACTTTAGGACATAAATCAAATTCATTGGACAATATGCTAGATAAGGAGACCACACATGCTTACTCCACTCTCCTTTCTTTTGTCGGCTGAAAATGAGCTCAAGCAAGAAATCCCTTTTTAATATTTTATCTCTCACTAGCTTAATTACATGTGTGAGAGAGAAAAATTAGAGAGAGAAAAAACAGGGAGAGAAAAAGATGGGGAATGGGAAGAGGTGGTTAACAGAAGAAGAAACCAAACAGTGAAAGGAAGAAGAAGAGAAGACGGGGGAAGGGGTAACGATATAGTTAAGTTCTTTGTGTCGAACATCCCCGATGGGTGTCGACCATGGGACTTAGCGTCTTCACTAAAAAAGTTTGGAACAATTGCGGGAGTCTACATAGCTCGTAAAAGGAATGCTAAAGGACAGAGGTTTGGTTTTGCTTCCTTCAAAGGGGTTCGTGACGTAGGCGAGTTGGAGAATAAGATGAAGGGTCTCAAACTAGGTAGATCATCATTGGAGATTAATATTGCAAGATATGCAGTTGAGAATGAATTGGCAGGCTTAGGAGGGGGGAAGGTGCGTCATCCTGGCCCTTATCCGACGGGGGTTAATGGCGGCTCTCGGCCTCTTGGTCCCTCTCCGGTGGGTAACTCCAAAACACCCTTCATGGGTAAGTCATTCTCTAGTGTTGTGAAAGACATTGGAAGGAAAGAAGGGAAAGTGGCTGAGGTCCTTATTGAGTCATCAGTTAACGAGTTGATGGAGCTCCATGAGATAGCTCTAGTGGCAAGATGCGAGAGTTTTCAGGTTTTAGCTAATCTTGGAGCATTCCTGGCAAAGTTTAAAGAGTTGGTCTTTAGCTTTCAATATCTGGGAGGTCTTTCGGTGTTACTTCTGTGTGGAGACAAGACTAAAGTAGAGGGGTTCTTGGCTATGAAGGAGGTCTGGAGAGGCTGCTTTAACCAAGTTGACGTTTGGTGTGGTCAATCGATACCATATGAACGTATTGCATGGGTCGAAATCTTAGGGGTGCCGATCCACCTAGCTTCTCAATCTACCTTTAGCAAGATTGGTGGACTTCTTGGGAAAGTTATCTTTCAGTCTCCCTTAGATATGGCATCCACTAACTGCTCTACGGAAAGTATTGGTATCCTTTCTGGGGAAGGTAAAGAAATCAAAGAAATGATTACACTGAAATGGAGAGACAAAAAGTATCAGGTATGGATCAAAGAAAAAGCTCTCGATTGGTCTCCGGTTTGCTCCATGGATGGTAAAGGAAATTCGCCTCCATTCGGACTTGGGGGTCAAAACCCAATCTCGTCTACGGCGGATTCAAACGAACTTGAAGAAGGAGAAGTGAGAGTAGATGAGGTAGTTAATACGCACGGGAATATTGAAGTAAACGAGGGCACGCTGCATGGGGAGGAGGTCGGTTTTAATATAAATATGGAACATGAGAATAGAGAATTAAACTTTGGTGGCAAAAGCAGTGATGTGGGTCCCAAGGACAATTTTACATTTACATCCGAGGCACGTGGGGTTAATACTTCAAAGGTAAACAATAATAGTGAAGTGGACTGGAATAACCTAAACATTGGGCCTTCTCCCAGACCAAGAAAAAGGCCCAGGGAGTCTGATCCTTTTTCCCTTGATGCTTTATTGGGCTTGAACGGTAAGATTAAAGAAAAGGAAGTTAGTTCTAAGACAGTAGAGAACATGGAGGTCAACTCCCAGATATTAGCAACTCCTAACAACAACCTAGACCTCAACTCTGACCCAGCGATTCAAGTGGTGAACGAGCGTCACCCAGCTGAAGATAACGTGGCTATTGGTGGTTTCTATCAGAATGAGATGGATATGGAGCGTGAACTTAAAGAAACATTAGAGGTGGGTTTAAGTGTTGGAGTGGATCTTGGCTCAGCCCAAGAGATTGTGAAGAAATCGATTGAAGAAGAAGGTATGTACCCAGTTTTCCAATGAATTGTATGTCTATAAATATTAGAGGGTTTGGAGGGGATTCGAAGCCTAGGTGGATTAGTAAGACTCGACATAAAGATAAAGTCTCTTTTCTAGCGGTTCAAGAAACCCAATGTGGAGGTGTCGGCGAAAAGGAAATTAAAAGGTATTGGGGTAAGTCGAAATTTGAATATGAGGTTGTGAATCCGAGTGGTAGGTCGGGTGGGATAGTGAGTGTTTGGGATCCTAATATTCTGAAGAAAACCGATAGTCTTAGAAACGAGAACTATCTGATGGTTAAGGGTTTGTTGAGAGGAAGTGGGGAGCTGATTTCAGTCGTAAACGTCTATGCCCCTCAAAATAGACGCGATAAGATTAGAATTTGGGAAGAGCTGAAAGCGTTGATTATGGGTGATAACGGATTGTGGATCCTTTTAGGAGATTTTAATGTGGTCAGGTCTAGCGACGAAAGAAAAGGTTCGAAATTCAAAAAGAATTGTGCTAATGATTTCAACGACTTTATCTTCTCTTTAGACCTCCATGAATTCGCTATGAAAGGTAGTAAATTTACCTTCTTCAAGGAAGACGAGAGGGGTAAGAAGTTCAGTAAGATTGATCGGTGTCTCGTGAGCAGGGGAGTGGTTGATTTGTGGCCGAATGCTTGTTTTAGGGCTCTTCCGAGGTTATTGTCTGATCATAATCCGATTCTGCTGTCGGTAGCGGATATTGACTATGGTCCCAAGCCGTTTCGGGTCTTTAATTCTTGGTTGGATATACCTGAGTGCGTGGAGGTGGCTTCAAAAGCTTTGAGAGAGTTTGAGTTTTCGGGTGCCCCTGACACGAGATTAGTTAAAAAACTTTCCTGGTTACGTTTGAAGCTGAAAGAGTGGAGAGTCGAATTTTCCCAGAAAGAATGTGAAGAATTTGAGGTTTGTAGAAAAGAATTAGAAGAGCTGGATCTAGCTATGGAGTCTGAAGCTTTTTCGGAGGAAGAGGAATGGTCTAGAAGCGAATGCATCAAGAAGTTGGGTGAGTTGGAAGCTCGTAAACTGAAAGACTTAAAACAACGCTCTAGGAATAAATGGGCTACTGAAGGCGACGGTAATAACCGTTTCTTTCATGGCCTGATTAACAATAGGAGAGTAAGTAATGTGATTCACGGGCTTAAAGTGGGGGAATCCTGGTTATCCAAACCGAAATTGATCAAGAAACGGATTTTTGATTTTTTTAAAGATAAATTCAGTGAGGTGTGGAAGGAGAGACCTCCCCTGGATTGTGAGTTTGATAACAAGTTAACTGTTGAAGCGGCTAGTCTTCTGACTGAACGGTTCTCTAAAGAAGAAATTAAAAAAGCCGCTTTTGAATGTGGGGATGACCGGGCGCCGGGTCCGGATGGTATTTCTTTTAAGTATATTAAACGTTTTTGGGAGTTTTTTGAGGACGATTTTGGTACTCTCTTCGAGTACTTCCATGAGGGAAGGTGGCTAAATAGAGGGTGTAATGCCGCGTTTATTACTTTGATTCCCAAAGTGAAGGACCCGGTTAATCTTAATGAGTACAGACCAATTACGTTGGTGGGGGCGGTTAGTAAAATCATCTCTAGAGTGCTGGCGAATAGACTTAAGCAGGTTTTGAGCCCTTTGATCTCGATTAATCAATCGGCCTTTTTGAGTGACCGCCTTATCCTCGACGGCCCATTGATTCTTAACGAGGTGATCTCGTGGTCGAAAAAACATAAACGGAAAACTCTAATCTTTAAGGTTGATTTTAACAAAGCCTATGATAATGTTAACTGGGGCTTTCTCATGTCGATTATGGATCAGATGGGGTTTCCAGACTTATGGTGTAAATGGATTTTTGGCATTCTCTCTTCAGCAAGATCGGCGGTCTTAGTGAATGGTTCCCCTACGTTCGAATTCCAGTGTTGCAAAGGAATGCGCCAGGGTGACCCTATCTCCCCGTTCCTTTTCCTTATAGTTATGGAAGCCCTCTCTTGTATGATGAGGAAGGCTGGCAAGAATGGGTCGTACGCAGGAATTTCTCTTCCCAATAATGGTCCGTCTATCTCCCACCTCTTGTATGCTGACGACTGTACCTTTTTGGGTGATTGGTCGGTTTTGAACATCAAAAAGGTTAGTCAAATTCTTCGTTGTTTTTACATCTGTTCTGGTCTTAAAATTAACATGAGGAAGTCCCAAATCATCGGTGTTGGAGTGGAGGAGTCTGAAGTGGTTAGTATGGCGAGATCAATTTCTTGCTTATCGGGTTCTGCTCCTTTTGATTACCTGGGTATTCGCGTGGGGGGAAATATGAATAGGATAGTTAATTGGGATTTCATCTTCGATATCTTCAAGGCCAGATTGTCTAAGTGGAAGGCCTCGTGTCTTTCTATGGGTGGGAGGGTTACTCTGATTAAGGCGGTGTTGGAAAACCTCCCAACATACTATTTGTCTTTGTTCAAGGCCCCGGCTAAGGTGTTGGACGACTTAGAAGGTATTATAAAAAGATTTTTGTGGGGCGGGTCCTCGGAATCCAGAAAAATCCACTGGGTGGCCTGGGAAACGGCAGCATCCCCAGTGAAAGAAGGGGGTCTCGGCCTGAGTAGACTCAAGGATGTTAATATAGCCCTTCTCACGAAGTGGGTGTGGCGCTATAGGAACGAATCAGGAAGTTTATGGAGGCGGGTGGTGGATGCTATCCATGGTTCTCCTAGGTGTTGATCCTCCCTCCCGGTCTGTAAATCTATGGCTGGAGTTTGGTCTACCATTGTTAAATTAATTTCCAAAGTTAAAGTTGCTGATGTGGGTCTAGATAAACTTTTCCAAGGTACAGTGGGTAATGGTAATAGCATTCGATTTTGGCTAGACCCCTGGATTAGTGAGTGTCCGCTGAAGGACACCTTTCCCTCGTTATTTAAGAAAGATAAGTCAAAAAAATGTATGGTCAGTGAGAAGTATGATCCGGTTTTGGGTAGATTCGAAGGCAATTGGTTAATATCGGAGGGCTCTACTTCTAGTTCAGAAGCTGGGGAAAGACATCGCATGGAGGAGCTGTTGCATGGTATAAAGCTTTCAGAGGGAGATGATAAATGGAGCTGGAGTAGAACCTCTAAAGGTTTCAGTGTCAAGTCGGTGAAGGACTTCCTCAGAAGTGGCATTGATTACAGCAGTCGGTTCATTTTTAAGTGGTCTAAATGGGTTACTACAAAGTGTAACATCTTTATGTGGCGTGTTGGGCTGAATCGCATCCCTACCATGGACCTGCTCCAAGCTCGGAACTGTCCCATAGATACTTTAGATTGTAGCCTTTGCGGGTCTGAAGTGGAAACTGTGGAGCATCTTTTTTGTTCGTGCTCGGTGTCTACGGAAGTCTGGAATATGGTGGGGAGTTGGTGCAAGTTATCCCCGATTTTTTTGTTCTCCTGTCGCGACATTTTCAACCTCCACAAAGGGGCGGGGCGGAATAAAAGAAAAAAAGAAGTGCTGAAAGGCATTATATACACGACTTGCTGGTGCATTTGGCTTGCGAGAAACAAAAGAAGATTCGATAATTTTACCATCGATAGTAGGAAGATTTTTCAAGACATTATGTCCATTAGTTTTCTTTGGTTCCACAATAGGTCTAATCTTTGTTCGATAGAGTGGAAAGATTGATACTTTTTTAATATCTTGTAATTGGGTTGTTTGTTCGGGCCTCCTTGTTTAGGGGAGTGCCGTTTTTGCTGTGAATAATAGTCAACTTTCAAAAAAAAAAAAAAAAACTAGGTGAATACTATATTAAGAAAACAATGCATTGAATATTGTTGTTCTCCCTTTGTGCCGACAAACAAGACCAAGCACCACCCTCTTAGATTTTTTAATGAGCCTAAGCCTAGATATACATTTTATATTGGCCATGCTCTATTTCTTAATAACAGTATAAAGAAGAATGCATGCTCTATTTCTTGTCTCCTTTGTGTTGTCAACGTCTAACACAACCATATAAGCATGCTCATCATTTTTTTATTACACCTTGAGTTTTAGCGTCATTTTATATTCAAAACCCCATACCATGATTCAGTTATAAATAAAGACTTGGCTCATTTTACTCAATCACAAAATAAACTAGCAATCAAAATTCCTTGTGTTTGCTACTTGTGGTTTCGGCAGTAGGCAAAGAAAAAGGGAGAAGTTGGGTTTTCACTTAAATATACAACTTAATTAAGAGCTTATTTGGGTAAACTTTGGGTTATATTGTGCTCTACTTCAATCACACCTCATCTTTATTTTTAAGTAAGTATAAAACATTCCTCATAATTCTATACAACTCATTATGTCTTACTTAAATTTACAAGTGTTTATTTCATACAAAGATATCACCAATAACATGTTTGCACACTTTTAATTGTTAAAAACTATTCATTATATTTTTAACAACATATAATCTTAAAAATATTGTGTACTTAATTATTTCATCATTCTATCTAACTTATGTGTCGAAACTATAGTTTATAAAAATAAAGGGGGAATTGCATATATACCCACTAAAACTTAAAAACTTGCATATTTCCCCATAATACAAGTTTTTATTGCATGATGTACAATGCATTTTAAACATGTTTTGGGTATATATGCAAATATACAAGTTTTAGTGGGTATATATGCAATTGACCAAAAAATAAATATGTTAAATAAATGTTTTAGCATTTTATGTATACTTTACATGTGAGTCGGAAGTTTTTTTTCAAAATACTTAATAATGAAGTAAATACAATTTAATTACGAGATATACTTGATAAATATTTTAAAATGTATACTACAACTATTAGTAGCAAACTTCGACGTAACTATATTTTAACCATTAAACCTTTATGCAAACATGTACGGGTGATAGAACATTTTATAAAATTTCATACACAACGATTTTGTCGAATCTAAGACATATCATTACTTTAGGTGACGGTTAACGTAGCGCGCCTTGATTTTCGTGCACACGTTTGATTTCATTTTATTACCTGTTTGAGGTGAGTTCTCGTAGCCCCTTTTTTATAATGTTTTTCCTTGGGGGAAAATGGTACTCAAATGATGTTTTAACTGTTTTTTTTATGCTGTGCTAAACTGTTTATATGTTTTTGGACAATATGTGCGTTTGATTGATATATGTGACTACTTTGTGATGATAAATTGCGTTTCATGTATGCGCAACTGTTTAACTCCGTTGGGAGCCGAAACAAATTGATAGTACTATCTGGGGTAGCTCCCCACTATTGGTAACATGTGTGTAACATTATTGGTAGGTTCAGTTGTCGCTAACACTGTGTTTCATATTCGCATATCTTGCTCACTATTGTCCTACCCTATTATGCACAGCTTCATGGTTTAACTCTTAAACCTACGAGCTCACCAACTTTATGTTGACGTTTTCGAGTATCCATTTTCAGGTGTTAAGAATGAAGTTGCATTAGAAGGTTGAGTATTGGCCTGGCCTAGCGGACATAAGACAAGACTCTACCGGGCTATGCTCCCGAGGAGTTGTGCATTTGGAAATGCCCCCTTTAAGACTTAATTATTGTGAACTTATGTAGTAAGACTTGTATCCACCTTATTATGGATCATTGTAGCTTGACTTGCGTTGTGATGAATGCATTTAGTATTTCTCTATTTTGACACCTTGTGTTCTTGGTTATGAAGTCATACCCCGTAAATGTCATTCCGCTGCGCCATTTTTGGGGTGTGACAGATTGGCATCAGAGCCTTCGTTATAGAGAATTATGTGGTTTAACCTAGACTATAACCTAGGAACCTTCATATAGTTTGCATTATAGGACCTACATGTGCGGTTATGTGTTAATGCCCAGTATTTGCCTTAGGAACCCCTCTTGAATTAAGTCAATTTATTTTCAAACCCCTTAAGTTCTTAAACAACTTGCACCTTAATTTCAAGACTGTTCTTGTTTGATTGGGTTGCGAAATTTTTATAGGTACAAGTTGTTAATTAACTTAATGGATTTGAGGAATTGACTCAAGGATGGAATATAGGCTAGATGGCGTGAAGTGATGATGATTAGAAAATGTGGCATGATGCTATTCTAAAAATGCCTGGCCAACGTTTTTACAATAACATGATGCGACATAGACTTATCAAATTCATGGATCGTCAGCTTAGGACTGCGACATAGAAATAGGACGCGACTACGACGTAGAATTAGGACACCACTACCGATCGTCTCTACATAAACCCTTCCTACCTAACGTTCACCAAACATCCTCCCTTGAGGAAACCATGCCCCAAGAAGATCTACTCGAGTTAACCGAGGTGGTGCAACCCGTAGAGGTGGAAGGACTGGGAGACATGGGGGAAGAAGTGGTAACCGCGACAATAAGAACGACAATGACAACAACGCAAACCCCGACTTGTCCACGACCATCCCCCAAACAACTGCAGAACTTGCTTCCCACTATCGACGCTCGGATAGGAGATCGCATCAGCAACCCCGGAAACAACAATAGTAGAAACGACAATGTGGAGAACGACAACACCAACGACAATGGCAGAAATGGAAGTAACAACAACGGTGGGAAAGGGTGTTCGTACAAGGAATTTACTGTGTAACAACCTAGTGGATTTTGACGAAATGGAGGAGCGTTGGTGTATACTAGGTGGATCGGGAAGATGGAAGCGGTGATTGACATAAGTGACTGTGCGACCCACCAAAAGGTGAAGTATGCCACATGTTCATTGGTTGGGAAGGCATTGACTTGGTGGAACACGCAAATTCAAGCCAGAGGCAGGGAAGCTGCCATAGGCATGACTTGGGATGACTTTAAGGCATTGTTGAAGGAGGAGTACTGCCCAAGCAATGAAATGCAAAAGTTAGAGAATGAGTTCTGGAACCACGCTATGGTGGGAGCTGGTCATGCCGTTTACACGGATCGGTTCCATGAACTAGCCAAGCTGGTTCCTCATCTAGTCACTCCTGAGTCCAAGAGAATTGAGAGGTACATCTATGGGTTGGTTCCTGAGATTCGCGGGATGGTGAAAGCGACCGAACCTGCTACTATTCAGAGTGCAATACTGAAATCTGCAACCTTAACAGATGAAATGGTCAGGAATGGGAAGTTGTCCAAGAGTGGTGACAAGAGGAAAGCTGTGAGCGAGCCAAGTAAACAAGAAGGTGCAAAGGGTGACAATAAGAAAGCAAAATGGGGAAAAGGATTCGTGGCAACAACCACGGACAAGAAAGGTTATGTGGGCTTTCACCCTAAGTGTGCCAAATGTAACTACCATCACCCGGAGACTACGCCATGTCAAGTGTGTTTCAATTGCAAAAAGGGTGGTCACATGGCAAAAGATTGTCGGGCAGCCGCTAAACTAGTGGCACCAATAAATATCGTTAACCCAAGGGCATGTTATGAATGTGGAAACCCGAATCATCTTCGGAACGTGTGTCCTAGGTTGATTGGGACACGAGGACAAGTTCAAAACAACCAGAATCAGGCTTTAGCAATTGGTGGAAACAATGCAAACCGTGGTAACAATGGTAACCCAGCTCGTGGTCGGGTATTTGTGATGAACGCTGAAGAAGGACGTCAGGACCCGAACATCGTGACGGGTACGTTCTCTTTAAACAACCACTATGCTACTGTGCTATTTGATTCTGGTGCCGATTATAGTTTTGTCTCCACTAAATTCATGCCTTTGTTAAATATGGAACCTGATAGACTAGACTTTAGTTACGAAATTGAAATAGCAAGTGGTCAAAGGGTAGAAACAAATGAGATCGTTCGCGGGTGCACACTAGAATTAGAAGACCGTACCTTTAGGATCGACTTAATACCATTCGGATACGGAAGCTTCGACGTGATTGTGGGAATGGATTGGTTGTCTAAGCATAAGGCTGAAATAGTGTGTCATGAGAAGATGGTCCGAATACCACTAACAAATGGTGAGTTTCTTAAGGTCTATGGAGAGACACTTGAAGAAAAAGTGAGACACCTCACGAGCATGAAAGCAGATGTGCAGAAACTAGAAGATATCCCAGTCGTTCGAAATTTCCTAGAAGTATTTCCCGACGACCTACCCGGATTACCCCCTTCACGAGAAGTTGAATTTCGGATAGACCTAATTCCTGGAGCAATGCCAGTTGCAAAGTCTCCCTATCGCTTGGCACCCACTGAAATGGAGGAGTTGTCTAATCAACTCAAGGAACTCCAAGACAAAGGTTTCATTCGACCTAGTTCTTCGCCATGGGGAGCACCAGTATTGTTTGTGAAGAAGAAGGATGGTTCATTTAGAATGTGCATTGACTACCGGGAATTAAACAAACTAACTATTAAGAATCGTTACCCTCTCCCGAGGATCGATGACTTGTTTGATCAACTACAAGGCTCACGATACTTCTCCAAGATAGATCTTCGTTCCGGCTACCATCAGTTACGAGTACACGAAGACGACATCCCAAAAACTGCGTTTAGAACTTGATACGGTCATTTCGAGTTCACAGTTATGCCTTTTGGATTGACAAATGCGCCTGCGGTTTTCATGGACTTGATGAACCGAGTATGCAGGCCGTACCTGGACAAATTTGTTATCGTATTCATCGATGACATTTTGATCTATTCCAAGACGAAAGAGGAACATGAAATGCATCTGAAGTTAATTCTGGAGCTACTCATGAAGGAGAAATTGTATGCCAAATTCTCGAAATGTGAATTCTGGTTACAAGAAGTCCAATTCCTTGGACATGTGGTTAACAAAGATGGTATTCATGTGGACCCCAGCAAGATCGAAGCAGTGAAGAACTGGGAAGCCCCTAAGTCCCCAACCGAAGTCCGCTCATTCTTAGGACTGGCAGGTTACTACCGATGATTCATTGAGAATTTCTCCAAGATTGCCAAACCTCTTACCCTGCTGACTCAAAAGAATAAGAAGTACGAATGGGGTGAAGAACAAGAAGAAGCCTTTCAAACCTTGAAGAACAATCTGTGTAATGCTCCAATTCTGGCCCTACCTAATGGCCCCGAAGATTTTGTAGTGTACTGTGACGAATCATGTCAAGGTCTTGGTTGCGTATTAATGCAAAGAGGCAAAGTGATTTCCTATGCATCCCGACAGTTGAAGATTCATGAGAAAAACTATACCACTCATGATCTGGAGCTAGGTGCTGTAGTATTCGCTCTCAAGATATGGAGACACTACTTGTATGGGACGAAAAGTATTATCTATACTGATCACAAGGGTCTCCAACATATCTTCGATAAAAAAGAGTTGAATATGCGCCAAAGGAGATGGATAGAACTCTTCAGCGATTATGACTGTGAGATTCGCTACCACCCAGGTAAGGCGAACGTAGTAGCTGATGCTTTGAGTAGGAAGGAAAGACTCAAGCCGAGGAAGGTAAAAGCCATGAGTATAACCATACAGTCGGGTATCAAGGATAGGATACTAGCGGCTCAAAGAGAAGCATATAAGGATATGGATGCACCCACAGAGAAACTATGAGGTCTAGGTAGTCAATTGGAGAAAAGGGGTGACGGTGGACTGTACTTTGTAGACCGAATAAGGGGCGACGTGAGAACCCTAATCATGAACGAAGCACATACGACGAGGTACTCCATTCACCCAGGAGCAGACAAGATGTACTATGACCTTAGAGAATTGTATTGGTGGCCTGGAATGAAGAAAGACATAGCTGTCTACGTCAGCAAGTGTTTGACTTGCTCGAAGGTGAAGGCTGAACACCAGAAACCATCTGGTTTGTTGCAGCAACCAGAGATTCCTGAATGGAAGTGGGAAAGAATAACCATGGACTTCATTACAAAGTTGCCTAGGACTAGTAGTGGGCACGATTCAATCTGGGTTATCGTAGACCGATTGACGAAGTCTGCACATTTTTTACCAATCCGAGAGGATTACAAGATGGACAAATTGGCTAGAATCTACATAAACGAAATAGTAGCAAGACATGGTGTCCCTATATCGATCATATCTGATCGTGATAGCCGTTTCACATCTAACTTTTGGCAAATGTTGCAGAAGTCACTAGGAACACATTTAGATATGAGTACGGCTTACCACCCACAGACTGATGGTCAGAGTGAACGTACTATACAAACCCTAGAAGATATGCTTAGGGCGTGTGCTATCGATTTTGGAGGGAATTGGGATACTCATCTTCCATTGGTCGAGTTCTCTTATAACAACAGTTACCATTCTAGTATAGATATGGCACCCTTCAAATCACTTTATGGACGTAAGTGTCGTTCACCTATTGCATGGGCAGAAGCCGGAGAAAGTCAAATGATAGGACCTGAGATAGTGTTAGAGACCACTGAGAAGATCATTCAAATCAAGGATAGGCTCAAGGTTGCTCGTGACCGTCAGAAGAGCTATGCCGACAACAGACGGAGACCCCTAGAATTCAATGTTGGTGATCAGGTGTTGCTCAAGGTGTCACCATGGAAAGGTGTTGTACGATTTGGAAAGAAGGGCAAGTTAGCTCCTAGATATGTTGGACCTTTTGAAATCGTCGGACCGGTTACACTACAACTACCTCAAGAGTTGAGTCTGGTTCATGATCGTTTCACGTGTCAAATCTCAAGAGTGTCTTCTGATAAGACCTTACACGTACCATTGGAAGAAATTCAGATAGATCCTAAGTTGCACTTTGTAGAAGAACCAGTAGAAATCATGGAGCGTGAGATCAAAAATTGAAGTAGAAAGATTCCTATCGTCAAGGTTAGATGGAATTCTAAGAGAGGACCTGAGTTTACATGGGAACGAGAGGATCGGATGAGACTTAAATACCCAAACCTTTTTGAAGAAAGACCTTCCATGAGTAGTACTAGCTGAATTTCGTGGAAGAAATTCTCTTAACGGGGGTAGACTATAACAACCCGCAATTTTACAGGTCCTTTCTCAACCTCAAACTCAAAATCTATTCTATTTTGAAGTTTACACTATCACCAATTCGTATAATTATTTAATTGAATCGCGTAAACAAGAATCACCCTCTTGCGCACTATGACTTTGAACTAAGATTTAGTTTGCATATTTTTAGTACATTGCCACTTCTTCTATTCATAAAATAATTTCTAGTACGATTTCATTTTTACTTTCGTACGATTTATTAATTTGATAAACGCTTTTACACGATTCAATGCATGGACGCACAAAGTACCCAATACTCCCCAACGATTTTTTTAACACATTCTCACACTTCTTAAACTACTACAAAAGCACCAAAGTTATTTCCTTACACTTTATATAATTCTTTTATTACAACCACTTAAACGTATATAATTAACTTTAATAATATAAGTACTATCCAATACCCATTTTTAATACTCAATACATTTACAAAATACATAATACATAAAAATTACAAAGTTTCTTCTACATTGCACCCTAGTGCCGCCCCCTCCCCTTGGAATAAGTAAAGCTAGAACTTATTTTATTCAAATAGCCATGCTTTATTTTCAAATATTTGACTTGGACTTTGTAAACTTTAAGACATGAATCAAATTCATTGGACAATATGCTAGATAAGGAGACCACACATGCTTACTCCGCTCTCTTTTCTTTTGTCGGCTGAAAATGAGCTCAAGCAAGAAATCCCTTTTTAATATTTTATTTCTCACTAGCTTAATTACTTTTTTTTTTGAAAATTTAACTTTTATTCACAAACACCAACTCACTTCAATCGAAGGAGGGAAACCTGGATACTTACAAGAGATTAAAATGATACCACTCTTTCCATTCTATGTTACAATTCCGAGTTTTGTTCCTATACCACAAGAAGCTAAGAGTTTTAATATCTTGGAGGATCTTCCAAGAATCGATCTTCGCATTGGAGAACCGGATATCGTTTCTAGCCTTCCAAATACACCAGCATGTCGTAAAAACAACCCCCTTCATAATCTTCCTCCTCGACCCTGTGATGCCTGTAGACTTATGAAGATGGAAAATATCCTTTCGAGAGAACATGTAAAGAGGAGGCGTTCCGCACCATTTACCCACCAAATGCCAAACTTCAAGAGATTTTTCACAAGTGCAAAAAAGATGCTCCACATCCTCATCTTCTCTACCACAGAAACTGCAGGCTGCCGAACCGAACATACAATTCCGAGACTGAAGAGCAACCATCGTGGGAAGACGACCCATCTCCAATCTCCACATGAGGATATTACATTTCTTCGGGAGCCACTTCACCCATTTGAAAACGAAACGACTACTATAGTCCTTGTCTCCACGGAGAAAGTCTTTAACCGCTTTGACATTAAAGCTATTATTACTCGTCCCGAGCCACTTCCATTTGTCTTCACTGTCACGAATTGAAATCCCTTCCAGCATCCGAATCAGCCTCATTTTCTCAGCTTCCTCCTCGACCCTTCCAATTCCTCTGGAATTAGAACCACCCCTGTCAATAGTTCCAAAGTCCATAGCGAGCTTGTCGTTTACATAACATCTTTTATTCTTTTCTTTGCTAAAAAGAACAGGAAACTCGTCCTTAAGAATGGTATTACCGAGCCACCGATCCAGCCAGAACCTAATATTCCTCCCATTACCCACCTCACCTTTGAAAAGATGGTGAAGAAAATTGTCGGACACTTTGACCTTGGAGATTTCTCTCACAATATTAGACCAAACCCCCGATATAGATTTATTAATAGGGAAAGGAGACCAGCACCTGTCAGTCCCATGAATCGCGTCCACCACCCCTCTCCAAAGACTCCCCGGCTCATTACGATACCTCCAAAGCCATTTAGAAAGGAGAGCGGTATTTGAGTCACGCAATTTTCCCAAGCCCAGACCTCCCACGTTAACCGGAGAAGCCACCCGATCCCAATCTACCCAATGAATTTTCCTAACTTCATCCGAACCTCCCCATAAGAACCTTTTCATAATACTTTCATGACCGTCAATAACCTTCCCCGGGGCCTTAAAGAGAGAAAGGTAGTACGTAGGAAGACTTTCAAGAACGGCCTTAATGATGACCACTCTTCCCCCGATGGAAAGACTCGACGCTTTCCACTTCGATAACCTAGCTTTAAATATATTGAACAGAAAATCCCAGTTTGAAATTCGGTTCATATTACTACCAACCCGAATACCTAAGTAATTGAAAGGAACAGCCCCAATATTGCAAGCCGCCCCTGTGGCCATTCTCCTTATTTCCTGATCATCAACCCCCACTCCAAAGATTTTTGATTTCCCCAGGTTAATTTGGAGACCCGAACATATGAAAAAACAGCGGAGAATACGGGTTACCTTAACTATATTATCCGAAGACCAATCCCCCAAGAAAATGAAATCATCCGCGTAGAGAAGGTGAGAAATAGCGGGCCCTTGGTTAGGAAGTTGCAGCCCTTCAAAAACACCCTCCAACTTAGCTTTCTTCATCATACCAGAAAGGGCCTCCATAGCCAAGAGGAAAAGAAAAGGCGAAAGAGGATCCCCCTGTCTCATGCCTTTGTGGCATTGGAATTCGAAAGTAGGCGACCCATTGACAAGGACAGCCGACCTAGAAGTCGAGAGAATATTATAAATCCAACCGCACCACTTAGTCGGGAAACCCAATTGAGTCATAACAGACATCAGAAAGTTCCAATTAACGTTGTCGTATGCCTTGTTAAAATCTACTTTGAAGATAAAAACCTTTTTCTTCTTCTTTTTTGCCCAGGACACCACTTCGTTTAGAATCAGAGGACCGTCAAGGATGAGACGATCGCTAAGGAAAGCAGATTGATTCATCGAAATAAGGGGGCTAATGACCTGCTTAAGTCTATTAGCCAAAACCTTGGAAATTACCTTACAAATCGCACCAACTAAGGTGATGGGTCTGTACTCGTCGAGACTCACTGGGTCCTTGGTTTTGGGGATTAAAGTAATGAGAGCCGCATTGCATCCAAAACTAAAACCTTTATCTTCAAAGAAGGCATCAAGAAGATCTTTAAAGTCGTTCTCAAAATAGGCCCAAAATCTTCTAATGTATTTAAACGGGATACCATCCGGGCCGGGAGCCCGGTCTTCACCACAATCAAACACGGCCCGTTTAATTTCTTCCTTAGAGAATCTGCTTGTCAATTTCTGAGCTTCCTCATCCGAGACCTTCCTGTCAAAACCACAATCCGGGGAAGGTCTAGTTCGCCACTTTTCAGCGAACTTGTTCCTATAGAATTTGAAAATCGATCGCTTGATCAATTTTGGTTTTGTCTCCCATCTATCAGCCAACATCAGACCCTGAATGGAATTAGACACTCTCCGGTTGTTGATCAACCCGTGAAAGAATCTCGAATTACAATCACCCTCCGCCGCCCATTTGTTTCTAGCCCTTTGTTGTAAGTCTTTATTTTTTCTATTTTCCCACTCTTCAAGTTTTTTCTTGCATTCGTTTCTAATCCACATATCCTCCTCAGACAGGTCCATGGAGTCCATAGAAACATCAAGTTCCTCGATCTCACTTCTACATAAATCAGCTTCCTCATTTTCTTTTAGTAAGAACTCATCCCGCCAAGTTTTAAGATGGTTCCGTAAGCACCTGAACTTATGTAAAAGTTTCGAATCTGGAGCACCAACAAAAGAAAATTCCTCCAGCGCCTTGGTAACAGTCGAGACACATTCGGGGTACTCGAGCCAGGAATTGAAAGCCCGAAAGGGCTTAGGCCCAAAGTTGGCATCACTCATGCTCAAAATAATCGGATTATGATCAGAGAAAGATCTAGGAAGCGATCTAAAACTCGCCTCTGGCCATCTATCAATAATCTCCCGACTAACAAGGCAACGATCAATCTTACTCAATTTCACACCATTTTCATCCTCCTTAAGGTATGTGAATTTATAACCTTTCATCTCGTATTCGTGAAGATCCGAAGCATCAATAAAGTCGTTGAACTCAAAAGCACAAGAGCTTTTGAAAACCGAACCTTTCCTTTCTTCACTAGTCCTCACAGAATTAAAGTCGCCCATCATGATCCACCACCCATTATTACCACTTTTCAGCATTCTTAAATCGTCCCACACCTCTTTTTTCTTTCTTCTAGATTGCGGGGCGTAAACATTAACGACATACACAATTTCATCAATGCCTTTAATCATCCCTTTAATAACAAGAAAATTCTCCTTTTTAATACTATCTACCTTCTTGAAAATTTTCGGGTTCCAAATACTAAGTAAACCCCCCGATCTTCCATTAGAATCAACCAAATCAAAATCCCGCTCCATTTTACCCCAATATTTTGTAACCAACTCCTCACTAATCCTCCCACTTTGAGTCTCTTGTATAGCCAAGAAATTCACCCTTTCCTTTCCTTTGATTTTACGAATCCAGTTGGGTTTGTTAACCCCCCCAACCTCCCTAATGTTGATAGAGAGAATATTCATTGGGGAATGAATTTAATACCTTCTTCCATGATTGAGGCATGGAGAGCTTCACGCACCTCAGAAAGCTCCACACCAATTAATTTACCTAGTTTAATCGTTTCATCTACTTCTTCGACCATCACCGTGTCACCTTCAATTGAAGACGACGATTCCATATCGCCCTCCTTTTCATCTCTAAATACGGGGGTGTCTTCAACAACGATAGAAGGAGAGTTGTTGAGATCAAGAGATCCTTCACAAGCAGCTCCATTATTGTTATTATGAGCTATCTCCACCGGCTCTCTGTTTGTCGACACACACTCATTATCTTCTCTACCTCCTTTCAGTCCCAACAAACCATCTAAGGAGAAAGGATCAGACCCCCTGGGCCTTTTCCTGGGCCTAAGGGGAAGCCCAAGATTGAACTTAGTCCATTTAGAAGAATCACCAATATTATCATCCACCCTATCACGTGAGGAAGGCGTGGGAGTTACATTCCTTTTGGGGCCCACCGTATTGCCGTTAAAAAGATAATCAATATTATTGAAAATAGCATTGACTGCCCCATTAACTTCCTTAGCTTCCCCATGCAAAGTATCTTCGTTACCCCCCTCCTTCCCTTGCGTCTCATCATTATCCTCAACCCTAAACTCTCCATCTTCCGGGGCATCATCGTCCTCCGTGGGTTTGCCGGAGTTGTAGGAATCCGTACCAGAGCTTGACGGATCATAAGAAACGTTGATCATACAAACGGGGGACCAATCTACCAATTTTTTCGAGACCCAAGTTCTAAACTTTTTACCCCTCCAAGTTAAGGCAACTTGGCCTTTAATCTCTCTACCCTCTCCGACTAACACTCCAATGCCTTTCACGGACCTATCAGTACTGCCGTCATGGTCAGTGGCGGGGAGTACCACCTTCCCAAAAACTTTCCCAATTCGATTAAAAGTAGAGGCCGATGCCAAGTGCAATGGAACTCCATATATACCAATCCAGGCGATTCTTTTAGCAGGAAGCACTTGGCCATGCCACTCCTCAAGCTTATCAAACCACCTTCTCCATGTTTCTTTCTTGTACATAAAGGCATTAGCCTTTATTTGATTATCGAACGTAATAAGGACATTGAGGCCTCCCAAGTATTGTAGCCCCATCTTAGCGTCCCCAAGGCCACCCAACTGTTTGTAGAGATCCTCAAGATAAGAAAAACTAGAACATCTTGCTACCAGAGCCGACCCGAAATACTCAGCCAAAGCATTCGTCGAGTCGTCAATGATAATCTCGGGAACCTGTGACAATGATTCAGAGTGCCCCTTTACCACATTACTAAAGGACCTTCCATCTTGAACGTTGTTCATCCTTTTAGCTGGCCATGGATTCCTGACGTGGGGTTTTGCCTGGTCCTTGTTCTTATTTATGCCCAACACTTCATTTTCCTTCGCATACCTTGCTATATTAACCTCAAGTTTTTGATTGCCAATCTTCACCTCCTGTAACTTTTTTTCCAGGCCAATCCCGTCCTGAACTCCTCTGAAACTAACAAAGCCAAATCTATCTCCGTTGAGATTCCTTTTACGGGCAATGTAAACCCCTTTTACCACCCCGAAAACCTTAAAAATGGCGGCAAGGTCATGGGACTGACAATCTTCTGGAAAGTTGGAGACAACTTCCTCAAATCTCCATGGTGTTGATTATTCCTCAAATCTCTTTGTCTTCTCCTGTGTCTAACTTCCTTCCATCCTTCTTGTCTTTCTCTCTCCTCCTTTTCTCTCTCACCCATTTTTTTTGATAGTGGGGAAGTATTATTTCTGAAAAATCACTAGCTTAATTACTAGGTGAATACTATATTAAGAAAACAATGCATTGAATATTGTTGTTCTCCCTTTGTGTCGACAAACAAGACCAAGCACCACCCTCTTAGATTTTTTAATGAGCCTAAGCCTAGATATACATTTTATATTGGCCATGCTCTATTTCTTAATAACAGTATAAAGAAGAATGCATGCTCTATTTCTTGTCTCCTTTGTGTTGTCAACGTCTAACACAACCATATAAGCATGCTCATCATTTTTTTATTACACCTTGAGTTTTAGCGTCATTTTATATTCAAAATCCCATACCATGATTCAGTTATAAATAAAGACTTGGCTCATTTTACTCAATCACAAAATAAACTAGCAATCAAAATTCCTTGTGTTTACTACTTGTGGTTTCGGCAGTAGGCAAAGAAAAAGGGAGAAGTTGGGTTTTCACTTAAATATACAACTTAATTAAGAGCTTATTTGGGTAAACTTTGGGTTATATTGTGCTCTACTTCAATCACACCTCATCTTTATTTTTAAGTAAGTATAAAACATTCCTCATAATTCTATACAACTCATTATGTCTTACTTAAATTTACAAGTGTTTATTTCATACAAAGATATCACCAATAACATGTTTGCACACTTTTAATTGTTAAAAACTATTCATTATATTTTTAACAACATATAATCTTACAAATATTGTGTACTTAATTATTTCATCATTCTATCTAACTTATGTGTCGAAACTATAGTTTATAAAAATAAATATGTTAAATAAATGTTTTAGCATTTTATGTATACTTTACATGTGAGTCGGAAGTTTTTTTTTTTTCAAAATACTTAATAATGAAGTAAATACAATTTAATTACGAGATATACTTGATAAATATTTTAAAATGTATACTACAACTATTAGTAGCAAACTTCGACGTAACTATATTTTAACCATTAAACCTTTATGCAAACATGTACGGGTGATATAACATTTTATAAAATTTCATACACAACGATTTTGTCGAATCTAAGACATATCATTACTTTAGGTGACGGTTAACGTAGCGCGCCTTGATTTTCGTGCACACGTTTGATTTCATTTTATTACCTGTTTGAGGTGAGTTATCGTAGCCTCTTTTTTATAATGTTTTTCCTTGGGGGAAAATGGTACTCAAATGATGTTTTAACTGTTTTTTTTATGCTGTGCTAAACTGTTTATATGTTTTTGGACAATATGTGCGTTTGATTGATATATGTGACTACTTTGTGATGATAAATTGTGTTTCATGTATGCGCAACTGTTTAACTCCGTTGGGAGCCGAAACAAATTGATAGTACTATCTGGGGTAGCTCCCCACTATTGGTAACATGTGTGTAACATTATTGGTAGGTTCAGTTGTCGCTAACACTGTGTTTCATATTCGCATATCTTGCTCACTATTGTCCTACCCTATTATGCACAGCTTCATGGTTTAACTCTTAAACCTACGAGCTCACCAACTTTATGTTGACGTTTCGAGTATCCATTTTCAGGTGTTAAGAATGAAGTTGCATTAGAAGGTTGAGTATTGGCCTGGCCTAGCGGACATAAGACAAGACTCTACCGGGCTGTGCTCCCGAGGAGTTGTGCATTTGGAAATGCCCCCTTTAAGACTTAATTATTGTGAACTTATGTAGTAAGACTTGTATCCACCTTATTATGGATCATTGTAGCTTGACTTGCGTTGTGATGAATGCATTTAGTATTTCTCTATTTTGACACCTTGTGTTCTTGGTTATGAAGTCATACCCCGTAAATGTCATTCCGCTGCGCCATTTTTGGGGTGTGACATTGGTTAACTCAAAAATAACCGATGAAGATGAAAGGATTATGGATGAGATTCAGTGGGGTTCCGTATTTGGATCAACTACTCATACAATTCCTAAAATTGCAGTAGACATTCCCCTTTCAACAGTACATGAGGTTCGTGATGCTAATGTGGAATCTTCTGAAGATAGATCTGGAAATGTTATCGAATGTGAAACAACGTCAACTATAATAGATACATTTGAAGGCTCTCCTACTCATGCTACAATGACAAATGAGGACAATTCGAGTGACACTTCAGTTTATGTACGTAGTGAAAAAGAATTTGATATAAACGAGTTATTATGAAGGAGGTCGATAGGAAAGAAGGTGATATGAGACAAGTTGATGTGAAAGAAGTTGTTATGGATGAAGAAGATTCGAAGGAAGCTTATGTTAAGAAAGATGATATGAACGAATCTTAAATATGAGGATTTGACTAATCATGCATGGTCTTGAAAGAATCTCAAATAGTTGTTTGTTTTTTCCATGAATTGTTTTCGTTTTGTGTCGTTCTTTCTAACTTTTTTTACTACTTTCGTATGTTTTACATTTAATAATTCCATTAAATAAGAATGATTATGCACTTTTAGATGTTTGCATGTTTTTTTTTATAAAATATACATAAATGAGTTTATATAAAGATATATATTTATATTTTTATATTATTGAATCGTTATACCCGGGCAACACACGGGTATTGTACTAGTTTTTTTATATTGTCATGCTCATTTTAATGTACATCTTTATAGATGAAAGATCTCAGGAAGATGAGCCAGTATCGCATCAAGGGTCACCACAAACGCCTAAATGCGAAATCTTGGATAGGTCTTCGTATGTTTTTACACTCAGAAACACTGAAACTCGACCGCCATCCTCAAGCTATTGTGCTGCATTATAACAACATATGGATTAAGGGTGAGCATGGTGCGGTTTTTGGTAAAAACCGAACCGCATCCGCAACTGCGGTTTTTAAAAAATGAGAATCCGCAACCGCGCGGTTTTGCGGGTTTGTGGTTTTGCGATTTGTACGGTTTTGCGGTTTGGTTTTGCGGTTTTTAAAGTTTTTTTTTCAAATTCTATTTTTTAGTATATATTTATTATAGAATAAATATATCATATGGTTACATAATCAGTAAAAACATATATATACTAATGTTGGGTAGTAGTATGAAATTTTAAATCTCTAGAATAATAAAAGTCAAATGAGATGAATTTTTTTTAAAATTTCGACGACATATTGATAGAAAAACAAAAATATATGACATAAAAACTCAGACAATAATTAACTAATAAAATTCGTTTGAAATAACTAATTATGAAAATATTAACAAAAGTATTTAATCATACAAAAATTATAAAATATAGTTGGTTTATTTAAAATAAAAATAAAAATATATTTGAATATGACTTTGCGGTTCGGTGCGGTTTTTGAGGTGCGGTTTTTTGGTGGAAACCGAAACCGCACCGCAAAATGCGGTTTTTTTATTTTCAAGAACCGCACCCGCGGTTTTTGTTGCGGTTTTGGTTTTTGCGGTGTGGGTTTTGCGGGTTTGTGGTTTGCGGTGCGGTTTCTGCTCACCCTCTTATGGATTGTTACGAGAAATTATATATATATATATATATATATATATTTTTTCTTTTTTAATTTAATTTGTTGTCCAGATATATATTGTTAAGTTGTCTAGTATTTTTTATGGTTTAGTGAACCGATGTGAATACACATCGAGCTTTGGAGAGTTAATTTCTAGTAGTTTTAGTCCTTCATATTAATTTCGGTCTAGTAAGAATGTGGTTTTGGATGCATCTATGTCGTTCAATAGAAATTATGTGTGGATACTTTGTAGCATGTGTTATGATTTATAAGTAGGGAAGAAATGTAATGAGAAGAGAAAATAAAATGAAAAGAGTGAGAAATATTACTAGCCACACAATTCAAATAAAAGAAAGAAATTTAAAGATCTAAAATATGTGGTTGTTGTTTCTTCTCATCCTTCTCATTTCAATATTATTTTTCATTTGATCCTCACTCTTTATAAGTAACCATACTAGGGGCGGCTTTCAAAGAGGCCCGCGAAGATTTTACACGAGGCAATTGTTGAAGTTATCTGCGAAAAAATCGTTTATAAAATCGTGTATTTGACTTCATACTTGCTTTATATAGTTATAGAAAGAATGGAATTGGTTGCCTTTCTCATTCATGATCAATACTATATATACAAGAGAGTCCTTAACTAACTAAGAGATATTTTGAGACTAGATATGACTAACTATACAATAATATTTACATTTTACATTTGTGAGATAGTTTGTTACAAATAACTTATCTAATACACCCCCAGAACCGTAGCGGGAGGAGGACGAACACTGAGACTCTCTCGAAAGTCATCAAATAACATTTGGGGAAGAGCTTTGGTGAATATGTCGGCAATCTAATAAAGAGATGGAACATGAAGAACCCCTACCTCCCCATGAGCTACTTTCACGTACAAAATGAATATCCATTTCTATGTGTTTAGTACGTTGATGTTGAATCGGATTGCCACAGAGAAAAATAACACTAATATTATTGTAAAATACAAGAGAGCCTCTAACTAACTAAGAGAAATTTTGGGACTATATCTACCTATTATATAAGAAAGGGGCATTTTTTACTGTAGCAACCCCAAATAATTACACGTCAGCTCTTCATTGCACCCAAAAAGAATACACGTGGCAGCTACAAGTTTGTAAATATTTCACCCTCTTTAATAATTGACATAATGAGGTTGAGTGCAGAAGACTCATATTCAACCACTCACCCACCCTTCTTTGACCTTCGGTACATAGCCATCAGCCCATCACCATCACCATCCCCATTTGTTTTCAATTTAACCTTCTTGCTTTGTTCTCTATTTTCTCCTATCAACTATTTGTTCCTCAAAGATCGCAGGTAATTTTTTCTTCCACATCCTATTATTAGTTTCTCATGATATTTCATATTTTATGTAATAGCATGTGGTTCATTCATTTTTTCAAGCCAAAAAAAAATTAATAAAAAAAAAATCATGTCATTGAAAGGCATACTCAACCTCATTGACAAATTACACAAACTTTATATACCTTGGATAGCATTAGTTTTGTCACCATGGGTTTCAGGTTCAACACGAAGCAAAAGTGATGGCTTAGAGCTCAAAACCATAACAATGGCACTCTGTTAGTACATCTCCTATTGATCTTTTCTTTCAGCATGAGTTTTATACATCTATTATATCATATGATCTATTGCATATATTATTTTAGTTCTTCTTTTATGGCAAAGTAGAGAAAACTTAAATATATTTGATTTTAATGTTTTGATTTGCAGAGAAGACGATATAAAATGAAGAGGGGTTGTTTTTACTAGAAAATGTGCAAAGATGCAATTTACCATCCTCGAACAAGCTTCTAAACAAAGCTACACACTTTAACAAGGTCCAACTTTTTCTCCTTTTCTTAGATTCTTAATTTATTATGCATAGTATTATAGTAATATATGTTTCTCTTCCTGCTTCTTCATTTCATGACATACAATTATATTATCTTTTTGAACAAAACTAGAATTGTTATTAGACACTAAAGATTTGGTACATTTAAAAAGGTAAAAAAGAATATACAGTAGTAGTGTTTATCAATAACCCTTTTTAAAACTTACTTTAGAACATGTTTTAGGAATGTCGGATAATGTATAAAAGTCACAAAGAGAAAGAATGAAGATCCACACGTGGTTAGTTGATTTGCTACAGAATTATATACTGGCGTTCGTGGTGAGAGCGATATCAGCAATATGAATATATGAAGCAAGATCGAGTAGTTACAAAATCCTTGTTCAGAAGATGATAGTGGTGGGTAGCTTCAATAATCTTAAGTAATCTACGTTGTGTTTATTATTGTTACGTAGTTTGTATATATGCATCATGTTTATTATCGCTTATGTTCATTGATTTGTCATTTGTGCATCAAATTACATAGAATAAAGGAATAGGGCAATTTCATCTATATCCTTACAAAACTTGAAAATTACATCAATATCCTTGTAAAAATCATAATTACGTCAATATCCTTACAAAACTTAAAAATACATATGAGTATCCAAATAGACATTTTAATCTTTATTAAATGATTATAACATTTATAACTATCATCAAAATATTAACTAAATAGTCGTTTTACCTTTTTACCCTTATACCTTTAAATATATCAAAATCTTCTCTTCAATCTTCTTCTTCCTGGAATAACAATTTACTTCTTCTTATTAAGATATAACCGAAACATCTGATATAGTCACCAAACATAATATAAACAAGATCTCTAAAATCTATATAATAAGTATCTTAATTTTATTTCATTAGTTATCATGTGTTAACATCCTTAAAAAGGAACAACCTTAACCAATATGTAACAAAATGGAATCTCTAAGAGGACAAACCAAAACAAACAGCAAAGGGAACGGAGGCAAAGAATTTTTCTCTCTCCTTTTTTTTAATAGAAATGATAACAAAGCGAAGAAGTAAATACGGGTGGTCCAATTAAATAACAATAAGAGAAGGGAAGGTGATTATCCTTTTACTGTGAAGAACTAGAATAAAAAATGTGAAAGAATCAGAATGACGTGACTAACCACTGTTGTGACTTTGATTTAACTAGAGTAAAAGGGTAAAAAAGTAAAATAACTCTTCAATTAATATTTGGTTAATGATTTTATATATCATAATCATTTAGTGAAATCTGAAATGAATATTAGGATATTTATGTGTATTTTTAAGTTTTGTAAGGATATTGATGTAATTATGATTTTTCTAAGGTCGTGTTTGGTTCAGGGATATGTGAGGAATTTGGAGTAATTTGAAATTTAAAACCCATATGAAACGTGTTTGGTTGCCTAGTGTGAGAGAATTAAATACATGTAAATTGCCTAAAAAGAGGGAACTAAAAAAGCCACCAATGGGTAGAGAATTTTAAATTCCGTGTACATATTGACAAATAAAGACAAAAACACCCTTCAAATTTATCCCTTTTCTTCTTTCTTATCACCACTCCCACCTCCAGATTTCACTACAAGTGGTTTTTCTCTCTTTCCTCTTTTGAGATTTATATGATTTTTCATTTAAGTAAAATCTCTTTATTAGATTTCTTCCAAAGATGACATCTCAAAGTTTTTTTTTCTTCCGGACACATCGACGCAAAAGTTATGACTGAAAAGTTTGTTCAATAAAATCAACACTTTTGTTTAATTTGTTTGATTTATCATTTATGTCTTTTTTACAAGTGTTCAATTTCATGATGTAGGTATGAGATTTTGTGTTGAAATATGAGAATTTTTTTTTTGTATCGTGGACCAAGATTCAACATTGATTTTGTTATTGATGGAAGGGCAACTAGGTAATTTGCTGTTGTTTGCATTTCAAATTTTTTGCCAACCAAACAGATAAAGATTTTTAAATGACTGAAATTTAAAAACTCAAAATTTTAAATCTCACACAATTTTAAATTCCATGAATTGAAATTCTTGAACCAAACACCCCCTAAGGATATTGATGTAATTTTCATATTTGATAAGGATATTGATGAAATTTTCCCTTGAATTAAAATAGAGTACACTTGCAAAAAAATTGGGTTTTAAGATGTTCATGAGTATGATAAAGTAAATTATAAAAAAACAAAGTTAAAATTATCAAAAATAATGAAGTAGGGTGACTTTCGGTTTGTCAATATAACTATTCATCAAGCAATAAGGTATGGAAGATACAACTATACACGGGTGTGGTACATCACCATATATCCTATTTGTGATCTTGTGATGGATGGATGGTTTGGTTAGTATTGTCACATCTACTGTTAGATATTTTTGACCTTCATGACAAAAGAGATTGTGCCTTCTAAAAGATCTATTTGTTAGAGCATATACAATGTTTCAAATGGTCAAAAGCTTTTTCTTATCTTAAGAAGTTTTTTAGTAATGTTTTTAGCATTGCATCAATAGTTTTTTTAAAGCTTTTTGAAAACTTCTACACAACTTGTAATGCAGAGTCTTTTCAAAAGCTTTAGTAATGTTTTTAGCATAGTATGTATTTAATGCATTAAAATTTTAAATGCTTCAAGTCTAATTTGAACTTAATTACGAGTACTATTTTGTTTCATTATTCAGTGACTCTAACAAGTTTAATTTGAACTTAACATGATTATCCCACGCATTACCTTTCCCATTTTGAAACCAACTCATGAAATTCACCTTTAATTTAATCAATTAATATAACAAATTATTTCACATTTTAGTGCATCCTTCTAAACTTATGTAAAGTGATATCACAACGACACAACATGCTCAATGGACAAAAACACCATGAATGACAACTATAAAAGTATAAAACACATGTCATCACCCAACAAAGCTTTTTTAGCTTAAAAATGTGACGGGTGCCATATATGTGGATGTAAAGTTTGTAAACTACCGCTGTGAAAAAGCACTATGTGATGGCCTTATGAACAAGTATCATTGTTCATCTTTAATTATATAAAGGAAGTAATTTGTACATTTTAAAATCGACGAACGTAGTTTACATGGTATAAAACATGATCGTGTTTAAAAGTAACACATAAACTCTCTTGGGCCGTGCTTAGCACGGCCAAAAAATCTACCTAGTATGACTAGTTGTACAATGATATTTATATTCTACATTTGTGGGATAGTTTGTTACAAATAACTCATCCAATACTATGAAAGAATGGAACTGGTTGCCTTTATCATTCATGATCAATACTATATATAAAAGATATTCCATAAATAAAAGAGAGTCTCAAACTAACTAAGAGATATTTTGGGACTAGATATGACTAGCTATACAATGTTATTTACATTAACATCTACATTTGGGCGATAGCAAATAACTTAATCTAATACCATGAAAAAAATGGAATTGGTTGTCTTTCTCATTCATGATTAATATATATATATGAGAGAGTCATATATTTTGGGACTAGATATATACAATGATATTTACATTCTATTTGTGGGATAGTTTGTTACAAATAATTTATCTAATAGTTATATATATTATGATACGTATTTTATTAACTACATTATATGCATTTAACTTCATTTATGTGTAAGAATACCACTGGTATTAATGGTGTATGGTCATTGGACCAAATATATGTTTTATGTTATAATGTTATAATCTATAAATAATTACCCAAATACAAATCACTAGTCATTTAAAAGAAATAAATGAAAAAAAAAAAAAAAAAAATTAGGACACGTGTGACAAGTTTGTGCAAATTAAATCTGAGTTCAATCTTTGTACTACTCCCTCCGTCCCAAAATTATAGTCCTCTTTGGTCTTTTTCGGTCTTTCTTTCATAACTTTGACCTTACATAATTTTGTTTGTGTTATATAATAACGATTGAGAAATATATGAATGGATTGAGTTTTAAATGTATTTTGTTAGGTATAATTTTAAATTATTTATTGTATATATGACAAAATATTTAGGAGTCAAAGTTGTAAAACGTAGGGAAAATCAATGAGGGGTATAATTTTTGGGAAGGAGGTGTGCTTTTTCAAAATTTTGAGCATGAAAATCTCATTTAATTTTTTTTAGGATACGTGTGACATGGACCTCAAGTCATAGTTCCTATTAAACTTATTTTTAGCACAGTATTACGTAGAAACAAACATAATGTCTCAAGAAAATGATCATTTCTCCTCTTCCAAAAGAATATCACAATTTTTTGAAATTATTATTTAGCAACCACAAGTAAAAGTGTTGACCCGTCACGTGGTCCACACAACATGTCTATTTTACCATCTCTAAATATTACTGTAATAAAAATAACTTTACAATAGTAAGAAGTGGCGTAGGCATGTAAGTGAGAAGGTGGTAGTAGTAATCTTAACTAAATGCGTATACATTAAGTAATATAAGAAAATTAATAACTTTATTGTTGTTTTGGCCCATCTCAAAAGCTGGTATAGTTATCTTTATCTTGGCCGTCTCATCCTGGCGTTATACAATTTAAATGATCATACCATATTAATTCTATATTATGATGCTCTTTTAGACTTCTAAATGTCTTTAACAAAGTTTTGCCCATGCAAACAAATTTAAAATTTACGCCCACAGTAGTAAGTCTCAAATTATAGTTGCATTCAGGTAGTGAACAACAAATACTTGGTTATTAATTAAAGATCCTCATTCTCGTGAATACAAAAGCATCCACGATAGTTGTCTTTAAAAGATTTATAAAAAGATGAAGATGTTTTAAAATATATGCATGTGGCGAGGTAGCCAGCTGGCGTTCTTTCTTGAGGGTTTATTTAATGTTAAGATTTTTATTGTTGCGTTTTTTGTTTGTCGATACGCTTGCAAGAGCATGTATTTTGGTTTGTCGATAAGGCTGTTTAAAGTTTGGTAAAGAAACAATTGTAGGATGAGTTTAAGGTGCAATATATAGCAATCCAACCTATACCAAAAATAATCTTTACACGTAAATGCAAAGTTAATATAAATATGCAAAATTAACAAATGGGCAGTCACTTTAGAGCTTTAAAAAAACCAATTAGTTCACGGCTGTAATTTAAGCTACCTTAAAAGAAAGAAATAAACTTAGGTATACAAACTGAAAGTAGTACTAATTAAAGGGGTTTTAATGCAACTAATTTCAACAAAAAACAAAACAACGTTCTTGAACAAAAGGCTTCCATAGTTCCATTTCAACCTGCAACCACAAAAACCGCCATAAAAAAGAAATGCTTCAAATATGCAGTTACAGAGAGGTAAACAACAACAGGGATAATATGCAGTTACACTCATTTAGCCTGTTCGATGCGCTATAAACAAACATTTTTTTTAATGTTTAATATGTTGTTTTTGACAGAGGCTAACTCGGGAAATTTTTTATGAAGAGGAATTGTGCTAATCGAGGTATTTCTCTTACTATTACTCTTTTGACTTGGCTAGTTTGTTAAAATGTTTAACTTTAATTTATTATTTTCCATTGTCTAATTGGTTAGGCTAAACTGATATTTTTTAAACATTCAAGCATTAATTCTCCTAAGCAACATCCTAATATATTTGTAACAGGTATCAATGTTCAAAAGGAACTATGACCACCTTCCAAAGGACACATATTTTGGCATGTACAAGAGTCTACAGGGAAATCAAACTACTTTCTGACTTATGGGAGCGGAAATCAGTTGCTCGTGTTCAGGATCATCTCTGACCTAATGGAGCTCACAGATGGCACAATTACATGAAAACTCCAAAGTATGCTGATTCTATAAACTCACTATATAGTGTGGCTAGTTTATATGTGATTGTTTACTTTCTATGTGATTCCGTAACCCATTTTATACATAAGCTGCTGCTCATTCAATGTTACCTTATCACTTTCAAAATACACATTCACACACTTACTGCAGGCTTACTTTATGTGATGGTTTTCATTGTGATTGCTTACAGAGATCAAATTAGAAGAGGCGGCTGTTCTACACTACACATATGCCAAGTACTCTGACTTAGCTTCACGAAGAGATAGATGTGGCTGCAAGTCTACTAAAGAACAAAAGGGATAAAATGCAGTTACAGTCATTTAGCCTGTTCGATGCGCTATAAACAAACATTTTTTTTAATGTTTAATATGTTGTTTTTGACAGAGTCTATCTCGGGAAACTTTTTATGAACAGCAATTGTGCTAAGAGTTTGGTGTACTTACATGTGTGTGCCATTGAAGGCAGGTTGAAGGCGGTATGCAGGAAGTATGAGGATCCTGAGTGCGGTCACGGTCCCTCTTTCCCCTGCTTGCAGCCGCTTGTTTGTTTAATCATCATCTCCGTAAGCTGCACGTTCAAAGCTGATACAAAGATCACTTTTAAGAAGCTAATTATACCAACTGATAAGCGGTACCAAACTCATTTGTCCCTAGCAGTACTAAAGATGTCACGGACTTTCACCTGCAAGTGGAGATTTAATCAATTCAAATGTGCATCAAGAGCATGTTGTATGGGGTGTTTGGGTTAGCTTATGCAAAAGCGGTTATGCTTCTTTAAGTTATAAGCTCACCCCATACATGATACATGAAAAAATAATCCCTCTTGGCTTCTTTAAGAGAACTTATTTTGTTCACAAAAGTTACCAAGCTAAAAATTTTTTGCGAAAAAAGAGTGGCTGATAGTAGCTTGATAGGACGGTATGCATTATTGAGAAAAACTGAGACTTATAAAACTACGTATCTCCAATTGATAAGCCGCCTCAAATTCTAGAAGTATTGTAGTTTTTTGTATTAGTCGTGACCAACAGCCGTCAGTAGTCAACTCGTTGGTAAGCGCATTCATTAGCTGATAAATACTGAATGCTTTCTCGAATACTAATACTGCCTAAATAGCTGTAATCGATGAGTCTTTCTTGTTTAAAATTGCCAGCCCTTGTCCACTTGTCTACACGAAAATAATCTACCATAAGAATTTTACACACACAAATACATAATTTACTTCAGTTCAAATGGGCGAATAAACAATTCCGCTACATTCAAAATTTGCTAAAATGATAGAAAGGCAAATTTGTGTTGTACAAACCGACTTAATAAGGATGGTGTAGCCTACATATCTATTTTAATACAGACGGTGGTCTCTAGTTTGTTTCTGCGAACGATAATGCCATCTAAATATTGTAAAAGTGTGATGGGTTTCGGTTATTACGCAAACCTACCAAATACTTGCTCAGCAGTGGCAAGCTGCAATCAGCAGCAGCATGGCAAGCTAAAATCACCCGGATTCAATCAATATAACCGAAAACACGGTCTATTTATAGCCATTTCATCAAAATCCAAATCTTAAATAAAAAATTGGATTATCTTTCTACAAATATGAGCGAAACTTAATCTGGTTTACCTTATATACATAAGCATAATCGTAAAATGGGAGAACATGACTTTATTATGTTGTTCAGTATAGCAACAAACCGTAGAATTTAAACATTCTGAAATAAAGATTTAAGACACATACCTGCATAAATTCCTATGTGTTTCTCTCCACACCTATAAGAAAGCTGGATACCACATCCACAATAATAGTTAGCCGTCTTCATGAGTCGGTCAAAAAAATAAACGGTAGCCTTGATTAAATTCATAAATGAAAATAAAAGCAATGAAATTACGAAACTAACCTGCAAGAGATGTGGCAATTTGATATAATAACATTACTTGAGATTTACAACCTGCAGCAAGAAGGTTATCACTTGTTCCACCAAATGAGAAGCTAAATATTTCTTGTGACGGACCAGCATTAAGACAGGCTACCTACAATTCATGTAAATAACATCAACCAAACTGTACCACTACATTTACACAAAACTAAAAAACCAATCGTGCAAAACGTACTAAATCATAATTTCATTAAAAATGAAAACGATAACCACCTACTCATACGACGGGTATCCCACGCTCTAACAGTCCCAGCAGATGAACACAAATACTACGCGTTCCTGGTTAACAATACCTCGTTAACTCTATCTAAATGTTCTCCTTTAAGCTCCCAAAGGCATGCCTACTGAAACAATATAATTTTATGAGTCATATGGGGTCCAATTTAAATTTTATATTAGCCTAAAATGCAAACAATACTGATTGGAATATGAAAATTGACTGAAACTATCTTTTTTATAACATCTGAATTAAATTAAGTGTAGAGTTGCATAATCAGTTTCATGTTAACTAACCCTTTACATAATCTCCTTCTGAGTTTTTTATTAGTAAGAAAGATATTCAAAATATGTCCGTACCACGCCTGCAGCCCTGTCTTTAGGCCCATTGAAACCCGGTAGGTGGCCTTTCCGGCTGGCTCCGATCTTTCACTTTTTAGCTTTCTTCACATATGTTTCTTTCGCTTTCACCAACTTCTTTCTACACAACACAATTATCCAATAAATTGCATAAACCGATTCCACTATCATGAGTACCATCCACACCAAACCACCTCCCTAAAAGCTGTGAAAAAAAAATTAAAATAACCAATTTTAAAATAACCAAATCATAAAAGCACAAACACAATTAAACCTAATCTTCATTTGCAAGCAAGGTGAAAACCTTAACCAAATTAGAACCAAAGTAAACAATAAAAAAATTAAAAGGATATCTATACTTGTACTTGCTTTTGATTCTATTTTTTCCGTTTGATGCGATGTTGTCGATGATCCGCCACTTATTCCGGCGTTCAAAGGTGCACTTGATTCACGGGTGTTTGGATCTGTGTTGTCGCGCGTATGTTTGGGAGGTTTTGATGATGAACTGAGTGTGTGGCTTTTTGATGAAAAAGGAAGTGGTGCGTAAATCAGTGCGTGTTTTTTGGTTATAGAAAAGGCTGAGTAGATCTGGAATTTTCTGGGAAGCTTTTTGATGAAGGAGGTAACCGACAAACTGTTCAGTATATTGTATATACTAAATTCTGACATACAATGTACATATACCGTGAACAGTTAAAGTGCAAACACACTCTAGCCAATGGGGTGCTGCCACAATGAATGTATGTGTATTTTAGCATGTATAGGACCAATGGAATCTTGACACCTAACCATTTATACCATGTATTCTTGTACAACCCCCAACCACAAATAGTATATATATATAATATGCATCAGTATCAAACTTGGGTGAAATGAGTAGATATAAAATTTTGAAGAGGTCCAAAACATTTTCTAATTTGTTTTATAGTTTTCTCCTTGGACTATATAATAAACTCCTTCGAAAATTTTAATTGTGAACCATAATATAATAAGGTTTATTTATAATGGAAAAAGGTTTATAGAAGCTCTACTATTATGAATGCCCTAAGTGAAAGGTTTTATGGATATTTTAAATATATGTATGACCGGATTTGAACTCGAGACTTCGGGATTGCACACATTACGTATGAGAGTTGATGTTAAAATAATTAATATATATAAACGTTATTATTATTAATTATTTGTCACGAAATAAAACATAACGATAGTTAATATTTAACGAAGTTTGCTTAACTGTCGTTAGATGTAAACTTAAGGGACTAGATATGAAATTAGAAGTCGGGAAGGATCTAGAATCCCTCTTGGATCCTTAGGCCGATCGGTTGGGGCTTCCCAAACCCAAACCCACTCAAACTTTGTCATCAAGTTAAGTTACCTATAAATCTGTCCATCAACCCTTGTATTCATTCACAACTTAACCTTGGATCACTTTGTCCTCTCCTCCCTCTTGTGTTTGGCCGATCGGTTCCAAGCCCTCCCCTAGGGTTTCGATTTTCCAATCCCAAGAAACAAGTGTTTGGTTTTAATTGTGATTCAAAAATAGCTTTTCACATCAAATCGCTATTAGTACGTGTGTACAAGAACGAAGGACAAACGCACTTGTGTTTGTGGAATTCTTGGTGGTCGACTTTTGGTGGGTCGAATTATATAAACCCTAAGTTAGGGTTTTGTTCCTTGTTCAATTATCGTTTGGTTCTTGATTTGCTAAAAGGTACGCACATTCTTATTCGGTTAATTATTTACATGTATTATTCCTATTTACTTCCGCTGCATGCTTTGATGATGTTTACATGTTTTAGATTTGTTATGATTAGTAAAACTCAACAGTGGCATCACGAGCTGTTAATATGATGTAATTAATTACCGAAACACATAAAAAATGAATCTTTATGATTATTGCATGCTTTTATTGGTTTCTAGGGTTTTGAATTTGAAACCCTAATTTTTTAATTAATGCGTCGATTACCCTTTTATTATTTTATTAGGTTTTAATTTTGTAAAACTTGTAGAAACCCTAGGATTGCATGCAAATTTTATGTGGTTATTATGAATAATTGTTATGTGTCATGTATTATGCGTATCTTGGGATATAATTGTTATGATTAATCCATGGTGGAACATGCATGTTTTGCTAATGGATTATTGTTGTTTATTAATTGTTAAGTGATATACACATGATTATTTATTTGATAATTATTGAATTGGGGAAGACCTCAATTATACTAATAAAAATTCGTTATGTGCTATTTGGTATACTATTGACTTTGGCTTACGCAATCGACTTGTCGATGTATGTGGCTCATCTACTTGTAGGTGAAAGCCCTAGTTAATGTATGCATTTATTTACGCCTAGAATTGTTTATTAGCGTTTATCGAAATAATTATGCATGTGGCTAATTGTTTTTACATATGTTAAATTGTTTAGTTATATATTTATATTATTTGAGTTTGTTTAATTTTTATTAAAGTGCTTTTTTGTTTATATATTGTTTGACATGTTAGTAAGCAAAAAGGGTTTTTTATGAATAGAAAATTAAATGGACTAAATAATGGCGAAATTGATTTGTTTTTCTAAGTATTAATTCTTGAACTTTTAATCGATTGATACGACTGTACTAAATGGTTAGAACGGCTCACCCACTAGAATAAACTATAAAGGGGTTAATAAAGAAGTGTGCAGTCCACTGAAAGGATGTCTAAGGTTATGCTTACTGCTTTACGGTCCCTCTGCCCAATGCGTTCGATTGGAGCTACCTAGTATAACCATTCTATGTACGAAGCATCTTAGTGAAAAGTTGTAAGTTTCTCAACGCATCGATTAAAACTTTGTAGAATTTAATCTTAGAAATTAAAATATTATGTCAGTTTTTTCCGAAAATTTTATGCTATAAAGTTGTATGCATGCTTCTTTATACATAAGTTTGATTACACGTAAAAAATTGTACCATTTAAATTTAAGTTTATGCCATCTAATGATATGAAACACTTGAAGTTGTAATTTAGTTATGTGAGACCTTGATCTAGATTACAATAACAAGGTGAATCTTTATGTTGTGTGAGACCTCAGCTTAATAATTTGCAGTTTCTAAATTAGACAACTTAATTAAGTTAGTTAGTGAGACCTATAACTTATGGCATAAGATGGGATAAAACATGCTTACGTTTTGCATTAATTATTTTGGTAAAATTGTAAATCCCATAATTTTTTGGAATTGAAAACTTGTTTGTCAATTATTGTTTTTTAACAATTACCTATTCTATAATTTCACCACTAGCAGATCAACTGATGTGGTGAAACTAAGATAATGAGGATCCAAAATTCAAGGAAAATTCTATGATTAATATGAATATTGACCAAAGGGTATTTTATTTTCTTGAATTTTTACTTATCGAAAGTACTAACTTTTGAACTTTTATTTTCTGTAGAAATGGCTCAAGCTGAATCTACTACACTAGCCTCGTCGTTCAAATCTATGTTTGATCGAGAGAAATTGACTGGTAGTGCGAATTTCAATGATTGGTATCGACAACTCAGAATTGTCTTGAGGGTTGCCAAAAGACTAGATTATTTGACTACGCCTTGTCCTCCTGAACCTGCAGCTGATGCTACTGCTGAAGCAAGAGCTGCATGGCAAACGAAGTATGATAGGTATAATGAGCTTGCCTGCATTATGCTTGGGAGTATGGCTCCAAACTTACAAAAACAGATTGAGAATAACTTCCCTCATCTCATGCTCGCTGAATTGCAAAGGTTGTTTGAAAAGCCTGTAAGGTATGATCGATAGATGCTCTGATTGCAAGCAAGGAGAAGAAACTGTCCCTTTGCACGAAATGATGAGTTACATGAACCAGCTCGGGAGACTCAATTACGTCTACCCTAATGACATACAAATTGGCCTGATCAACAGTTCCCTTAACAAGGAGTTTGATGGTTTAGTGCGCAATTATAATATGCATTGCACGGGGAAGACAGTTAGTGAGGTACATGCAATTCTCATTGACTACGAGAAAGGTTTGCCCAAGAAGGCTCCTACACCTACGGTTCTAACCATCGAAAAGGGTAGGATTTCTAAGCCTAATAAACCGCTAGCGAACAAGAAAGGGAAAGGAAAGGGTAAAGTTGATAAGGGAAAACAAGTTATGACTTATCAACAAGAACCCAAGAAGAACCCTCCCAAATAGCGTGAGAATCCTAAAACGGATCAGACTTGTCATCACTGCACCGAGGTAGGACACTGGAAGAGGAATTGTCCGCTCTACCTTGATGAGTTGCGTACTAAGAGGTATAAAATCGCTTTGTGGCTAGTACTTCAGGTACTCTTTTGATGATATAATTATTTGCTTTTCCTCATAAAATAAATTCCTGTGTATATGATACTGGATGTGGTATTCACATTTGTAATACACTGCAGGGACTTAGAGGTGCAAGGAAGCTCGCCTATGGACAACAATACTGCGCGTGGGTAATGGAGCTCATGCAGTCGTTGAAGCTATAGGCACGTTTGATTTAGTTTTACCTTCGGGTTTAGTCCTGTCTTTGAACGATTGTCATTACGCCTATTGTTAGGGGTGTCGTTTCGTTTCCTTGTTAAAAGATATTGGTTTTATTCATACATTTCGATTATGGAATTTTGGTTTCTTTAAATGGTGATTTTTACTTTAATGTTATTCCAGTAAATGGTGTGTTTGAAATTGATTTGCATGATAATGTGATTGATAAAAATAATTATGTCTTTAGCATCAATAATAAAAGAATCAAAAGTGATTTGGATTCTTCATTTCTTTGGCATTGTAGACTTGCTCACATAGGCAAGAAACGCATGCAAAAGCTGCAACACGATGGGCTTTTGAAAGACATCAATGACAAATCATTTGATAAATGCGAGTCTTGCATATCTGGGAAGATGACCAAGAAACCTTTTACAAATAGTTTAGAAAGGGGTTCTGATCTTCTTGGTGTAATACATACTGACGTATGTGGACCACTAAGACATGTGTCAAGGAAGGGTGCTAGCTACTTCTTAACCTTCTTGATGATTTCGGTCGTTATAGTTATGTTTATTTACTTAAACATAAACATGAAGTCTTTGAAACATTTAAGGTTTTTAAGAGTGAAGTAGAACTGCAACTAGGAAAGAAGATTAAAGCTCTTCGATCCGATAGAGGTGGTGAATAATTAAGCCAAGAGTTTAAAGATTATCTTGTTGAGTGTGGTATCATCCAGCAACTCAATTCTTCATATACTCCACAACAAAATGGTGTATCTGAGAGAAGAAATCGTACATTGTTAGACATGGCGCGATCAATGTTTAATCTTACAACTCTTCCCTTATCCTTTTGGGATTATGCTTTAGAAACTGTTGTTCGCATATTGAATATGGTTCCAACTAAGAAGGTTGATAAGACTCCTTATGAAGTGTGGTATGGGAAAGCTTCCAACTTGTCTTACTTAAAGGTGCAGGGTTGTGTGGCGTTTGTTAAACGTGACTCAGCTGATAAGCTACAACAAAGATCTGTTAAGTGTATCTTTGTAGGATACCCAAAGGAAACTATGGGTTAATACTTTTACTTTCCACCTGAAAATAAAGTAATTGTTGCTAGTTATGGAGACTTTCTTGAAAGGGATCTCATATCTCATGAATTTAGTGGGAGAGTTTATGATCTGGAATATGATCAAGAAGATACAACACCTTCTGAAAACACTAGCCAGCCTCAAGTAGAACCTGAAATTCTGAGTGTTCCACCTGAAGTTGAAATGGTTCCCATTCGTAGATCTGCAAGGACTACGGCGTGCTGGCGTCTATGTCTTAACGTAGAAGGGGAAAATATGTTAGGGATCTTGGTGAACTGCTAACTATAAGTCGCCATGATGAGTCTTGAAAAGGATAAATGGCAAGTTGCAATGAATGGGGAAATGCAATCCATGAGAGATAATGAAGTCTGGATAGAGGTTGACTTACCTCCAAATGCTAAGGTACTTGGAAGTAAGTGGCTCTATAAGATAAAGACTGACATGGATGGCAATGTACATACCTAGAAAGCTCGTCTTGTAGCTCAAGGGTTTACTCAAACTTTTGGTATAGACTACGAGGAGACATTTTCTCCTGTAGCAGACATTAGAGCTATTAGGATACTTATAGCCATAGCTGCGTACTATGACTATGAGATATGGCAAATGGATGTCAAAACTGCCTTCTTAAATGGTCGCCTAGATGAGGATATCTATATGGCGCAGCCCAATCCAAAGTTTCCAAAGCGTGTATGTAAACTTCAAAGATCCATTTATGGGTTGAAGCAAGCATCAAGGCAATGAAACAAGAAGTTTGATGAAGAAATCAAGAAATTTGGTTTCACTCAAAATCTTGATGAGCCATGTATATATCACAAAGCTAGTGGGAGTAATGTTATTTTCCTTATCTTATATGTCGATGACATATTAATCATGGGAAAAGACATTCCAAGTTTACAAGATGTAAAGTCTTATCTTGGAAAGTGCTTTTCTATGAAGGATTTAGCGGAAGCAGCATTTATTTTAGGAATCAAGATCTACCGAGATAGATCAAGGCGATTGATTGGACTAAGCCAAAGTACTTACATTGATAAAATATTGAAGAGATTTAATATGCAAGATTCCAAGAAGGGATATTTGCCGATGCAAGTTGAACATGGCTTAAGTAGTGAACTATGCGTGTCAACACCTGAAGAGGTGGCACACATGAGAAAAGTTCCTTATGCCGGTCGTAGGATCTATCATGTATCTTTGTGAGATGTACAAGGCCTGATGTGGCGTTTGCACGAGAATATCACCGGTCGATATCAACGAATCCGGTGTGAAACACGGCAAGTATTTGTTTAGAACATTCTTAAGTATCTAAAGGCTACTAAAGAAATATTTCTAGTGTATGGTGGAAATCGGATCACGAGAACTTGATGTTACAGGTTTTTACGATGCGTCTTTCCAAACTGATAAAGATGATAAGAAGTCTCAAACGGGATATGTCTTTATCATTAATGGAGGAGCAGTTGACTAGAAGAGCAAGAAGCGGACAACCGTTGCGATGTCTATTCGAAGAGTACATAGGCGCCGGAAGCTGCGATGGAAGCTGTTTGGATTAGGAAATTCATTTTGGGACTCAGAGTAATGCCCTCAATCGAATTACCTTTAAATGTGTATTGTGACAACTCTGCTGCAATAACATTTGCCAATGAGCTTGGAGTCATGAAGGGCGCCAAACATTTTCCTCGACGATATCACTATGTTCGAGAACAAGTCGAAATAGGTGAAATCAATCTACTCAAAGTTCATACTGATGATAATCTAGCTGATCCCTTTACGAAGCCTTTGCCAAAGGAAAAACTTACTGACCATGCTGATGGGATAGGACTTCGTTTAGCTAGTAGTTTCATGCAGATCTGTGATTAGTATTTGGATAAAGGATGTTATGAACAAATATTATTTTAATGAAATAAAATAGTTGTTTATTTTTATTTTTCATTTTTTTAATATTATATCCTATATTTGCATGTTTAATCCGTGAATAACTTATGTTATTCTAAATAGTCCGTTGTCAATCAATGATGTGGGAATGTCATTGAATTAAGACAAATCTGAGTTTTGGTAGAATATACTTTTAAAGTATATTGATGCGTGGGACATACCAGATTCACATGATATTCAATGAATTGAATATAGGACAGATCCCAACTTTACATGATGATACTTATGGATTTTTGTCATTAAGTAAGTCATGAAGTGTTTATCCTCATACTTGAGATACCAGATAACTGATATGAATGTAGTGCACTTGTGTAAGATAGTCTAACGCTATCCGTAACTGGTAGTAATAAGGGCTATTTTCATAAGTGTTACAAAGTTCATGAGTTATGTTTGTAGTCAAGAGAATTTGTTCATTTGAATTTGTTTCAAAGCATAATACTATTTTTGGGCCCCTCGTAGGGTTGACAAGATGTTTGTATGGCCATACCCAAGATCAATCTGGAATACGTTCAGATGATTTGGTAATCTTGTTCAATCAGAAATAACGAGAAACAGAATATTAACTTATGAAATGACTTGATCCATATTCATAGTTAATGTAGTATTAGTAGCAAAAGGATAAGTAAAAATGATGAATCATTAAATGGTTTTTCCAGGAGACAATACTCGATTCGATCTGGGGGCATTGGCGTGTTAGGCTAGACTAAACCAATGTCATTACTATATTTAGTAATATCCAAGTGGGAATTGAAAGGTTTTATGGATATTTTAAATATATGTATGACCGGATTTGAACTCGAGACTTCGGGATTGCACACATTACGTATGAGAGTTGATGTTAAAATAATTAATATATATAAACGTTATTATTATTAATTATTTGTCACGAAATAAAACTTAACGATAGTTAATATTTAACGAAGTTTGGTTAACGGTCGTTAAATGTAAACTTAAGGGACTAGATATGAAATTAGAAGTCGGGAAGGATCTAGAATCCCTCTTGGATCCTTAGGCCGATCGGTTGGGGCTTCCCAAACCCAAACCCACTCAAACTTGGTCATCAAGTTAAGTTACCTATAAATACAATCCCTTGTATTCATTCACAACTTAACCTTGGATCACTTTGATAACCTAATTTCTTTCTCCTCTCCTCCCTCTTGTGTTTGGCCGATCGGTTCCAAGCCCTCCCCTAGGGTTTCGATTTTCCAATCCCAAGAAACAAGTGTTTGGTTTTAATTGTGATTCAAGAACCTACCTTTTCACATCAAATCGCTATTAGTACGTGTGTACAAGAATGAAGGACAAATGCACTTGTGTTTGTGGAATTCTTGGTGGTCGACTTTTGGTGGGTCGAATTATATAAACCCTAAGTTAGGGTTTTGGGTTTTGTTCCTTGTTCAATTATCGTTTGGTTCTTGATTTGCTAAATGGTACGCACATTCTTATTCGGTTAATTATTTACATATATTATTCCTATTTACTTCCGCTGCATGCTTCGATGATGTTTACATGTTTTATAATTGTTATGATCAGTAAAACCCAACACTTAGTATCAAATTAAAAAGTGGCATTTGAGTTAACTCATGTTAAAGGCTTTAATAGCATATTATGCTATATATAAAAAAAAAATTAAGGTACTTTTTCTATTAAAAAAAGTTGATGAAGTTTGATGTTCTTTGAGACAAACTTATTTTCCTAAGATTAATGTAACTTTCTTTTGAAAAAATAAGCTATTATTAATAAGCTTCTCCGATGTTATTATGCATAACCTTTTAAGCTTAACCAAACAACCCTTTGTTATTTTTATTATTTCTATACAAATGTATTAGTAAAAATAGTAGATATATAGGTTGGTGATATGTGACAAAACGAGGACCACGTACATGTATACCAAGTTACATATATAAATAGATACGTACTATAAAGCATTTTGTTATCATTTATTTGCATATTGGAAATCTAGCTAGCTAGTGGTGCAAAAATGACTCAAACGACACCCGATCACAAGCTCATTGTCTCTGGTTGGGCTGCTCATGATTCAGATGGTGTAATCACACCTTATACCTTCAAAAAAAGGTATTATTTCAAACTATTTTAAGTTTCTTGAATAAATTTTGCATATGAGATTGAAATGTGTTTCTGTTTACTATTTCTAGAGTGAATTGAGCGAATGATGTTTCGATCAAAATATTGTTTTGTGGGATTGATCATACCGATATTCACTTTAGCAAAGATCATTGGGGTATCACAAGATACCCCGTCGTTCCAGGGTAAATATCTTTCTCTTAGTTTCAGTTTTATATCTGATAAGATCTCGTCACTTAATTTATAATAATGTGAAGCCTGTCAAATGCACAACTTGCTACACGAGTTGAGCTCAAGTTTAGTCGCATAAATAGTTAGCTCAGTTAGTTCTGAGGGCATTCGTTGTACTTGGGGATCTAATATCACGTACGTGTTTTATATGTCTTAGATATGAAATAACAGGATTGATAACGGAAATTGGCAGCAATGTCAAAGGGTTCAACATCGGCGATCGAGTCGGTGTTGGATGTATAGGCGCGTCGTGTTTGGAATGTGAATTTTGCAAGGGCTCTCAGGAGAATTACTGTGACCAAGTTCAGTTTACGTACAACGGTATCTTTTGGGATGGTAGCTGAAAGGTTTTATGGATATTTAAATATATGTATGTCCGGATTCGAACTCGAGACTTCGGGATTGCACACATTACGTATGGGAATTGATGTAAATAATTAATATAAATAGAACGTTATTATTATTAATTATTAGTCGCGAAATAAAAACATAACGAGAGTTAAATAATTAACGAGGTTTAGCTAACGGTCGTTAAATATAAACTATAAGGACTAGAGATGAAATTACAAAGTCGGGAAAGTTCTAGAATCCCCTTGGGATGCTTTGGCCGATCGGTTTGGGTTTCCAAACCCTAACCCACACAAACTTGGTCACCAAGTTAAGTTACCTATAAATACAAACCCTTGTATTCATTCATAACTTAATCTTGGATTACCAATAACCTAATTTCTCCTCTCCTCTCCTCCTTCTTTGTTTGGCCGATCGGTTCCACCCTCACCATAAGGGTTTCGATTTTCCAAGCTAAAGAAACAAGTATTGGGTTTTATTTGTGATTCAAGGAACTAGCTTTTCCACATCAAATCGCTATTAGTACGTGTGTACAAGAACGAAGAACAAGCACACTTGAGCTTGTGAATCCTTGGTGGTCGACTTTTGTTTGGGTCGAATATATAAACCCTAAAGTTAGGGTTTTGGGTTTTTGGTTCTTGTTTAATCATCGTTTGATTATTGAATTGCTAAAAGGTACGCACTTTCTTGTTCGGTTAATTACTTACATATATTATTTCTATTTACTTCATTTGCATGCTTTGATGATGTTATTTGATTTTATATAATTGTTATGAGTATTAAATCCCAACATTGGCATCACGAGCCGTTAATATGATGTAATTAATTACCGAAACACATAAAATTGAATCTTTATGATTATATGCATGCTTTTTATGGTTTCTAGGGTTTTGAATTGGAAACCCTAATTTTTTTTAATAGGGTCGATTACCCTTTAATTATTTAATTAGGTTTTAATTTTGTAAAACTTGTAGAAACCCTAGGATTGCAAGCTAATTTTATGTAGTTAATTAATGAATAATTGTTATGTGCCATGTAATATGCGTATCTTGGGTGATGATTGTTATGCGGAATCCATGGTGGAACATGCATGTTTTGCCATAGAGTATTGTTATGCTATAAATTGTTTAGTTGATACACACATGTTTTATTTATTTAATAATTATTGAATTGGGAAAGACCTCAATTATAACTAATAAAAATTCGTTACGTGCTAATTGGTATATTATTAACTTTGGCTTACGCAATCGACAATGTGGCTCATCTACCTTGTAGTTGAAAGCCCTAGTTAATGTATGCATTTATTTACGCCTAGAATTGTTTATTAGAGTTTATTGAAATAATTATGCATGTGGCTAATTGTTTTTACATATGTTAAATTATTTAGTTATATGTTTATATTATTTGAGTGTGTTTAATTTTTATTAAAATGCTTTTTTGTTTATATATTGTTTTGACATGTTAGTAAGCAAAAAGGGTTTTTATGAATAGAAAATTAAATGGACTAAATAATGGCGAAACTGATTTGTTATCTAAGAATTATTCTTGAACTTTTAATCGATTGATGCGATTGTACTAAATGGTTAGAACGGCTCACCCACTAGAACAAACTATAAAGGGGTTAATTAAGAAGTGTCTTGCATCACGAAAGGATGTCTAAGGTTATGCTTTGCTTACGGTCCTCTGCCCTTTGTGAGTTCGATTGGAGCTACCTAGTATAACCATTCAATGTACGAAGCATCTTAGTGCAAAGTTGTAAGTTTCTCAACACATCGATTAAAACTTTGTAGAATTAAATCTTAGCAATTAAAATCTCATGTAAGTTTTTTGAAAATTTTATGCTATAAAGTTGTATGCATGCTTCTTTATACATAAGTTTTGATTACGCGTCAAAAATTGTACCCTTTAAATTTAAGTTTATGCCATCTAATGATATGAAACACTTGAAGTTGTAATTTAGTTATGTGAGACCTTGATCTAGATTACAATAACGAGGTGAATTATTTTGTTGTGTGAGACATCAGCTTTATGATTTACAGTTTCTAAATTAGACAACTTAATTAAGTTAGTTAGTGAGACCTATGACTTAAGGCATAAGATGGGATGAAACATGCTTACGTTTTGCATTAATTGTTTTGGCAAAATTGTAAATCCCATAATTTTTGGAATTGAAAACTTGTTTGTCAATTATCGTTTTTCAACGATTACCTATTATATACTTTCACCACTAGCAGATCAACTGATGTGGTGAAACTATGATAATGAGGATCCAAAATTCAAGGAAAATTCTATGGTTAATATGAATATTGACCAAATGGTATTTTATTTTCTTGAATGTTTACTTATCGAAAGTACTAACTTTTGAACTTTTATTTCTGTAGAAATGGCTCAAGCTGAATCTCCTGCACTAGCCTCGTCGTTCAAATCTATGTTTGATCGAGAGAATTATTTGTGCGAATTTCAATGATTAGTATCGGCAACTCAGAATTGTCTTGAGGGTTGCCAAAAGACTCAATTATTTGACTACGCCTTGTCCTCCTGAACCTGCAGGTGATGCTCTGCTGAAGCCGCGGTACGTATGGCAATCTGAGTATGAAACGTATAATGAGGTCGCCTGCATTATGCTCGGGAGTATGAATCCAAACTTGCAAAAGCAGTTTGAAAATTACTTCCCTAATCTCATGCTTGAAGAATTGCAAAGGTTGTTTGAAAAGCACATGTGATGTAAGAACGTGTATGATTTGATAGATGCTCTTCATAGTTGCAAGCAAGGAGAAGGAAACACATAGCGCCTTGCACGGAAATGATGAGTTACATGGACCAGGTAGGCGTCTTAACTATGTTTACCCCAATGACATACAAATTGGCCTTATCAACAGATCCCTTAACAAGGAGTTTGATGGTTTCGAGCGCAATTATAATATGCATTGCACGGGGAAGACAATGGTGAGGTACATGCAATGCTCATTGATTACGAAAAGGTTTGCCCAAGAAGGCCCTACACTGCGGTTTTGACCATCTAGAAGGGTAGGATTTCTAAGCCTAATAAGCCGCTAGCGAACAAGAAAGGGAAAGGTAAGGGTAAAGTTGATAAGGAAAACAAGTTATGACTTATCAGGCAAGAACCCAAGAAGTACCCTCCCAAAAGCGTGAGAATCCGAAGAAGGATATGGTTTGTCATCCTTTGCACCGAGGTTGGACCTGGAAGAGGAATTGTCCACTTGTACCTTGATGAGTTACGCAATAAGAGGTATAAAAATCATGCACTGTGGCGGTACTTGAGTACTCTTTTGATGATAGAATTATTTGCTTTTCCTTATAAAATAAATTCACGGGTATATGATCTTGGATGTGGTATTCATATTTGTAATACACTGCAGGGACTTAGAGGAGCAAGGAAGCTTGCCTATGGACAGCAATACACCGTGGGTAATGGAGCACATGCAGTCGTTGATGCTATAGGCACGTTTGATTTAGTTTTACCTTGGTTTAGTCTTGTCATTAAGCGATTGTCATTACGCACCTTCTATTGTTAGGGGTGTCGTTTAATTTCCTTGTTAAATGATATTGGTTTCGTTCATGCATTTCTTGATTATGGAATTTCGGTTTCTTTAAATGGTGTTTTTTACTTTAATGTTATTCGAGTAAATGGTGTGTTTGAAATTGATTTGCATGATAATGTGATTGATAGAAATAATTCTGTTTTTAGCATCAATAATAAAAGAATCAAAAGTGATTTGGATTCTTCATTTCTTTGGCATTGTAGACTTGCTCATATAGGCAAGAAATGCATGCAACAGCTTTACAACGATGGGCTTTGCAAGACATCAATGATGAATCATTTGATAAATACGAATCTTGCATATCTGGGAAGATGACCAAGAAACCTTTACAAATAGTTTAGAAAGGGCTTCTGATCTTCTTGGTGTGATACATCTTGGCGTATGTGGACCACTAAGACATGTGTCAAGAAAGGGTGCTAGCTACTTCTTAACCTTCTTGATGATTTGGTCGTTATGGTTATGTTTATTTACTTAAACATAAACATGAAGTCTTTGAAACATTTAATGTTTTAAAAGTGAAGTAGAACTGCAACTAGGAAAGAAGATTAAAGCTCTTCGATCCGATAGAGCTGGTGAATATTTAAGCCAAGAGTTTAAAGATTATCTAGTTGAGTGTGGTATCGTCCAGCAACTCACATCTCCATATACTCCACAACAAAATGGTGTATCGGAGAGAAGGAATCGTACATTTCTAGACATGGTGCGATCGATGTTTAATCTTACAACTCTTCCCTTATCCTTTTGGGATTATGCTTTAGAAAGCTGATGTTAGCATATTGAATATGGTTCCAACTAAGAAGGTTGATAAGACTCCTTATGAAGTGTGGTATGGGAAAGCTCCCAACGTGTCTTACTTAAAGGTGCGGGGTTGTGAGGCGTTTGTTAAGCGTGACTCTGTGATAAGCTGCAACCTAGATCTGTTAAGTGTATCTTAGTAGGATACCCAAAGGAAACTATGGGTTACTACTTTTACTTTCCATCTCAAAACAAAGTAATTGTTGCTAGGTATGGAGACTTTCTTGAAAATGATCTCATATCTCATGAATTGGTGGAGAGTTTATGATCACGGAAGATGATCTAGAAGATACAACACCTTCTGAAAACACTAGCCAACCTCAAGTAGAACCTAAAAGTGCTCAGGTTCCACGAAGTTGAAGTGGTTCCCATTCGTAGATCCGCAGGGACTACTGCGTGCACTGAGTGTCTATGTCTTAACGTAGAAGCTGAGGAAAATATGTTAGGGGATCTTGGTGAACTTGCTAACTATAAAGCTGCCATGATGAGTCCTGAAAAAAAAATGGCGAGTTGCAATGAATGGGGAAATGCAATCCATGAAAGATAACGAAGTCTGGATAGAGGTTGACTTACCTCCAAATGCTAAGGTAGTTTGAAGTAAGTGGCTCTTTAAGATAAAGACTGACATGGATGGCAATGCACACACCTATAAAGCTCGTCTTGTAGCCCAAGGGTATAATCAAACCTATGGGGTAGACTACGAGGAGACATTTTCTCTGGCAGACATTAGAGCTATTCGGATTCTTATAGCCATAGCTGCGTACTATGACTATGAGATATGGCAAATGGATGTAAAAACTGCCTTCTTAAATGGTTGCCTAGATGAGGACATCTATATGGCGCAGCCTGAAGGGTTTGTGAATCCAAAGTATCCGAAGCGTGTATGCAAACTTCAAAGATCCGTTTATGGGTTGAAGCAAGGATCAAGGCAATGGAACAAGAAGTTTGATGAAGAAACCAAGAAATTTGGTTTCACTCAAAATCTTGATGAGCCATGTGTGTATCACAAAGCTAGTGGGAGTAATGTTATTTTCCTTGTCTTATATGTCGATGACATATTGATCATGGAAAAAGACATTCCAAGTATGAAAGATGTAAAGTCTTATCTTGGAGAGTGCTTTTCTATGAAGGACTTAGGGAAGCAGGCATTTATTCGGGAATCAAGATCTACCGAGATAGATCAAGGCGGTTGATTGGACTAAGCCAAAATGCTTACATTGATAAAATATTGAAGAGATTCAGTATGCAAAATTCCAAGAAAGGATATTTGCCGATGCAAGTTGAACATGGCTTAAGTAATAAACTATGCGCGTCAACACCTGAAGAGGTGGCATACATGAATAAAGTTCCTTATGCTTCGACTGTAGGATCTATCATGTATGCTGTAAGATGTACAAGGCCTGATGTGGCGTTTGCACAAAATATCACCAGTCGGTATCAACAGAACCAGTGTTCACACGGCAATTGTTAAGAACATTCTTAAGTATCTAAGGGCTACTAAAGAAATGTTTCTAGTGTATAGAAATCGGATGCGAACTTGATGTTACAGGTTTTGCGATGCGTCTTTCCAAACTGATAAAGATGACGAAGTCTCAAATGGTTATGTCTTTGTCATTAATGGAGGAGCAGTTATTTGGAAGAGCAAGAAGCAAACAACGGTTGCGATGTCTATTACAGTGAGTACATAGTACTGCTTGAAGCTGCGATGGAAGATGTTTGGATTAGGAAATTCATTTGGGACTCGGGTAATGCCCTCAATCAAATTACCTTTAAATGTGTATTGTGACAACTCTGCTGCAATAACATTTGCCAATGAGCACTGGAGTCATGAAGGCGCAGACATTTTCCTCGTCGATATCACTATGTTAGAGAACAAGTCAACATAGGTGAAATCAATCTACTCAAAGTTCATACAGATGATAATCAGGTGATCCCTTTGAAGCCTTTGCCAAAAGAAAAACTTCTTGACCATCTTGATGGGATAGGACTTCGTTTAGCTAGTAGTTTCATGCAGATCTGTGATTAGTAATTGGATAAAGGATGTTATGAACAAATATTACTTTAATGAAATTAAATAGTTGTTATGTTTTTTTTTTTCATTTTCTTAATATTATATCCTATATTTGCATGTTTAATCCGTGAATAACTTATGTTATTTTAAATAGTCCGTTGTCGATCAATGATGTGGGAATGTCATTGAATTAAGACAAATATGAGTTTTGGTAGAATATAATTTTAAAGTATATTGATGCGTGGGACATACCAGATTCACATGATATTCAATGAATTGAATATAGGACTCATCCCAACTTTACATGATGATACTTTATGGATCTTTGTTATTAAGTATATCATGAAGTGTTTATCCTCAGACTTGAGATACCGGATAACTGATATGAATGTAGTGCATTTGTGTAAGATAGTCTAACGCTATCCGTGACTGGTAGTTATAAGGGCTATTTTCGGAAGTGTTGCAAAGTTCATGAGTTATGTTTGTAGTCAAGAGAATTTGTTCATTTGAATTTGTTTCAAAGCATAATACTATATTTGGGCCCCTCGTAGGGTTGACAAGATGTTTGTATGGCCATACCCAAGATCTATCTGGAATACGTTGAGATGATTTGGTAATCTTGTTCAATCGAATACAACGAGAAAAAGAATATTAACTTATGAAATGACTTGATCCATATTCATAGTTAATGTAGTATTAGTAACAAAAGGATAAGTAAAATGATGAATCATTAAATGGTTTTTCCAGGAGACCAAACTCGATTCGATCTGGGGCATTGGCGTGTAAGCTAGACTAACGATGTCATTACTATATTTAGTAATATCCAAGTGGGAGGTGAAAGGTTTTATGGATATTTAAATATATGTATGTCGGGTTTGAACTTCGAGACTTGAGTTGCACACATTACGTTATGAGAATTGATGTAAATAATTAATATAAATAGAACGTTATTATTATTAATTATTAGTCGCGAAATAAAACATAACGATAGTTAAATAATTAACGAGGTTTAGCTAACGGTCGTTAAATATAAACTATAAGGACTAGAGATGAAATTACAAAGTCGGGAAAGTTCTAGAATCCCCTTGGGATGCTTTGGCCGATCGGTTTGGGTTTCCAAACCCTAACCCACACAAACTTGGTCACCAAGTTAAGTTACCTATAAATACAAACCCTTGTATTCATTCATAACTTAATCTTGGATTACCAATAACCTAATTTCTCCTCTCCTCTCCTCCTTCTTTGTTTGGCCGATCGGTTCCACCCTCACCATAAGGGTTTCGATTTTCCAAGCTAAAGAAACAAGTATTAGGTTTTATTTGTGATTCAAGGAACTAGCTTTTCCACATCAAATCGCTATTAGTACGTGTGTACAAGAACGAAGAACAAGCACACTTGAGCTTGTGAATCCTTGGTGGTCGACTTTTGTTTGGGTCGAATATATAAACCCTAAAGTTAGGGTTTTGGGTTTTTGGTTCTTGTTTAATCATCGTTTGATTCTTGAATTGCTAAAAGGTACGCACTTTCTTGTTCGGTTAATTACTTACATATATTATTCCTATTTACTTCCGCTGCATGCTTTGATTATGTTATTTGATTTATATAATTGTTATGAGTATTAAATCCCAACAATAGCATCAATTATGGTGGATATTCCGTAATGTTGGTTGCCGACCATAGGTGAATTTTAAACTAATATTCATAATCAAATTAAATCCATTGATGTTTTTTTTGAACATCAATCCTTTGATGTTGAACATAATATTGAATTTAGTTCGTACCCATTTCTTTTTTTCCCGATTCACTAATTCTTGTCCGTAAAATACATTTATGAAGTTCTATACGGAGTACTTTTTTTAGTTATGTCAAAAATTTCCATTACATTCGCGAAAGAGACACAGACAACAATGATTAAGTAAATTTTTATTTTCATTGAAGGTACGTAGTTCATGTACCAGAAAGCTTGCCAATGGACGCAGCTGCACCTTTGCTATGTGCAGGGATCACAGTGTACTCACCAATGATCGACAACAAGCTGCATGAATCAAGTGGAAAGCGTATTGGGATTGTTGGGTTAGGTGGTCTTGGACATGTTGGTATCAAATTTGGCAAGGCGTTTGACCATCATGTATCAGTTATTAGCACCTCCCCTTCAAAAGAGAAAGAGGCCAAAGAATGTTTAGGCGCTGACGACTTCATCATCAGCACTGATCCTGAACAAATGATGGTTAGTATTCTATAACTCCATAGCTCAAAAGATGTAAGCACTTAAACAATTAATACAGCTTCTTCTGCAAAAGAATTGAAGAGTGTCAAAACATAATTTTGCAAATGCCAAGTTGACTTTTGCCTGTTTCAGTCAAAGAAGAGGACACTTGATTTTATATTGGACACAGTGTCTGCACAACACTCCCTCGGACCGACACTCGAGCTACTCAAAGTGAATGGAACTTTGGTGCTCTTGGGAGTACCCGACAAGCCTGTTGAGTTGCCTTCTTTCCCTTTGATCCATATTTTGGGTGAGTTTTGGGTGAGTTTAAATATGACTGAAAAACTATTATTTAAATAGAACCATATTTTGGGTGAGTTTTAAAGTTCAACTCCTTTCACTTCTAGCTATTACTTTTAGTTTTAACATTTGAAAAATTATTGGTTAAAGAAAACCAAATTGACATACCTAAATTGGAATTGTCACCCCCACAAATTACGCTGAACATACATAAACATCTAAGTAAATGTAAGCATGAATGTACACGAATTGCATACCTATGTTGTTTTAATCTAGTACAGGCATTAATTTACTTCTAAAAGATTTCAATATTTAGTATATTGATATGTAAATATATAACAGGGAAAAGAGTGGTGAAAGGCAGCATGCTTGGAGGAATGAAAGAAACACAAGAAATGCTGAACTTTTGCGGGAAGCATAACATCACATGTGATATCGAGATAGTTACACCCGGAAAAATCAACGAAGCATTAACTAGATTGGCCAACAAGGATGTCAAGTATCGTTTTGTTATCGACATAGCTGGCAAAAACTCGAGCCTTTAGTCGAGAATATAAGATTGCCTTTAAATCTTGGCGTGTTAAAAATCTGAGCCTTTGATGTTTGTAATGTAACCATGGTGTTAGGTTTATGTGTTTATGCTATGATTACTAAATAAATTCCAAGAATCTTCTATAATTCAGCTTAACAGTCTTATCTGTTACATTGAATGTGTTTAATTTTACTTATAATATCAACATGTTTGTTTTGTACTTGTAGGAAAAACTATGAACTCAAAGCCGCTCCTATTTATGAGCTAAGTTGGAGTGTTACATTATGAGTATATGAGTTAAAACATTCTCTTGAAAATTTAGTGCAATTAAGGAATCATGTCTACAGGTTGTTGGTTTGTGGGAGTTATAAACACACGTAAACGACTAGAAGTGTGTGAGCCTAGGAAGCACGGACACGGCAAAAACCTCGACGTGGCAGTGTCGGACACGTGTCAGACACGGACACGCCTCGGACACGGCTCGGACACGTGTCCGACACGCACGTGCCGTGTCCCACGTGCGGTTTGGGCCGGACACGGATTTGGACACGGCTTGGACACGGATTTGGACACGGATTTGGATTTTATTTTTGAAAAAGAAGGTTTGCGTTTAAGGTTTGAATATTTGTTACCTTTTATCACCTCCGGCGAGATGAAGAGAGACGGATCCGCTGTGGTGGCGGCGGTGACTGGATCTAACGGCGGTGGTCATTAGGTAGCTTGGATCAGTGTGGTGGCGGTGGTTGTTGTTTCTAGTTAAGAGATTCGGCTATGGTTGTTGTAAAATAGTAGAAAGTGAGAGAATGAGATTGGTGCTTTGGTTGTTTGATAAATATTATGGATGGTATTTGAGAGAAAAAAAAGTCGGCTATAATTGTATTTGTGGATGTGAGATGAAGTTTATTAGGTTTAGTGAAAAGAAATAATATATGTAAAATACCTTTCATACCCATTAAAATCTTAAATTACATTTGTAGATCTCTCATTGAGTTCTCATTTTAACAATTTTAAAAAAGTTCTCATTTGATCTCAATTATATATATATATATATATATATATATATATATATATATATATATATATTGAGATCAAGATAATATCAAGTTGGTGATTGGTTGCATGCTATAAAAACAAACATATCTTTCCTCACATGTACGCATGATATATCCCTAACTGAATCCCTAAACCAATCATTAGTTCCCAGCTTAAACCTTTGTCGATTTGCATCAAAGTCGATCAAAGACTTGTTTGGTTTTTCTTGTTCCTAAACTTGTTTTGAATACAAGTGTTTAGGTATTGGTTTATTGATAAATTTTCTACTGGTTCCTAGTTTTGAATAGCAGCAGAAAGTTTAGTTAGTTCCTGTTCGTGGGTCACATCTTGGATAGCAACACAATTTATATATTGGACGTTTCATCCGATATCGGGTAATATTGAATTTGCTAGTTTGGCAAATTACAACAGAAGCAAGCTGGTCTTGATTAGATTTCTGTCTCATGTGATATTCAAGTAGTTCACTTGTTTGAATTGGTTTTAATACGTTCTCGACTAGCTTCAATATCGAACGTATACATTATCGGGTTTGTGTGTGATACTCATTGAGGCATCTATTTTAGGTGCTAAGTTTCGTTTTGGTTTCTCATTCCGTTACTAGAGATCAATTGCCAAGCAAGGTTAGCTTTTCTATAACCCTTTTAATTAATTAATATTCTATTAATTATTTGTTTATTAAATACGTGCTTAACATAATTGCGATAACTAGATCCAATATCCGTGGTTAACTGGTTCTAAAATCCCAACACAGGTCTACATGGAAATGAGATTGAAGGTACGGAGTGTATACCCATTAAGTCATTGAACCTCTCTCACTCAAATAATGGTGTTCAACAAGTTGTTAAGCTCATCAGGGAGTTCTACTCTGAGTGAGTTCTTCATAGTAACTCATCATAAATTTATACTCTTCGGGTGAGTAAGCTCCTTAGCACGTTGTACTCTTTAGCAAGAGATCTCTTCAGCGGGAATGCTCTTCGTGAGCATCTTTGATGAGTAATCGAGTTGTTGAGTGCATGACATGGGTAGAGCTGGTTTGTAACTGCTTTGACCTAATAATAAAAAATTTCATAACTTACTTTTTTTTTTTTTTTTTCGAACAACGAAATTTTATTAAAAACACAAAATGGCTAGCAAGATGCTAGACAAACAAACAACAAGAATAAATAACCCAAAACAAACAATCATACAAAAAAAAACCCCATTGAAAAATAACAACAAGAATAATGACTTAGTTTATTGACGAGTTTTTAATGTTCGTCTCTAATTTGCGGCATTGACATAACATTATTGGTGACACATTTCTATTTTTGTGAGTGATTTAGTAGAATTTATGACTTAAGTTGGAACTTCATTTTTACAGTGTTGCCAGATGCTTCAAGACTTATCCGCTATACATTAAAAAATAAAAAATAAATAAATAAAAAAAAAAAAAATTCCTTACAGCATGTGTGAGAAAAAAAAGATACTAGGCTTTTTCTTTCTTTTGAAGTTAAATTAATTTTAAAGAAAGTGCCTTCCACTCATAAGACCATGCCGGCCATAAGCAAAATACTTGGTTATTAAGTAAAATCCTAGGGTACCCAAATTGGTGTTTGCAAAGTTTATATATTAAAGGCAAATGTGAAATTTTCAGTCCCAAATTGGTGTTTTTCTTTAACATTTTTATCTAGTAGGTATCAGATGCTTTTTTTCCCGCCATAGCAATGGTAATGTCAAGTCTATCCTCAAAGCTTAGTTATACATTTTTTTATTTTATTTTATTTTTTTATTATTATTTTTTTATTTCACTTAAGGCTAAAGGTCAGTCGTCAATATCTATAGCCAGTTTTGTTCAAGATACAAAAGGTAAAAGTTATATATGAGTATATCTGGTGGTACATGATATGGTATACTTTACCTACAATGGAGTCATGATGACAAGAACAAGACTATGACTATCTTTTTGGGGCCATATCTCTTACATTAGTAGTCCAATACTATTGTTACATGAGATGCTATTATATTTAGCATGTTCATTATAAATACCAAATGCATGCACTCCAATTCTCCATATCTTCCGTTAATACTCCTGTTACAAAGACAGTAAGGAAGAAGAAATGAAGTTCATTAATGTACTAAGCATATGCTTACTTGTCACTTTTGTCTTCTCAGTCTCAACATGCTGTACAACTGACAAGCATCGGAAGGTTAGGAGATAGTTTTATAAGTAGTTTGTAAAATCATGCATGTATTGTATGCCCTAAGGATTAGAAACACATTTATAACTCTCATGTTAATTTGTTCAGGCTTATAATGTATACATGGGATCTCTACCAGAAGGTGAATATTCACCTACATTGCATCACTCAGAAATTATTAACCAAGTTATCGATTCCAGGTATATCACTGAACTATAAAATTATATTTGTAATTATTTATTTATTGTGTTAATATCATTGATAAATAAACAGCTTTGCAAGCAAATCATTAATAAGAAGTTATAAAAGAAGCTTCAATGGATTCGCTGCGTATCTTTCTCAAGAAGAGCGGGCAAAGATGGCTAGTAAGTTAATAACTTAATCATGCTAGTTTAATGATTCGGATCAACTCCAATAGGGTGGAAACTGGAAACTGGAAACTACTGATGTGCTACATATCTAAAGCTACTAAGTATTGATGCTCACTTTTTTTTGTCAAACACATCAACAGGTTTCAATGGGGTAGTCTCTGTGTTTCCTAGTAAAACTCTCCAACTTCAGACCACAAGATCGTTGGACTATATGGGGTTCCCAAGTATAGTTGAACGCCGTCCGTATATCGAGAGTGATATAATAGTGGGAGTCATTGACAGAGGAATATCGCCAGAATCAGAAAGCTTTCATGATGACGGATTTGGCCCTGTTCCTAAGAAATGGAAAGGACAGTGCGCAGGTGGCATAAATTTCACCTGTAACAAGTAAGTTTAAATTATAGCTTGATGTATGTAACAGTTGAAGTTATTAGAAACATATTAGTAAAAGAATCTTAGATTTGACTAAATCTATGGGTTTGCAAAAGAAATAAATAAAAAGCAAAACAACTAATTCTTATCATATTTATATGTTCTTTCGTGATTTGAAACTAAAAAGATCTTATATGGTCATGGAACTTAGGAAAATAATTGGAGCTCGTACCTATATTGGCGTTTCTGCTAGAGACCTGCATGGACATGGGAATCATGTTGCATCAATTGCAGCACGGAACAAAGTGAGCGGTGCAAACTATTATGGTCTAGCACAAGGAGTAGCTAGAAGAGGCGTTCCTTCCACAAGAATTGCCGCTTACAAAGCTTGCGAAGAATTTTGTTCCGATATATATTTGTTGGCTGCTTTTGATGATGCAATTGCCGATGGGGTTGACATTATAAACATTTCAATAGCACCGGATGTCCCAGTTGAAATTTCCTATGACCCAATTGCAATTGGTGCTTATCATGCAATGGAGAAAGGTATATTAACAGTGAGTTGTGCTAATGGAACTGGAGTTTTTCTCTTGTCCTGGTGATGCCTTTATACAAGAGCCTCTGTGGAGTCAAGTAAGGGACTTGATCACAGGTAGGGTGTTTGTATTTGAAGGAAATGTAGTCATGATAAGATTTTTCTGCATGGGTGCCTAGTACTAGTGTTACTGTCCTAGTCTAGATGAATTGGTAAACTGAAGGGTGAACTTAGTCTTTGTTCATGCCTGTATGTCTGATGTATGTTCATGATGTATATTCTGTTTTCAGGCTTCATTAAGAGTGGTTGGGCATGTCCTCCATTCTTCTTTTGAATGCTTTGTATGGTTGTTTATATTGGTTGATTTAATACAATTTCACAGTTTACCAAAAAAAAAAAAAAAAGTGATTTGTGCTCACTACTACAAAAATGGACATAGAGCCCGGTTGAAAATGGCTATTAGAGCCCGGTTTTTCATGAGGGACAAAGAGGACTCTAGGAGGAAGTGGCATAGAGCCTGGTTTTAGAAACGGGCTTTATAGTTTGTAATAGAGCCCGGTTGGGAACCTTGCTCTATGTGATTAAAAAATACCATTTTTAAGTATCATAGAGCCTGTTTTACGCTTACAAACATGGCTTAATGAATTTTTTTTTTTTTTTTTAGTTTTTTTAATACTACCTATTTATATTATATTTCCTCCACGTATACAAAACCACAACATAATCAGAAACAAGCACAACCAGCAACAATATTATAACAAAACCATAACCATGAAGGTCACCAAAAGCAATGGATTTAAGATCCAAGATCGATTCTGAGTCCAAGATCGGTTTCTTACCACTAAATTACAGGTCCTATGTCTTCCAAACATACTAAATAACAATAATTAAACATCACAACAACAGTTTCATAATCAATTGTTTTGTTTTTGGGCGAAGGGAAAGGAGATACACAAAAAGACATGACGACATGCCAACCTTTCCTAAACACTAACATGATTGATGATCGAGATGCCACACACTTTGAAATGCGAGTGACAATATCGTCCAACTCCTTAGTAGTAAGCGGCTTCTTGTCATTCCAAGGCATCTATAGAAAAAATAACATCCATAAGCTCTAAGTAAGATAAAACAAAATAAAATCTAGTCGATTATAAAACAATAAGTTTCATATTGTCATATTTAAACCACCAAGGACTAACCGCACTTGTGCCTATTTCCATGTCAATGCACATGTTTGAAAAATGTTTTCTGTGAGGGGCAATGTACACAAATAGCTCTAACAGCTTAGACTTAGATGCATGGTTTGTGTCTACAATTAACAGTTCTTCATTTATTTTTTCGAGAAGCGGTGATGCAAAAGCTACCATTTCTAAAACATGCTATCATGGGTATTGTTGTGTTTGGTCAGTGTTTCAAGATAGCAGATCTCGGCTTGGCTCCTCTAGCAAAAATACCCTACTGGTCGCATCTAAACCACCAAGGACTAACCGCACTTGTGCCTATTTCCATAGTTACCTAGCAGATCTAAGCAAAAATATCCTACTGGATAGCATTTAACTTAGTAGCATGTACAAAGAGACAATAAATATAAGCAAATGCTATACCTTAGACCAAATTCTCAATCACAACTTAACGACAAACATCAACTTGATGGCTCAATGTAAAGAGGCCACATACTAATTAGAACTATCAGATAATAAATATATACATCAAGCAATCTATTATGTCACACTATTATATATTTAACCCAGATACATTAGTGTGAAAAATGTTCCTAATCAATTTTGTGTGATGTTCAGGACTGCTTACTTTGATGTGCTTATAAGGCATGTGACTACCTTTCTTAGTGCTTATTTTCGGTGTAAAATAACATAAGCAAACCAAGACATCTACAATGTCACACTATTCTTTATATAACCAAATGCTTTATATGCTTATTTTACGGTGTTTATAGCTAGAAAGTAAGCTCTGCGTTAGTCTTTTATTTATTTATTTTTACCAACCTCCATTTAAAACTGAAACATATCAGCACAGTTCGTAGATTGTTAAGTCACGAGTTGCCAAAACTATCAAATTAACAGAAAAGAAGCAGCAGATCAAGTTTGATACATACAGCTACCAACTAAATTACGTTAGTTTTCTAAAACAAAACATTATGATCTGCTTGACTACTTGTAACGTAAAACATTATGATCCGTTAACTAGTAACTCCCTGATTCAAGGTTGATGGCCTAAACTTATTAATGTTTCCTTACTTCCGCAAACCGCGAAAATGGAGATCGAATCAAAGCACATTAATCATAAATGTGAGATCTAAGCATTATATCAAATCAGTTTCAGTTGGGAAATGAAAAATAAAAATAAATTAAAAAAAAAAATTAAAAAAACATAGAAAACAAGACTTAATTTGCAGTCGCATTTGTTTCGGTATTCAACCTACTAGCCTAATGTCTAACGTATCAATAACTAATCAGACTAGATGAACCAGCCAACTCACAAGACCAATTTTCCTCAAGAACATGTAAAAGTACATATACCCACATACTGAGACTCAATTTCCAACTTTTCGAACAAAACTATATGGCAAACAAAATTTTCACAGAGAAAAAACAATGTACTCAGCTATAAGAACGGTTTTAAAAGTTACTTACTGTCTTGGGAAATGAGTGTTGTTGATGGGTTACAAACTGATGCATCCACTTCATAACATAGTAGCCGCACTCCCAATAATGAGTTTGTTGGTCACACTAAAAAGGCAGTAGCCATTTTATAAGCATTAAACAAAAGAAATTAAAAAAAAATAATATACATGTAAAGAATGAGACGATTTACCTCAACGAGATTCCATTTCATATTACCAAAATACTGAAAGAAATTAAAGAATGGTAGAGTTGTTAACCTTTATAAATATAAATGTGAATTATACATTAACGCAAAAAGTTCCTACTTCTGCACAACATTGGTGAATTCGAAGCTATCCTCGTTCTTTCCTTCCATATCAGAATCCAAAATGAACCCAATGTTTTGTTGAGGTACAAGTATGAATAGACTCCAGTGTTTACTGATGATATGTGACCTTTTAGTATAAATAATTTACATAATGTCATAAAGCAATGAAATATAGTGTTGCATATCGTACCTTTCAACGTATGGTGCAAGAAAAAACAATTTATGATGGCTTGGGTCCATCGCTTGCAATAAGTAGTCTTTAACAAGCAAACCGTCAAACATACATACAGAGTCTTGAATTGTATATGGGTTCAGGAAACCACATTTGTTGATGCGTTTTCACCTTCTGCAAAATCCTATGGATGGACCTAGAAACATGACAATATATAAAATGTAAAATGACAAAATATTCCAACTCATCAAATAAGATATGGTAAACGCATGTGTACTTACGTTGCAAACAAAGTTATAATAGAAGGGTTAAGCCATCCATTCGTGAAAAGCATCATAAGATCCTGGGGGGAAACTGAAATTTGTAAGGACGCTGATTTTCCAAAAACACGAGGCTCCACATTAACATACATAGGACGAGTAGGATCTGGGTTGCGCATCAAACATTCATAGGCACTTCGAACACATGTTGTTTTATGTATCTGACCACGATAGCTGTTCATTTTCTTAATTAGCTCTTTTTTTTCCTTGCTAGCCTGCACAACAACAAGTACATTAGTATTCGTATCTACCTGATTGATAATCCAAACTCAAGTTAACTAGTCTCATTTAATTACAGGTGCAACTATTCATTTGATCGGTCAAGAAGATTTTTAAGAAAAAACAAGTTGTGGTTCAGTTCTAACACAGAGTAAAGGTCACTTAAATATGCATGACTAGATGTTTTGGAATAATCAATCGACATACATGAATGTACTAGCTTTCCACTGTGGATGAACCTTGTTCATATATGAAAATATTTGGTTTTCATTATTATTTAAAGAAAATACTACCTATCATATACTGAACAAGTGTACAGCGTACCGAATTGAGTGGGCTTGCACCTTTGGTCGCACTCTTGGTTGCCGTAGCTGCTCCTATATGGTTGGATGGTCCTTCTTGTCTAGAAAAAGTTGGTGATGTTTGTTTTCGGGTGGAAGATTCTTTATTTGCTGCTAAAATTTGCTTGGTTGCAGTTTGGTTGGAGGTATTTGCTGCCATAATTTGCTTGGTTCCAGTTTGGGTGGAGATACTTGCTGCCACAATTTCCTTGTTTCCTGTTTGGTTGGAGGCCTAATAACAAAGTATAATTATTATAGTGACTAAATGTTACTACAATATTATAAGTGAATCATATGTAGATCAGTTTACCTTAGTGAGTTCAATATACTTCTAGGGCCATTGAATAAAACTAAGCACGGTTTGTCCTAATTTACTAAACTCTTCGGTTGTGACTGGAAGAATGTAGTCCTTGTAATCAGCTTCAACGTTGTCTACATGCCCCTTCGCATGCCCTTGTAGCACTGACTTTCCATGTACTTGCTTAGCCGGATACACCATCCCTATAGCACAAAGAATCTTCTTGGTCCCGTAGGGGAGAAACAATTGGCGTTTGCTAGCCTCCTACAAAACATATATTATTATATGATACACTTGCAATGAAAAAATATTAACAACAATCGAGTACATGCATAATTATTCAAAATTCTATTAATTTATGATAAATTGATATATTCCAAAACTTCAGGCATAAATCTTCTAACTTGACATCAAATGTCATCATGTATAAACTTGGGATGGTGCATTATTCCCATATAGTATTACAAAGAAATTTGGAGCATTATCAGTGAAATATCAAATTTTTATGAGAACTGACTAAATGACTTCATTATAAGACTTATAAGGTACAAAAGAAATGCAACACTTTATAGTGAATTCTGAATACTAAGGATCTAATAACCAATTGCAATAAAAAGGCTAAAAAATAGCAAGTGGAAGTGATTCTGATGTTAGAAGATCACTATAAAGATAGACTATATACATTTCTTAATCATTATACAAATCATAATTAATAACAATACTAAATTTATCGCTTATCGAAACTTCAAGTCGTAATAATCATACAACACATCAGATTCATTAAGAAAAAAACTTCCAAGTGAATAGAGTAACTACATGTACCTGTATATTGTCCAATACATCAAAGTTTGACGCCGAGTCAAAATTCTCATTAGCGGGCTCTCGGTGTAACACCCCAACCCGGCAAGGGTAGAAGTATTACATTCTGGTGTCATATCAGAACATACAACTAAAAATTTTCAAAACGGAAACCTTACAAAATGAAATACTAGGTCATATAAACAAATGACTTACAAAGAAGATTACAAAATCCAAAATATCAAAATGAAATGAAAATCCAAACAATGGCTCTTCAAAATAAGTCCCAAAATAATAAGGTAACTAGGGTCGGTCCACTCAGATAATCCAACTCTCGGCCCATCAAAGCTCATCTTCCAACCTAAGACCTGCCGCAGGAAAAGAAATGCGGCTGAGCTTAAAAAGCCCAGTGAACAGATATAACACAACAAAAGCTAAAAAAAAATCAGAAATACGAAATGAAACAAAGGAGCCAATAACAAGGTCACAACGAAATAAGAACAATGAGTCAAAGAGGAACCTGCAGAATACAATAATAACGGATATCCAGAAGGAACAGATAACAGAGGAGGACAAAGCACATAACACATTGATGACATATACATAAGCACATCAAAATAATCAGGCATACAATAAATCAGGAAATCAGAGTACCTATAAGCCAAACGGAAGTCCAAAAGCTAGCGAAAGCAACTAACTAGAAAGTGAGCATGGCAATCACACAAGTCAAGTAACCCACAGTTAATAACGTCACAAGTATCGCAACAGCATAATTACTATCAGCAGTCAAACAAGGTAGCCACACGTATCAAGTTAAGAACATAGCAGGGCAATCAACCAAGTTAATAAGCCAGACCACAAAAGTTGAACCATTTACCCAATCAAACCGTAGCATAAACAGAAATGTACATATGGCAGATCAACAATAAGCAGATAAGGATACGAACGGATAGTCATTGTACACGAAATTAACCGAATGAAGTATACAATATAAATGGATTAACAATCGATTGCACACTAGCATGGTTACCAGCCAAATCAAAGAGTCACATATGATGATAAGCGGTTGGTCAGTTATTAGCATGACAATAGGTGAATCAGACAATCACATATTGATCATATAGGAGCAGGGCAAACGATAGCCACATAAAACATGTAAAAGCATAATCAAATTCAATAATCATATCATAACCCGGTACGTGAATGGAACGATAATCTGAAGTAACGTAATAAGAGTATGACAAATCAATGCAATGGAATATATATCATGGTAGTAGAGTGAGTCACATAAGGGTACTGGGTAAAGGATAATCAATACAGAATATGGTGAGCTGGGAAATACAGAAGGTAGAATATAGGTATGTCAATAGTGTAAGGTTTGTCAGAAATTCATCCCGAGCCAACAATACAATACAATACAATCAATAGTGGCATTAGCGAGCCCAATATCAATAGTAGCCATTGTATTGAAGGGTGACCTCGGAATACCAATACGATAGGAGGGGAGACCTCAGTAACAAATGGAGTAGCTAGCTCCCAGACTGTGAGGGGGTGTATTGCACACATGCACCGCATCACCAATACAATATCAATATCAACATCAATCCAATACAATACAAATCTAGGATGCATCCATACGCCCCTGCAGAACAATAGTAGCCATAACAATAACAATAAAGCGCACATAATCAATACAATATAGGGACGGTGTGGAGCATCACTCAACCACACTAGAGTCATGCCATTGGTGCATCAATGACACGGCCATGTTACCTTCATGGCTAGGATAACAATATTTGGCTCGGGTATCAATCTGAATGGTCAGACAAAAGTTCCAAGTGTAGCAATGTATATGTCTTCATAAGCAAAGGTGCAATATCAATAGTTCATAATTCAGAGATTCATAACAATAGTTGAATATCAATGTCCAATAGCAATATTTCAATATCAAAGGTTCAATAGCACAGGTCAATAGCAATAGTTAAGTAGCAAAGGTTCAGTAACAATGGGTTCAATAACGAAAGTTCAGTAACAGTGGTGCATTAACAGAGAGGTCAATAACAAAGCAAAGATTCAATAGCAATGGTTCAATAGCAAAGGTCAATAGCAAAGGATTAATAGCAAAGGGATCGATATCAAAGGTTCAATATCAGAGGGTCAATAGCAATGAAATATCATAAGCGAACAATTTCAAGGGATCAGAAAATCATGAGAAACCCCTACTGAAAAGGGATAGAATATATGTACCTTATTCGAAGCAAGCAAAATAGAAAGTAAGGTCACACGATGAGTCAATCCTGCTGCCCGGAACCTATGAATTAGATAACACTTATTAAGATCGGATTACTCATTTTAGACGGCTTTCCATTTTTAGCAGGTTTCCACTTTTAGTAACTTTCCATTATAGGTAACTTTACGAATTACAATGACAATTTATTAAGCTTAAAGCTTAATATTACCAATATCATAGTTTAGAGTTGATTGTGCCAATTTTCCAAAGATTAGGGTCTAATATGACCAGTTATAAAAGTAAAAGGTTTGCATGCGAAAATATCAAAGTTTCAAGGTCTAAAATGAAAATAAGTATATATTAATCAAATGTAATTAGTTTTTTCAAATTTTCTTCTACGCATTACATTACATTTTACGTATCCATGTTTCGATCCATTTTCAAGGTCGCTCGCGGTTCAAATGGCTAACCTTTACGACCAATTAATCATATCTTTCGACTAACACACGACTCACTTATCCCGACATGCTTTCAAAATACAAAATGACCAACCGTTTTTTCCGCAATCACCTTTAAACTTACCCCCCCAAAAGACGTTACATGCATGGACCATACTTGCTATCACTTGAAAATAAAAACATGCAATATATAATTGTGTGCGTGCATAAATTCATGACCAAGTACATGCATCTTGACTCTACTTCCAAAACAGTTTACAAAGACATCTCATAATATTGCAACTCACACAGACGACACAAGACTTAGGCTATGATATACATGTGTTTTAATATTCCATTTTAGCGTGACAAACTCAAAGAAATGTGCATATCAAGAGGTTTAGAACAGATTCAATACTAGTTATTTTGTGCACTCTTTTATTCGACAAGGGTAAGAGGTATCTCCACCAATATCCCACATCTTCAAGTCATCATCGGGAGCCCTAGATAAAAGTCGGAGATTATTGTGTACGTAAGCCAAGTCTTGAGCCCGACTAGTAGTCAATCTGTTCCTCCTAAGAGAGTGAATAAATGCGTAGGTGCTCCAATTACGCTCAGCACATGAAGGGTTTTGGATCATCCCTGGACGTTCTTGTTAGTTGGAGAGATTAGGAATATGAATCGTTAATTAGAAACTTACAAATAATACCCCTGGACTGCTGGAAACTTTTAAAAAACGTCCCCAAAAAACAGAAACGCTTCAAGAAACGTCCCTTGACTTGTCGAGGCGGTCAATGACGTCCCCAAACTTTGGGAAACGGCCAGGAAACGTCCCCCTGCCGTCCCCGATGGCGTTTCCGTCCCCATTGCGTTTCTGGTACGGGGTACTCCACCCTTTTGGCGTTTCCGTGCAACAGAGCTCATACCATGATTTTATGTGACAAACCATTTATTCATTTGACAAGTTCTTAACGTGAGCGTGAAATCGAAAAGGGAAGGTCCAAAACAAGAGCATATGGGTCGACACATGTTTAACCGTTTAAGATTTTACGTAGCCATGTTACTCGATTTTACTTAGCCTTATTTACCATTTTATGTGACATGTTAACATATACATATGCGCAGGGAAGACAAGAACCCTCGACACAATTCAGGAAACAAGGAAGAAAAGATGATGTCGTGATACCTCGTGGCATGAAAGAGATGAAGGAACAAGACCTAAACGAAACAAAGCTAACACCCTTTATGTCCTAGCAACTCTCACGATCAGTAACAAATCCAAAACCCATGACAAAACAAGCAGCCCTTCGAACCAACTACCCAAGATCGCAGCAGTCTCGCGGAGCCTACGAACCCCTCCTTGAGCCTTCTTGATGTCGACAGAAAATGGGCAAGAAAAGGTTTGCTGTCACAATTTTAGATTAGCGTTTTATTGTTTGTGTAATTTATTTTTGAATGATGAAATGTAGTTACCAATGAGGAGATATTCTAGGATTAAATGGGAATTATGAGGAGATAATGGAAGGGATATGGACGTTTCATATGACCAAATAAAAAAAAAAAAAAGGTGGGGGCATATATTTGGGTTAAATTATAGGGAGATAATGACCAATTTAATGCAAATTAGTTTACCTTAATTACAATGATGTAAGTTTTATTTGGTTAAATGTTCCTTTGTAATGTGTACATGCCAATAATTCAAGCAACTTCTTATAATGTGTGATTTAATTTATTTTGTAGACATAAGTGTAAATAAATTTTATTCCTTTGCATAAATCATCTATAAGTTAAGTATAATTAACGAGCTTGACGATTATTTTCATGTATTTCACAATTATTAAACTTGAGGGCAAGTTAGTCATTTAACTCGTTTACGATTTTTAGGGTTTTACACTCGGGGTTTTCATTCGCTTGCTTGGACTTCATCTCGCTTATTGCTCTTGCAGGATCCTTATCAAATTCAGCTTTCATTTATGCTCGTGCTTCCGTTATTTTTTCGTTCACAATCGCTGTTACCTCTTGCCTTTCACGATACCTTCTCTTCTTTGCAACATATCCCTCAATACCTTTTTTAAACCCCACAAGATGTCCTACCCCTAGTACCGACCACGTGCTCGGTCCTACCAACAGTAATCGTGGATCTACACCATCTTCAACTTCTGAACTGTTTAATAATTGTGTATGTGCCTCAATCTTTAATTTTATGCAAGTAATACAATACTGAGAAGTCAGAAACAATTAACACGTAACAACTATTGAGAATAAAGTTTGAAGCTAGCAATGTCTTACCAATTGGTCCGCAATAACTTGCATTTCAGGCGCTAACATCAATCCTTTTACTTTGTCGTGTACTCTCCTTGCCAAACAATAATGTCTCCCACGACGGTCGGGTATCTTATGGACATCTGTGCAAAGATCTTCAGAAGCTCTTGCTTTTTCCCATTTATCTATGTTTCCACGATATCCTTTTGGGCCCACCCGTGGAGGATTTTTTCTTGAGTTTGGCCCATTCCCTCCCTTTTTCATGTTTCGCCTTCACTAGTACAAAAACGGGATTTGGTCACGCATGGTCGAAATTGAACGGCCACACATTCGCATATTTGTGTGGCTGAAGGTACGAAAATTCACAACATTTACTAATTAGTCACACATGAAAATTTTGATTGTGTGACCATTACAACTGTATCGCCACACAATTGAACATTGTGTGGCTAAAGGTATCTGGTATATTTTATTTCAGATCATTTAGCCACATATGAATTTGGAACGCGTGACAAATACAAGTAACCTGATGATCGCTAGTCACATGAAGTAATTATTTGTGTGTCTAAATCATAGAGTCAAGTTTTGTCACACATTATTTAAGGGTGGCTGATATGTTTTTCCAACTCTTTAGCCACATCTGAAATTGGAACAAGTGACAAATGAAAAGTAAGGTTGAAGCATTAGTCACGATATACATATAAACAGTGACAAATATATGTCACACACTTGAACACTGTGACCAAAAGCCATATATGGTCACACTAAATGTTTTGTCACACATTCGTTAAGTGTAGCCAAAATCCGGTACATATGTTCACGTAAGTTAATATGTGTGTTTAAAGTTTAGTTTGTGTTAGCTTACCAAAAGCTAATCTATAAAGTCACATTTGCTACTAACACCGTGACCAAATGCCATATATGGTCACGCTAAACGTTTGTCACACATATTATTTAAGTGTAGCCAAAATCCAGTACATATGGTCACGTAACTTAATATGTGGCCATTGGATGATCAATAGTCACTCAAAATACACGTTTCTTCACTTTAAACACCATATGGTCACACTTATTAACACTTTTAGCCACTTTATGGTTAATTGTATGTGACAAAATACCCAAAACAAACATTCTTTGTGTGACTAAATGTTAGAAAAGGCCACACAAACATAAAATTCATGTGGCCATTGGATGATCAATAGTCACACAAAATACACCTTTCTTCACTTGAAACACCATATGGTCACACTTATTAACACTTTTAGCCACTTTATGATTAATTGTATGTGACTAAATACCCAAAACAAACATTCTTTGTGTGACTAAATGTTAGAAAAGGCCACACAAACATAAATTTGATGTGGCCATTGGATGATCAATAGTCACAAAAAATACACGTTTCTTCACTTTAAACACCATATGGTCAAGGTTGTTGCATTTATGCTGTTAATGAAAATGTGGGTTTGTAGGTGATGGCTTTTATAGTCACATTGATATGCACACACAAACACACACATTAACACTTGTGCAACACCACAATTTACTAAACTTGGATAAATCCAAACTAATTATATATATGAAGAACTCTTTAAGGCACGAGTACTTGATTGTTATTGCGGAATCTTAACAACAAGCAAGAAGAACACAAATACTATTTCACTAATAAACTTCTTTTATTAATATTTCTATTCGTTTAAGTACAAGTTCATTTCACTATACTTTAGGGTTCCTTTATACACTTAGGAAAACCTAGTATACAAAACGTGTAGAAGGATATAGATATCTCTTCCTAAGATATCTCTACGCGTACATATGCCTTCCCTAAACTCTAATAAACTATTTTGTTTTCATAAAGCGAACTAACTACGAATACTACGGACTTAACTGTTATACTGCCAGTATTATTTCTGTGAGCTTTTGATTCAATTAACCTCAAAAGTGATAGCATGCATCATCCTTTCTTTCACCCAAAGCTTCTTCTCAAGCATAGCCCCGCAAATCTTGTTTGGAAGTGGATACTCCACTTACGTAAGCATATAAAGAATTGCGGTTTCTAATTCCAAACTGTGCACGACAAGTGTGGAAATATCTCCATCTGATCACTTGTTCTTGACAAACCAGCTTCCACATTTCATCATCAGCATCTGGTGTCTCAAACATGGTCTTCAAGTCACCCCGGAGGACTCTTTCATATTCCTCTTGGTCTCTCGTCACCATGCTTCTCCATCATCGGTGGTACATGGTCTTCAAATCATCCCTGGACAAATCACTCAATAAACCAAGAAAGTTCACATATATAGTGTATGTGTGATTTTCCCTTACAATCGAGTAAACTACCTTTTCCCATTTTGATGATCTGAACCTTTGCAATCTTAGGGGAAGTTCTGAACAGTAGGAATGGAGCCCACGGTAAACTCTTTTGATGACGGTTCATCAACCTTATCCTTCATGTACTCTTCCACTTCCTTCTTAACATTTGTCTTATCCTTTTTCACTCCTTTCTTTCCAGTGGATTTCTTCCTTGTCATATTCAAAACTAGTTGCTTAACCTCAGCTTCCTCCTCTTTCTTCTGATTTTGGCTTATCACCAAGTTTTAGCAACGACCTTTTCTGATCTCTACAATCTTCTGCTTCTTAGCATCCTTTGGTTGAAGATTGTAACCCTTCCTTTTAAGCGTTGAAGCTTCCAAATTTGAATCCATTGGAATTTTTATTTTATTTTGGTACACTACTTTTTCAAATTCTGCTTTTAGTTCATCATTCTTCAATTTCCTTAACTGGCTCAACTTCCAGGTAGGATTCCCTTGACTTTTGATGTAGTGGATCATATAATCCCTTTGCTCAGCTTAGGTCAAGGGTTTTTTCATCCTTTCTCTTTGTGTCTGCTCTCTGAGAAGCCTCTTCTTCTCATTAATTAGCTCAACCATTTTACTTGCATAGTTTTCTCCGCCAATATCAGGAAGGATATCTCTGTTTACTAATAATCTGGCATTTATACTATCCCATTCTTCATCGGTGTAGAATTTGGCATTGCTCAATTTCACTTTCCTTTTCATTTGTTCTTTAGTTAATTGTGGTTCCTCTGCAGACTTCTGCAATCAGCTCATCATCCCTTGTTAGTTCTGCACGTTTAGCTTCTTCAGCCGCATCCTCTGCTTGAATCCTAACAATCTCAGCTAAGCTAGCTTCCTCTTACGTGAGATGCTTTTTGGTCTTCACGGCTCGAAGATTCTTGCACTCTTCCTTTGCCTTCCCTATGCACAAACTCCTCACCAGTACTACCTGGATCACTACCGGGATTAATATGTTCAGTACTTGTATTAACTTCAGCATCAAAGCCAGTATTAAAATCTTCATCAAAAGCAGATTTAATTTCGGACCACCGGACTTATCTTTAGTAAAGTCACCGGACTTATCCACTCCACTAGAACTACGACTTCTTTATCCAGTCTCTTCTTAAAGGATTTCTTGTGACTGAAATTCTTAACAAGATTTTAGCTGCTTCCAATCCTTGAGAACTAATTTGAGTTTCCTCAAAGGATTCCTCACCTTCGAGTCGTAATGTCTATCCCCATCTGTTTGAATTTCCTCAATTTCTTAACTCTTTTGCGAGTAGTCCCAGTGACTTCTTGGTCTTCTTCAATTTTTTCTCCAACTCATCAACCCTTGAAATCAGTTGTGGAACCAGTTGAAGTAGATCTTCCATAGATAAGGCGGGTTCCTGTGCATAGTGGGTGTTGGAGGTTGTGGTTGAGGAATCACTGGTGGTTCTTCCTCATGGAGTGAAGGTGAAGGTGGTGGGGTGTTGTGTCCTCTGTTCAAACTCTGTTTTCTGGTTCAAATGTAGGTTGAGCCTGAGCTTACGATGTAGCAGTAGGAGATGGAACGGATGTAGATGTACCTTCAGGGTGATAGCGAAGGTAACATAGGAGACAAAAGTGGCTTGTGCCCTTTAAAACCCTTTTCATATTACCAAATATCTTTTTAGTGAAAAGGAGAGCAATGTAAGGATGTTTGCTTGCTGTTTCAACATTTAAGATCATTTGCAAAAATCTTGGGTACATCAAAAACTTTTTCTTATTCTTGGAATTAGCAACCATGGCATCAAAAATCATTTTTGAAAAATTGAAGAGTGCGCGGTGGAAGACAGGACCAATGAGAAGCAATATTGCTTCCAAATTCCCATCCACCACTTTTAGAGCTCATACAATGTAAAATATGATGCACAAGGAAACGCCATTGTGGCGTAAAATGACTCTTCAAAAAAGTGAATGTTCCATCAGTTGGATATCCAATATTTTCCAATCGAAAAGAGTCATCATTTAAACATTGAAATCCACGAGGCATCAGCCAATTGAAGCTTGCTACGATTCCTCGGTGATTGAATACTCTAACGTATCAATAGTTGCATTTAACTCTAGTGTCCCATCAGCAATAGTTCTAGCAGATAGCAGTATGCGAAGCTGTTTGACTAGGAATCATATATAGTTGGATTATGAGTAAGGGCATACCTGATATAACTACCCTTTAGAAAGTCCACTATCGCCGAAGCCTGTGCTTTCAGCAGGCTTTTTAAGAAATCCCACTTGATTGTGCTTGTCTACAAACTTTAATTGTGCCATCTTTTATGTTAATTGAAGTATTGGTAGTCGGAGGCAATTAGGGTTTAGTCTTTGGTGAGGAGACTTAATCGAAATAAAAGAATTAAACTTTTAAATATTAGGATAAAGTAATTAAAGGATAAATATGAATTTTAAAAATAAAAATTATCCATATAAATACTTCTGACCACCTAAAATTAGGTAACGGTACTATTTAAACAGTAAAAATCATTTTTTTACTTTTTGCACTACCAGACTAAAGAATGGTCAAACAGACTTAATAATGACATCACGAAATTAACTCTGTACTATAGCACATCAACTAGCACACTTCCATACATCTCCAATCTATGAGAATTTTTGCTTTTCAACATATCCTTAAACAAAATAATATACCTAACAGATTTAACTAATATTAAGTCTTATATTATAAACATAAATCCTTAAAAAAGTACAAAAATCGAATGTCTATATGCTTTAAAAGAGTGAAATATGATAAAGGTAGAGTGTGACAACTTGACCATAACATGGTTCACTTGGACTTTCGTATAACAACACCTCCACGGTCGGTTCGATAGTAGTCAGTTCGTGATTCGTTACCCAAGTCACGTCGATCCACACGTGGCAATATGTTATCATTGTCTTTGGTGAATGGCGGTACTAAATTCCTCATCGGCTTCGTCATACTTATCTTTGTAATTCTTGGGAGGTGTCTTAAACACAATAGACAATTTTTATCTACCTGGTCTTTCACATAAAACACTTGTCGTGCTTGTGCGGCTAATATGAACGGATCAACCTTGTGGCCTAAACTATTGAGTCAACCAATGTATACCCACGAGTAGTATCGCGTTTCACACCACCAGCTTTGTGATTAACCAGTCACATTTGAAAAGAGGAATTTGCATGTAACGGTAATCTAGTTCCCATATCTCTTGTAAAACCCCATAATAATATGCTTTTCTTGTGGTTGCAACTTCTTTAGATATGTGCATATCTAATGCCTCAACACAACCCCATTGTTACGGTAAACTTTGCCTTCATGATCTTTGTCGAAAAAGTATACCCATTGATGTGATGCATGCAGTATTTCACTACGGTGGCGCGTGGTCCATAGGATATCCACCTTACAGTTTCGGATACACTTTCTTTATTGATTTCTAACTCTCTCTAAACCTGAATTTCATTACAAGTATATATTAGCTCAAAAGAATAAGTACACCAATTTTCAGATCAAAATGAGTTGAGAAATAAGGTTTAGAAAGGGTATGTTGAGTAACATAAGATTAATTACTTCTTTGCGTAACCACTTGGCAAAAGATTTCTTGTGCTCATTCTCGAAATGCTATTCGTTTACCGGGTTTCTGCTTTCAAAACTTGCTTGTGTCGTCTGAAACAATGTGTTTGATTATTATATTTGATACATCATTTTCAATGCTGAAATAGACATGTGTTTGTAAGACTTACTCGATATACGGTACAATTTCATCTGTATTATTTATTACATACAAATGTGCTTTCTAAAAGAGTTCATGAAACTTCACTTGATTTGTCGGCCGACAATGTCTTTCCTTCCTCATTTTCATCTGTTTCATGTTTATCGGGTGGGATACCAAGCAGTTTTCATGGATTTATGATATTAAGCTAAAAACTCTATTGTTTCTTCGCAATAGTCTCCTCGGCAATGCATCCTTCGGTCTATTTGTTCCGCTGTAATCCTAATAACCTTCATACATCTTTGAATGGATACATCCACCGAAAGCATATGGGATCGCATAATTTTACCTTCCTAGTTAGGTGCACAGTCAAATGTATCATAATATCAAAGAATGATGGAGGAAAGAACTTCGGAGTAGGCCGTGTCACTACAGTTCGCTTGCATATTATCTACTTCTTGCAATATTATTTCTTTGCAACATATTGATTTAAAGAAAAAGCAAAACACGATAGCATAGCATATGTGTGGGTGGGTGCATGATTGAGCATTGCAATGGGCGAAACTCTTGCATTAGAATGTGATAGTCATGCGATTTTAGGCCAATGAGCTTCCTATCCTTTAGGCTCACCAAACAAGATAAATTTGAACAATAGCCTTGTGGTACCCTGATGTTGTGTAAAGTTTCACAAAAATATCTTTTTCAACATTCGTTAATGTGTAACCTCTTTGGAGGTAGTGTTGTTTGTCTTGTTCTTGCGCAAACAACTCTTGTTTTACCAGCCAGATCCAATCGAGCATTAGGTCCATCTTTCGTCTTTCCTAGAACATGTAGCAAAGTTCCGACGAGACTCTCAGCAACATTCTTTTCTACATGCATAAAATCAATACAATGTGGGCAATTATGCCTCCAATACCGAAGTTTTCAATACCAAATGTTGAATTTCTTCCAATACGCACCGTTTGTCCGTTCTTGGCTTGAACTACCCTCATACATTATATTTGTTTTACCTTTGAATCTTCCCACCTCTGCCTCTCGTATCTTCTTGGTTTTCAGATGCATTATTGTTTGTTCGTTTTCCTTTTCCCCACTTATTTTCAATATGTTGTACCTCGTTGTATATTTGTTCCCTGGTCATTGGATTTGGAGCCGGGAGAAATTCTTGTTGTCCATTAAATGCCTTCCTTTGCCTTACGAGCGGATGGTCATATGGTAGATATCGTCTGTGACCAACATAACTTTGCTTGGATGGCTGAGAAAGTCTAACAAGTTTGTATCTTTCCCACATACTACACAACCTTTGAATCAATGCGTAGGCGGCCACATAATGTGCCAAGTGCAGGGTAATCATTTATTGTCCATAACACAATGTACGTAGATTAAAGTTATCTTTTGTGGATGCATCATATGTATCAACCCATGTGTCGAATAAGGTTTTCGATCATCAACAAACGGTTCTAGAAAAACATCGATATCATTTCGGGTATCGATATTAATACGAAAGCATGATAAACTTTCTTTTCATACACAACCATGGAGGAAGGTTGTATATGATAGTTAAAGCTGGCCATACAACTGTGATGCCTATTTACTGAGTTGACGTCAACCCCATCAGCCGATATTCCTAGCCATAGATTTCTTGGATCTTGGCAATTTTGGAAATTTTTCATCTATGGTGCGCCATGCCTTTGAATCTGCGGGTGGCGTAACACACCACCATCTATTATCCTCCGTGTCGCGTGCCATCTTAAATCTTCTGAAATACTTTCTAGCTTAAATAGTCGTTGCAGTCTTGGTATAATTGGAAAGTACCACATTACCTTCTTTGGAATGTTTTCGTACACTTTATGTGTCTTATCATCCACCTTCCATCTTGATATCCCACAAGTTGACCACATGATCAAATCCTTGTCATCCTTCCATTAAGAAGGCGGTTGTTGATACATACATGTATCTTTTTGTATCCTGATCCCATCAATTTCAAATTTTTTTGGCTTGATAAGTTTTTCCACCATTTAGTTTGTGGCATCTTCTTTAACAATTCTAGTAATTCAAGAAAGAACTTATCGAGCATCCGTACTTACCCTTCAAGTTGAGTAGTTTAACTATTGCGCAGTACTTTGTGAAGTCGGACATCCTCTGCGTAAGAGGCTTCTCCGCTGCGTCTAATAATAATTGTTGAAACTTGACAAGATCATCCTCATCAAAATTATCTTTGTAGCATTAACCATTTCTACTTGTCAAGCATCTGCATCGGAATATATGAAGCAAAATCCGTGTCAACAAACTCTCAAGTAGCGTTAGCATGTGTGTTTCGTACTCATTGATGACTCATCCTTCTCCATGTTTAGTCCAAATTTTAGGTAGCTTAGATCAAACCCATTGTTGAATAAATGAAACTGCACTTTCTCCACTTTATGCTCTATGTGGTTTAAACAATCGCATATAACGACATGGCATTGAAAGATCATTTTTCTTAACTCGTGGGTCGATGTTCCCCATCTTCCGCAAGCTGTGTACTGCATAATCAATAAACGCTGCTACTCCATCAACATAAGATTTGTTGGTCCTATTAGTTCCTATCCAAGACTTGTCCATGTTTATAAATGTGTCCCACTTATCCGAAAGCGTTAATGTTTATAAATGTAGTCCCTACGCAAAACATGTTAAAACGACATGTCCAAGTTATTGAAAATTATAGAAGACAACATCAAACTGCAATTGATGATCTTAAAAGTTAAAAAGACATTCCAAGTAATGAGGATAGCTCAAAGATTGAATGTGGTATTGAATTATGCTAAGAATTGAATAAAGTCTAATGAAACAGTTCCTAAAGGGATGTTTGGGCCAAGGAAAAATAAGAAATTAACTAGCTAAATTATGGTTCCATGTTCATGTGGTAACAAGCTTAACATGGTTTCTTAAATTTTTTTAACCAATTAACTATCTAAATTTAACAAGAAAATGACATAATTTACAAGAGGATATCTCGAAACAAATGTTCAATTAGCTAATAGGCTTAACAGGGTTATTTTATGTGATAAAGCGATGTGTACAAAGGAAGATAACAATACTTACCATGTGATTGATTGGTGGGTCTATGACGGGAGATTTGTGGTGGTGATGGGATTTGTGGTGAGATGAGAGGGAGGTGTGTGCATGGAGGAGGAGAGGAGGAGGAGGAGTTAATGTTTGCAATTAGTTTGGAATGGCCTTGATGCAACTTTGGGGGGAATAAATTTAATTTGTGGGGGGAATTTTAAATTTGCTTAAATTTTTGAAAAGTTTTCATATTAGTTTAAAAATGTTTTTTTTTCTCTTATGATTTAATGATTTTTTTATTTAATTAGTTTAAAAAGTTATTTATTCATAATAAATAAAATAAAATTCAAAAAAATACAATTTTTAATATATATATATATATATATATATATATATATATATATATAATTAGTTTAAAAGGTTATTTATTCATAATAAATAAAATAAAATTCGAAAAATACAATTTTTTATATATATATATATATATATATATATATATATAATTAGTTTAAAAGGTTATTTATTCATAATAAATAAAAATATTATTCCTAGAAAAATACAATTTTTAATATATATATATATATATACTAGTGTCAAAACCCGTCCGATGGACGGGTATGATTTGTGGTTTTTATTTTTAGGTTTTAGTAAAACAAATATATACTAAAAAGTAATTAAAAGTTAAATTAAACAATTTACAACTATAACTGATGTTACCATAATATATATATTATATTTTACTATAGCGAAAGCAGGCGGGTAATCGTAAGGAAGTTTTTCAGAATATTTATTATATATTATATTTTAGGACGGAAGTAGAATTTACTTGTACCCACTGGTACTTAACTAACAAAGTATTCTCATAAATTGCCATCTTGTCAAATGGATATGGACCATAGCGTACGTAAGATTATTAAGTTATGTCGATCCTGGATTCTTAGTAGGGGTGAATCAAAATGCAGTTGTGGTTCTTAATGTCAATGATTAATCTATGTGTGATTTTATTCTATAATGTGGGTACTGATCACTTCCTCTACATCCAAAAATCCACACATCATTGAGTGTAGAAAATGAGCAATTTGATCCAATACAACCCTATACGTTAGCACAAACAAACTATTAACATGGTTTATGGTTACCAGTTCATTGCTAGGATTAAAGAACCAAAAATAGTAGATGAAGATCAAATAATATGTTTTTGGTAGACTGCTTTGATATATACCAATGAGCTATAAATATCATTTAAATACGAAAATGGGCTTTAGCTCAGTCAACCTAATTGTAGTGGCAACCATCTTATACGTTCATCATAGAATCTATAAACCTACGGAAATCATAAAACACAAAATATACATGTAAGTTAAGATCAGAATATACTTGTAAGCTAAGATCAGCTTTCCAATAAATTAACAGAGCTTAGCTTATTAAATGAAGTGTTACTTTCATTTTTTGGAGACTTAGGCATACAACTTTGTTCGTTCATAGTTTTGGAAGTAGAGGTCTTTACTTTAAATTCAATTTAACAGACTTCTTACAGCTCATATAACATTTTATCATTTGCTTCATGAGTTACATGTGCATTATCAAAAACAAAAAAATTAAATGCTTGAGCAGACTTTTTGTAGTGAAAGCAAGGTTTTTAATAATAGTGTACATGCTCTTTTCTTGTTATGATTGATTATTTTAACAAATAAATCTCTTTTCTATAGCTTACAGATATATGAAAAAGATATCTTATTCATATTTACAATACAATATTGTTGACATATATGTTAGACAAACTAATGACTTCTATTAAAGATGACAAATAAAAATACTTATATAAACCAATGTAAAATTCTAAAAATAAGTGTAAAATCTCTTTATCCACAGGCATAAACCATACTTACACATATAATACTTTGCAAATTCAAGACAAAAAAAGAACAAAAACTTAAAACTTGGTTGCGTGTTACGTGTTACAATAAACAGTTTATTCCTCTAAACGCACAACTTCTTCTTCAAGAAGAGAGTACTTCCGAATTCTCAAATGAGAAGCCCTTTAGTGATATCTGTAGCACAATAAATAAAACAAACACGTAAAAGACTTAATAAACTCTAACAAACTATAATAGCAGTAAGACAATAATTATAAAAGCATTCCATACCTATAAGTTTTAAAATAGTTTTAAAAAAAATCAATTCAGTCACTTTTTTTTAACCCAATGAGGCCTCATTAAAACCCAAATCAAAACCATTACAACAAATTCACCAAAAACCACATATATGAAATTATAAACATAAAACTCATGAGAACCATATTACTAAAATCATTCTTCTTATCAGTAATAATTGCATTTTTAGTGGTAACTATTGATACTTCATATTCATTTGTACTTTTAATCAAATTGGTAGCCAATGAAAGTAACTACTGTCATTTGGAATAAGTAAGGGTCGTGGCCAGAGATTTGTGTCAATCAAGTATTTAACTTGTCCAACATATAACTTGAAAGCTAGATTCCAGCCCATATTAAAAATTGACGTGTTGGGTGTATAACAAAAAGAAGGAAAAAAACCATTACCATACACTATAGAACTTAACATTTGCTGGAAATTTGTGTATCGTGTTCTATTAGCCTATTGCAATACTTCTTTTTTGAACAGTGTATGAATTTGTGTGTGGTTCATATAAACAAATATAACACTTTAATAGAAACTTACCTCATTGATTGAAAGAACCTGAGTAAAGGCACATCCATTATAAACTCACCAATTTATTTATTGAATACATTGGAATACAAAATACGTGTAAGTAGATAAATCACCTGTCGAGGTAGTTATTGCGCGTTTACTGTTTGGGCCAACTATTGGTATGCCCGCCTACAGTTTCCAAAGTAACCACTAATTAGTATTACTGGCTACTAATAAAGTAATATGCAAAATTAGTGTAGAAACTATCCTAAAGGAAGGAGAGTATTGTATAGATGCGAAATAAGTAATCTACTAAACAGGTATTCTTTTTTTTTTCTTTTTTTTGGTTTCTAAACATATAATGAGAAACCATTTGGATGCAACAAAGTGGGAAAAAGAGAAAGTTAGAATAAGTATACAATAAATAAAATGCAAGTATAATATGCATATTCCATGAAGGGCAACATAATGTGCTACGACTCATGTCAAGGAAAGTACCTGTAATACCGAGATTGAAGATTGTATGATGAGCTAAAAGTAGGACAAACTTATATCTCACTTTGTATCCTTGTTGTTTTGATGGCCTTTCTTTGTTGGTTTTCTTCAGGTTGCAGTTTATTTGGTGTACCCTTGTATGTATGGCTGTGCCTGGAAGTAAAATTAGATGGAGAAACTGTTTGTACAACACTTTAGGCAGACTCTTGGTCGCCAAAGTACATTGTTGATATACAAATGTATGGTAGTAGATGGAAAGTACAGATTTTAGGTGTTAATACCGCTACGCGAGCACGAAGACTTCGTAGTTCAATGTCATTATATGGCGCAGAAGAGCTTGGCATCCTCAACATTAACATTGTTCAGATCAAGCACATCAAGCATTAAGATCTCATAAAGAGACGACAATGCTACACCTGTAATTGGTGCACCAGTTACATAGCAGGATTGATGTTATGCAATGGATGCTGCCAAGAATATATTTGCCTCTGAAAAGCTTTCAGAGACTGGATGAGAGTGTGCTGATGGCACACTGACCACTCCAAAATGGATGTGACGCGATTACTATCCAAGATCATGTTCCATGCACCCATCTACTATTAGCATGGCTGCAACAACAAACGTGTAGATCCTTTATAATCACTCCCAAAGCGTGCTTCTAACTGTTCAAGCACACCTTATATGCTTTTTCTTACTAATCAATTGTCGCTTGAAAATCCTAAATAAGTATAGATACATAATGTAAGCAAAGTTTTAAGTAATAAGGTACTTACACTGCATCAGGTGCCATTCCAGAATTTCCAGGTTTGTGATCTGGTTCACTACAAAGCCTTACGTTCTTTATTATACCACTGGTTCGTTCTATTAATTTGGAAAATGATGTCAATTTCATCTTTGAAAAGTCCTCTTTGCATGCTGAAATAGGTGTCAGAAAATTCCCCAGCTTCAGTTGGTGAACTGCAGATACAACTTTGACTGAGTGATCGAGTTAATACCTTGGTTTGTGTTCATGTTTCGGTATTGAGTTGTCATCAGTAGCTTGAGGTATTTTTATTAAACTCATACTCTTTACTGCATATATCAAACACACTAATCATTAGTTTCATCAAGATGTCTTTCAATTTTCAATTTAAAACTGATAATCGATACCTCGTATTATTTGTAGCCGAGATTATCAGCTTTTAATGTTTGGATCAATGATTCTGCATCTTATATCAACAAAACTATTCATCAAAACATAAAAAGGCTAACTTGAGAAACTTATAGATGTCACAGGAGTTGTGTCTCCTTTTTTCTAAAAAGAATGTCCTTTTGAATCATCTTAATTTTAATGTAGATAATCAAATGATTTTCCCCAATACACAAACAGCATCCACTTGGCAACTCATAAAGCCTATGTTACTACGCCAAATTATCTTATTCAGATCCTTTAAAATCACTCCCAAAGCGTGCTTCTAACTGTTCAAGCACACCTTATATGCTTTTTCTTACTAATCAATTGTCGCCTGAATAAGTATAGATACATAATGTAAGCAAAGTTTTAAGTAATAAGATACTTACACTGCATCAGGTGCCATTCCAGAATTTCCAGGTTTGTGATCTGGTTCACTACAAAGCCTTACATTCTTTATTGAACCACTGGTTCGTTCTATCAATTTGGAAAATGATGTCAATTTCATCTTTGAAAAGTCCTCTTTGCATGCTGAAATACGTGTCAGAGAATTCCCCATGCCAATAGGTTCAGCGTCAGTTGGTGAACTGCATATACAACTTTGACTGAGTGATCGAGTTAGTACCTTGGTTTGTGTTCATGTTTCGGTATCGAGTTGTCATCTGTATCTTGAGGTATTTATATTAAACTCATACTCTTACTGCATATATTAAACACACTAATCATTAATTTCATCAAGAGGATATATGAAGTTAAATGTAAAAGAATCAATGTGAGTATGCATGTCGATTGGTCGATCATATAATAACTAAATAAACTTAACGGGGTGTAATTCATACAACTATATATGTAAACTTTGGATAGTCACTGAACGTTTGAGATCGACCAGAGTTAATCACATGAAGATTTCATTATATAATACAATGACTATTGGGACTTATAATAATATACGTATAGTCATCTAGAAGCTGCCTGCTTTGATGTTGTTACAATCATCTTCCCTTGTTGTGTTGTTAAAACGTTTACTTTTGGCGTGTGTAGTTTTTTGGTCATACTGGGTGATACATTTTGTCCGGATTCTTCTATAATGTTACTCATTGAAGTAAGATTACATCACGAAAGAGCGGTATGAATAAAGACTTATGACATCTAATGATAATATTAATAAGGTTGTATCATGTAACTGACAGTGATAACACCAACAGATTTATCTTGAATAACTAAGGGCTTATATTAATGTAATGTAGTCAACCGCATTACAGAAGCTTATTAAACAATTAAAAAAACACAGAGCAATAAGCAAATTGTTTGATACAATTGCTTCTGTCACATGTTTGACAGCAACCTAAATGACACTCTCACACTTTTCCATTTCTGCATTATAACTAATACTCATCTCTTAATGCATGTCGTTTACTTAGCAGATAATGTGCCACATGCTTAGCAGCAACCTATATGGCACTCACATACACGCCTTCAGCTCTTGCATCTAAAGGGACAATATACATTAAGAGACCAGTCAATCGTTGTAATCTGCTTATATTTTCCTGCTTCGGGCTCCATGTATCTATTTCGTGTGTGTACAATGATAACTTATTTTTCTTAACTAAACCATGATCGACAGCAGTTGAAAAGGATCTATTGAATAAAGATTTAAAAGAAGAGGCTGTGAAGATCTTAAATAAATATGTAGAGGTAACTTAAGATGAATTGAGTCTACTACATCAGAAGACAAAAGTTAAATGGCTGAGTGAAGGGGACCAAAACACAGCTTATTTTCATGGCCTTTTAAAATCAAGGAAACATAAGAGCCGAATTATGTTTACATACATACAAATAAATATATAAATTTCATACCCATTGACAGTGGAAGAAAGGAAAACCAAATAAGGCCCAATCAAAGACTTGAAAACTGGCAGTGGAATAGCAGCGGCTTCATCAACCACCAAAAGTTCAACTTGTGACAGTTTCTCATGTTCATGAGGTTCTATATACTGCAAGCACACATGTAGTTATGATTGTGAAGACAAAATTAACCAACCAAGCTCCGATGCCAGCCAATAAATTAGCAAAAACCACCATATTGTGTGTGCAGGAAGTTGAAAAATTATGAAAAAAAGGGGAGTTAATAACTATAATATAATTCGCTTAATTTTTCAGAACCTTCAGCTGATTATTGCAACTTAGGTAGACAATAATCAGCAGATAAGTCATTTTTTATAATAACTACAAACCTGAATTGTCTGTCAACGCTGTTTGGTCTGTTTGTGCAAATTTATTCTGATAGTCACCTTTTTGAGCTCTGGATTTGAGTTTTTCACGATATCATAATCATGGTGCTCCTGAATAGAATACATTAACATAATATATGATTATATCTATTTGTAGAAAAAAAAATGAATCAAACACTAAGCTTGTTTGAGCAATTAGAAACTTCACGAAGGTGATTGTAGCAAGAAAAATAAACATCTTTCACCTTGTACCCAGCATATCTAATCCCTTTGACACAAATTCGAACAAAGTTTTGAGGTTTTCTGGGCTAGGGGCAGTCACAATAATATTTGAATACCTACAAATTCATAAGTTGATTAGATTAAAATATTAAAAGGAAAACCAAGAAGCACGTACTTGTCAAAGATTAACAGGTAGACTTGTTACCCTTTAGCAACAGCTCCAGTAATAGCAAGACCAAGCGCAACCGACTTACCACGCCCACGACCAGCAAGCAAAGTCATTGTTTCCACGCAATAGCATCTAAGCAGGATTTCTAAATTTTCAACACTTATCTTAAAACAAAACAGAATCCAATTCATAGATGTATGGCCAAGGACTCTAAATAGAAACTGAATATTAAATATTCAAAACTAAAATTACTTGCACATCTTACATGATATTTGAAGGTGAAACCCTAGTCTGTTACTGTTCTTGTCCACATCTAGTCACACAACCTGAAAAACGCAACAACACATAACACTAACATCAAACATAAGATTAAGAATACTTACCTCACAAATTTTTTAGCATCTTTCTTTGTTGTTATAATCTGATACTTCTGGAAACAAACGATTGGCTTCGTAATGTCCTTATACATCATCCATATTAGATTATAGTACCATGAAGTAAAAGAATAATATTAGGGTTCACATAATGAACGATCATATATACCTTAGCCACCATGATTGGTTGATGAATGTTTTTATGTAGATCGATTAGAAGAAAACATAATATTAGGGTTTTAAGAAAACATGATATTATGAACATTGAATTTTAATACGTAAATAAGATTAGGTTGATAAAAAAATATGTTAAACTCAAACTCGACAAAAAAAAAAAGGATTCTTCACCTGTAAAACAAAA